>CM068320.1:17226686-17319186 GCA_034766995.1 Acanthacorydalis orientalis | reverse complement strand
CTTAGACAGTTAGGACAACGTATACCATATAATACATATATATGTATATATAAATATATATATATATATATATATATATATATATATCTATATATAATATTGTTTACTTGCTCTGCTTGTGAATTATTGTTTTGATTAATCGTCACCAAAGTGTTATTATGTTATATAATGACATTTTGAAGATATTTCGATGGAAAATATTTTCTAAATTTGAAAATTACTGCTATTTTGAAATCAGTTATTGAAAATAATAAGTATTAAAAACTTTAAAATATTTGAACTTATATATATATATATATATAACATATTGTATGTATATATATATATATAAATGTTAAATTGTTGGTAAATTGTTTCAAAGGACATTAAAAGTGTGTTAATAGCATTTTTTAATATAAATACATTTTTTATATTCCGTAACTAAATTACATAAAAACATTTTCGTTCTTAATAATTTTTTCTTCAGTATTTCGCTATCATAGATAAAGGAAGTTTAAAAATAATTATTTTTAAAGACATTAAATAAATCAAGAAAACATATCATCAAGTTTTTGAAAAATACTACTAATGGGAAAACACTTTATAATAATAATTTGTTTTTTTGACAATAGTTGTGTGTTTAAAGCTAAAGAATTATATTTTCATTTTGATTAAAAACAATAAAGTAATTTGGTTACAAAAATTGAAAGAAACTTACAAACCAGTTCTGACACTGTGGCTTAGTTCATTTTCACAAATGAATTCTTTTTTTGACCTATGAACCACACGCAAAATACTTGGATCAAAAATATTTATTAAATTTTTAATGATTATTGTTGATGCCCACTTATATGCACATTTTATACGCGTTTTAATCAGCAACTTCTTCATCACCCAAAGACTAAAGTATAAAATGCGCTTAAGTAACAATCAAGAATTATTAATAATTTACTGAATATTTTTGATTCGAAAACTTTTGATGTCTTTTGTGACGTGAAAGAATTCATTTGCGAAATAAGCTGTTATATAAGAAGATAAATTTTGTTTAAAAATAAGATGTAAACGATTTTCAGAGATATAAATATTTTTAAAATTTTATGTAATGCCCATGTTATTTTATTTTTCAAACGCGATAAACTCAATTTTTTTTATTAAATACATATTTGACTAACATGTTTGTAGTTTATATACATTTAGATAGAAATTTTATCTTTATAGTGCAAGTCTAGAATACATTTACGATACTTACTGATCGAGAAGTCATAATAAAAATGATGAAATTTTGTAAACTGATATACTTTATCAGTATATTATTATGTATATACATTTTAATAGAAAGGGTAGTGTATTCATATTTTATGGAGAATATTTTATGATTTCTAGTTTCGTTATTACATCCTTGAAAGTACAATATATATTTTAGATGAGTATATATATATATATATATATATATATATATATATATATATATATATATATATATATATATTGTTTCTTTTCCATCTTTAGTGTCTTTTTCCATTTTTAATTCAATAGCCCAATTTAAAGCAAAATTAATAATAAAATCAAAGCTGATTATATCAAAATACACGTCGAAAAATTCACTTTAAAATGATATTAACATGAATTGTTGAATTTCAAATGTATTTATCTACTCAGTTTAAAATGATTTTAAAAAGAAATATAAAATATAAAATAAAAAAAAAGATTTTAATTATTTACTCAAAAGATTTTTTACATATGTATGCTTTATATTAATAAAATAAATTTATTGTACTTTATTATTTATGCAGCTCAGAAAATAGGTTTTAAAGGGATAAAAACGTTTTTTGAAATCAAATTCATCGTATTCAAATATAATTTTAAAAACCGTTTCAATTCAGAACTAAATTGAATACAGTGCAGTCCAACAGCAAAAATACAACTTCAATTTCATATGAACTAATGAATCTATCTCAATTAAAACGGATTTGGTAATTAGGTCAATGGCACAATTCACATGGATTATATTCTGTGCACTTCATTCATGCCATTAACAAGCTTTAATCCTGATATGTACCATATCTCTTGATTATCACTACCAATGCCAAATTTTGGTTTTTGAATACAGTGTTTTGTGAGTGAATGTGTTTTTTTTTTGTTTTATTTATGATGCTCATTATATATGAACATGATGGAAAATTAAAAAACAACAGTTAATTTAAATATTAATAACATAAATGAAATATGCGTTTCACAATTACTCTACGTGTCACGTGAAGGAATAAAAAAATAGTGAAAACAAACTGTTAGGTTAGCAGGAAAATAATTGTGGTTTTTGTTTTCTGAATCTTAACCTTATTTTTTCAGTGAAAGTTCCATTTCATCATATTCATGATAATATCATTTTAAAAAGCATTTTTAGATCTGTATTTCGGTAAAATCATCTTTGGTTTTATTATTAATTTTGGTTCAAATTAGGCTGTTGAATTAAAGATGGAAAAAAGCAAATAGGAGAAATTTTTTATATGAGTTAAAAACGGGGGTAAAGCAACAGAAACTGCTCATAAACTAAATGATATTTTTTTGTGTTGATACTGTTAAAGAACGTACGGTGCACTGGTGGTTGTAAAAATTTCATACTGTAGACAAGACGCTTGAAAATGAAGAATGCCGCAGGCGTCTTTCTTCAGTTCATAAAGACCAAGTGAAGGCGTTAGTTGAATCAGAACGACGCACAACAGTTAAAGAATTTACAAAAAAGTTAGGCGTTAGTCATCCAACAGTTCTGGACAACTTGAGACAGCTACGAAAATAAAAAAATGTATGTGAATTTGAAGGTCATAAACCGCAATTATTTTTCTACCAACCTAATACATTTATGGAAAATCTCCACCGAAAGCAAATATTTTTAATTTATATGTTTACATACTAAAACAAAGAATAATACAGTAGTTCTAAATATCTAATACTAGAAATGATTTTCTTATAAAATATTTCATGGCAACTTTTTAACACTTACAGATAGTAATTTCTAGAGTAATCATGGCTTTTAGTGGATAGTGTGGGTAATAACTATAACAACAGACATATTTTAAGCGGTCGTAAAATGGCATAATCGTTATAGATATCACGTTTGTTATGACTTTATCGTATAATGTTAGCTCTAGCGTCCTTTCATACTCTATACTGATTAGAAAAATATTTGTCTGGTGTAAGTTTAAATTTGAAAAAAGAAAAATATTTTTGTACACTCCACCATATTGGTATCTATGTTTCTTTTAAATATCAATACAAATAATAAATAAATTTCATAATTATTTTATATCTTCTGAATCAGTCGTTGTAATCTGTCAGATATTGCTACCAGAACGTAATTTTTTACCCCTTTCAATTTTAATACTCAGTGATATATTTTAATATTCTCTGTTATCTTAGGATAAAAAAAAACAATCCAGTTCCAGAGAATGTTATGAATATAAACAAAAAGTTTATAAAAGAAGATTTTGTAAATATTAAATTGCGTTTTTAAATTTTATATTTATCTGACGTAATGTTTCCTGAATTAATTGTTTATTAATTTCTCATTATTTTCTGCTAAAAATAGCACCATAAACATATATTAAAATATAAAATATACATATGGTTTCTTGTAATTATAAAGATATTTCAATTTTATTATAAATATATCATAATATAATTTAATTTGTTATATATGTGTAATGATTTATTATTATATATTGAAACCTATATTAATTAGGTTGTTCGAAAAATAATTGCCGTTTATGACCTTCAAACTCATATATATATTTATAGTATTTTTGATTTTCTTAGCTATTTGAAGTTGTCAAGAACTGTTTGATGACGCGTCTCACTTTTGTGCAAGCTCTCAAATTGTTGCGTGTGGTTCTGATTTAATTAACGCCTTCACTTTGTCGTTATGACCTGAAGAAGGACCCTCGCGACCTTTATCATTTTCAAGGCTTTCGTCCCCAGCACGAAATTTTTGAAACCACCATTTCACCGTACGTTACTTAATAGTATCCACAACAAAAACATTGTTTATTTTATGAGTAGTTTCTGTAGCTTTACCACCCGTGTTCAACTCGTACAAAAAATTGCTCTTATTTCCTTCTTTTCTATCTTTAATTCAATAACCCAATTCGAAGTAAAATTAATAATAAAACCAAAGTAGATGGTACCAAAATACAGACCAAATAATGCACTTTAAAATGGTATTAACATGAACACAATGAAATGACACTTTTATTGAATAGAATTAAGGTTAGAATTCAGAAAATAAAAACCGCAATTATTTTTATATTAACCGAATATTTCCTACATTCAGTGTTTAATAAATTACAACATATAAAGTTGGATTTGAACACATTATAGATCGATAAATACTTGATACATAAAATAAGTCCTTAATATTTCATTCGACATAATTTTTCAATATGATAATTTTACCAATAAATAATTAAAACAATTAATTAAATTGTAAAGTATATGTACCTTTTACGTTTGATATATTTTACCAGTTCTATAATTATTGAAATATATTTCAAATGAGTAAATAGATTGCTGATGTAGCATAATCCATTTCGTAGCCAATGGAAGAAATACAAGAAAAGAACAACTGTAATACTTTCTTTCAAATAAGTAGATAGAGTAATTTCAGACGAATGGCGAAGTTTTTTAGCTAGAGGAATTTCATTGAACTCTGTACAGATATATTTTAGTGTCAGACTTTTGTGAATAGTATTCTATCAATACATGTTTATTTTTACTGGAAAAAGTAACAATTTGTTCAACGTCAGTATAATGAAAAGCACTGTGATTTAAATAAGAAATTCGAATAAATGAAATGAAATAAAATAAGAATACAAAAATAAATGTTATTTATGTTGAACATTATTGAAACTTTTTGACTTTTTGATGCAACTTTTTATAACATTATGTGAACTATAAGCTTTTAAAATTGTTTCGAATTAGGAATTTTCAATACGTCTAAAAAGAGATTAAAATATATCACAGTGTTTTTAGCTAAACATCGTCGTTAAATATGTTGAAAATTTGAATAATTAATGAAACAATAAATTTTTAATATATATATATATATATATATATACACACACCCCCGTCCCTCAATTTACGCGGGACTTTTTGTACACGAGTTTTTTTACCCGGTAAATTATACTTCTATTTACGCTGCACTTTTTGTACACAGTATTGATTTACGCGATCTCATTTTACGCGGTCAGATAGATTTCATTTTACATAATTTTTCATTGTATTTATTATATATCAAATTGACGCAAATTATTATTTGAACGTATACAAGCACGGCAGTGCAATACAAAACATGCTCATGGAGACATCACATTGCCTTACTAATCATCTTTGTGATCCTAATTTACGAAGTCAGAAAATATAATTTCCTAGAAGTTTTAAAAGTACGTAACAAGTGTATACAAGTGACACTGAATAAAATTTATCTACTTTTGTTTTCTAAAACGTCATTATTTTTTATTCAATTTATGTAGAATAAATATGTTTCTACAATTTTACAAGTTTTTATTTCCAATATTTTTTCTATTGTACGGACGGATTCAATTAACGCGATTTTCATTCGTGTAAAACAAATCCACGAGGAACGGATACTCCGCGTAAATTGAGGGACGGGTATATATATATATATATATATATATCATATTGTGAAATTCATAATATTTTGCATTTTTTTTACCTTAAATTAATTCTAAAAAATAAAAAAATTAACATTGATATTGGTATTTTCAAGTATAAATTATATAAATTGAAAGAAATTGTATATTTTTGATACTAAAAATAAATTTGATACTGCTTATAAACAATCAATAAAAATAAAAGCACATTGAACAATAATCCGATCCTTAATAAAAAATGAGATGAAACAGTAGTAAAGAAAAATCACTGTTAAAGTATTTGTTAAACTGTTAATGCTTTGTCGGTAATTAGACTACAGTGTAGTTATGTGAAAATAAAGTTTCCATATCATCAATCATTTTAACTTGTTCTGTAGAATATCTTAAACTAAAAGTATGAGAAAATAAATATTTACTATATATAACATATATATTAAAATATCAACCTAAATCATTTTTGTAATATGATTATATGGAAACATATAAACATTTTGAAAGTTTTTTCTATAAATAAAATAAATTTACGCTGCAAACTCGATATGTTATAAACAAATAAGGTGAATTAAATTAAAACAGTGTTGCATAATATTTATTTTTAAGCGTTCTATGTTTCTTAGAAGATTCAATCCGCTGGAAGAGATTCCAATAAGAAACAAACCTTTATTTTTATATTTTCTTATTTAATTTATTATCAAGGCTTTTGTTAAACAAGTTAGTGATTTCGATGTAAATAAATGTACTTTAATAGTAATCATAAACCTCTCTATAAAAAAAAATATTTTTTTTTATTCGGTCAGTAGAAAAATAATTGCGGTTTATGATCTAAGCATTTTTCAATTTATGAGCAGTTTCTGGTGTTTTACGATCAATTTTGAATTCATACAAAAAATTATCTTATTTGCTTCTATTCCATTTTTAATTCAATAGTCCAATTTGAAGCAAAATTAATAATAAAACCAAAGTTGATGTTACCAAAATACATACCGGAAAATACACTTTAAAATGGTATTATTACTATTAACATGAACACAATGAAATAATATTTTCATGGAAAAAAATTAAGATTGGAATTCAGAAAACGGTAATTATTTTCTTACTAACCGAATATAACTATCTAGTCTTAAATATCTCTTCATTCTTTTCATAGAAAGAAGCATTTTTTTCTTTAATTAAATTTCGCCCGGAGTAGATAAAACACTAATGATTTTTATGTTTAATCCAAAATTGTGAATTTTGTTTTTTCTTTAAATTTTCCTGTTTAAGTTTATACTTTCACTTAGGCTACTTAATCTGAAATATTTGACATAATGAAGTTAACATTTTTAATAATGATTGAATTTTAATCTCATATGCATCTATCTATGTCTTATTAATGTCAAATCAACCTCTCTATCATTATGATATTGCATTTAATTGTTCTCATTACAAAATTGAAACTTTCATGAGTTTTACTTACAATATTAGTAGTATATCTTTCCAGAATAACGATAACCGTCACGCGATTCTGAGATGTTTACACGAATCACTAGCTTCTATTTTTGCTCCAATAAATCAGGAGGAAGAAATTTTTGTCAGTTACTTAATATTTCAAATTATTTTCCAATAAGTTCAATTTCATTCTAATCTCCTTTTTCCCTAGTTTCCTTTTTCTAATCTCTAATTAAACATATTTGCCATACAATAGTTATGGACCACATAAAACAGCTAGGAAAATAAAAAAGGTTAAAATGTATATGAATTTGAAAGTAATAAATCGCAATTATTTTTCTACCAGCCTAATTTTTCTCAAAATTTCTTGTAAAAAATCACAGCATGAAATATTATTTCTAATGTTTTGTATTTTTTAAACATATATATATATATATATGTTTGAAAACTACACTACAAGAACTACAAGAAATAGGAAATAATATTTCATGCTGCGATTTTTTTTGAAGAAATGTTGATAAAATATTAGGTTAGTAGAAAAATAATTGCCATTTATGACTTTCAAATTCATATACATTTTAACCTTTTTATTTTCCTAGCTGTTATATGTGGTCCAGAACTATTGGATGACAAACGCCTAACTTTTGTGTAAACTCTCAAATTGTTGTGCATGGTTCTGATTTAATTAACGCCTTCAGTTGGTCGTTATGAACTAAAGGACACTCACGACTTTTTTTCATCTTCAAGGCTCTCGTCTCCAGTACGAAATTTTAGGAACCACCAGTAACCCCCGTTTTGAATTTGTACAGAAATTGCTCGTATTTACTTATTTTTCATCTTTAATTAAATAGCCCAATTTAAAGCGAAAATTATAATAAAACCATAGTCTATGTTACCAAAATACAAATCGAAAAATGTACTTTACAATGATATTAACATAGACACAATAAAATGACATATTGAAAAAAATAAGGTTAGAATTCAGAAAACAAAAACCGCAATTATATTTCTACCAATCTTATATTTTTTAAAAACTTTTCTTGAATGAATGAACTATATTTAATTTTGTACTTCATGTGTAGTAAATTAGAAATAGCGTCATACATAATGATTATTTTAGTAATGCATACAAATATTAGACCTTAATCGTTTTGAAATCATTTCAATCTGAAATATATTTAGAAAAAAATATTTTTAATGATTAGAAGCAAATTTTTTTAACTTTCTATTTAACATGTCAGTGTTATCATTTACATCAGCGTGTAATTATTTATATTTCTTCATAAGATCAAACTTTAAAAAGTATATTTTAATAGTATCTACATATAAATTCATTTTTGTTAATTTCTTTATTAAACCTTCATTTCTGTTCAACCTACAATTTGACAAATTTTAGTTTTGTAAGTAATTAATTCCCATGTCCAGTTTTTGTTTTAAATACTTGTTCTTATGTGTAGTTAATGGGGAACATATTAGCATAAGGACTGTTCTCAACAGTTATTAAATGTATTCTCTTAAGCAGAGCAAACCCTAACAGTTTCATATATGTACATGAATCACAATGAATTACGAAACCTAATGATATAATCTGCAGACCTAAGATTCCTAAATACACAAACTTATACATGTGTTAGTAATACACAAAACTCGTGGAAGGATTATATGTGCAAACGAAAATTCAGTGTAAGGTTATATAAAGGAAAACTTTCACTTGAATTTCGGTAGCACTGACTGTGAAAGGTCGCAATTTAAACTGAACAAGTTAATGTTTTGATAAATGTTTTATAAGTAAATGTTTAAATAAGTTAATTTTGATTTCATTACGATTTACTCAAGAAGTTTGCATAAACTTTACTCATTGTACATTTATATATATATAGTATAAAAACATAAATGTTTAATATTGTTTGTTATTCATTAAATATTGTTAAATGCTGTTTAATAACAACCGCGAATAATTCCAATTGATTAGTAATATAACTTTTTTTTAATAAAAATATTAAAATAACTTATTTCTTCATGAAATGTGTACACTAATTTAAAAGTAAATTTTTAAAGACTATTGGTATTGTACTTCATCCAAATTTATTGAGTTATCAATTTTTGAACAATATACGATCATATATATTTCTATGTATAAATAAAAACATACTTAGTTCATACTTAATTGTTTAAAAATCTCACATTTTATTATAAACCTTTGCTAAAAAAAACCTACAATCATTTTAAAATTGTCAATTGAATATCATTTTCGTTGCGATAAAATATTATAGCGACCTGTAGAACTTGTGATGACTTTTACTTCTTTGATGCTTTTCGTTTTTATATTGAAGTTGTGAGCGTGACTTATCAAAATGAATTTTTATATTTGATAGCGTACTTGTCTCTGCTGTTTGTGTTAAAAGAAAAATCCAATAATACTGTTGAAGTTGTCGGTGTAATAATTTCTCTTGTGAAAACGCAACGAAAAGGATTTGCTTGTTTTTTCGTATTATTTATTTTACGAGATCAATTTAAACAAATATATTTTTTAAATAAATATTTTCTTTTTGGTCGAAATTGATACTGAAAAGTGTATTTTATAAAATACACATAATTGATATAAGTATAAATGAAGTGTAAATTATTATTTAAGTAAAAGTTAATAAATATTGTTTTTATTATTTATTTTTCATGAATAATAATTCATTTTAGTTTCATTTTTTAAAATGACATTTTATAGTCACATTTTAGTTTTGACTACAGTAATTATAATAATATAGACCATAATAAAAAATAAGTATAAAAAGTATTTTCAAGGATATGTGTTTACAGAAAACATTTATATTAACTGTCGATATAAAAAATAAATTCCTACCATACAATGTAAATAGACTACAGAAACATTAAAAGTTTTTAATAGTATTGATACTGATGTATTTACTATTTAAATGGACTTTTTATAAATTTAGGTTAATTTCCATAACTTTTTACATTGCTATTTTATCGAAGACTATTGAAATAAACAAATTAATATGAATTTATTAATTTTTAATAATATTGCAATAGTTTTTAAAGTAATGAAATAAAAGAATATAACTTGTCTTACATTATTTAAATGAATTGTTGTTAACTAATAATGCTTAATCTAGTACTATACGTTACTTTTAAAAAATATATTCTTATTAAAAGATCATATATTATTTAATAAGTGTATAATTTAATTTGATATAATATATAAAATATTTTTAAATACAAACTAGGGTGCTTCGTCCCCTGCTCGCTACTCTCGTCCACTTGTCAATTTTAAGCCTGTACTTGTAACCAAATGAAACCTTAAATATATTTTTTTAAATTCATTTATGTCTATATAATTATTCTCGCAGCCATATTTAAACTTTGCGATTTTATATATATATATATATATATATATATATATATATATATATGTATGTATGTATATGTTAGTATGTCTACATAATCATTATCGCAAACAGATTGCAACGTGTTATTTTATATAAGAGATAATCATATTTGGGTACCATATGAACCTCGACGTTATAAATAAGTCGACGTCAACGAATTTTTTGTGAATAATTTTGATTTTATATATATAGATAAGCTAATTTAAACTTTCGATTTACACACACGATACACAAGAAAATTGAGTATTTATAAAATATTAATATTAAGAGTATCAGAAATGAGTAGAAAGAGTATATGAACCGTTAAGGAAAATATAAATTTACCTTACACAAACCACATATGGTTTGTTTAAGGTAAGAGTAAGGGTGAGGGTCACTATCATCAATATATGGTCGTCAATTATATAAAATGTGACCTTCCTTATCGTATAATGATCATATAGTTACTTTATATGCCTTTTAAGATTAATATAAGGTATATATAAGGTCCTCATATAAGGACTATGATCTTTATTTAGATTGTATAAGGAATATTTAAAACCTTATACAGAAGATATAAGGTTGAGAATTACTAGGACGTAGTTATCTGATTTAATATCTAGAATATCAAATCAATAAATGCTATAATTTGTTCATTTCATATGTTATTTCAAAGTATTAGTTTTTGAACATTTATAATTTTTTTGATATGCTTCTGATTCTTTATTTTATTATTTTTACTCTATTTTGTTGATTTTATTTGTAATATTTGTGCTGTTGGCTTTATTCTTCGTTTTTAGAAAATACTACGCAAGTGTTTTAATATGATTAAATCTATCCGGTTAATAGAAATAAAGTATATGGATTAAACAGATTTTTCTCTGAAAAAAACACTGTATAATTTTAGTTACTAAAGTAATATAATTAGTTATTAAAGTATAATTTTAATTATAATATTAAAGTAATTATTTTAAATACATTGTATTCTATTTTTTCTTTAATCAGGAGATTCTACCCCTACTATCTATCCGCCCTCACTCGCTTCCCTGATTCGCTTTTATTGCATATATTCGCTCAATATTGTAATATATATACACACACACATACATATATATATATATATATATATATATATACGTTAATATGTCTATATACTATGTATGTCTATCAGTCTCGTCAAATAGATTGCAACGCAGTTATTTTAAAAGGGTGCAGATTTTATATCATAATTGTTCGTGAAAATTTCATGTAACTAGGGGTATCATTGTTAATAATAAATTAATACAAAGTCTTTACAAGTTTGTATCGTATCTTGTATAGTTTTTATGTGATTGATAATACATTTTCATTAATTTCAGTGTTATTTTTTTTTAAAACGTATTTAAGACAAATTTTAAAAGAATAAAAAACCATATTTAATTTATTTTTAATTGAATACTTAATAGAAAAATATGAATATGTTTTTTGTCTGCTAGTTATGAACTTATAAATTAATACCAACAGCAGTCTATATTTACAACAGAGTTAATTGTCATTTAATTGTAAAACGTGTTCCTTTATCTCTTTGAGCTAGAAAATTGTTTTCATACTTGCTATCGATAAAGATGAATATGTAATTTATTTTCTATCAACTCGGTACGTCACTAACAATATTATTTAAACTATTTTCAACAAGAGCACGCATAACGTTTTCATGTTAAATTGCTATTTTGTTATTAGAGTCGTTTGAAACGTGAACGAAATGTTCATCAGAAACGACGTGGGTACCTAATGTTACTACTACATCTTCTCATTGTCTTTGTATTCATGCCGCATCACAGCGGAATACTTACAACACTTTGATCTTGCATGCGTGTAGATATCCATTCCGATAATATGGAGTTCTTAGAAGTTTCTTACATTATGTGCAAGTCAACCAAATATTATAAGTTGCAATGAGGTTCTTCTGCACGATTATTTGTATGCCGAATTTAAATATATGTAGATCTTTTTCTCTTTTTTCTTCCTATTTTACATCATGCGTATATATATATACATACATATATATATACATATATATATATATATATATATATATATATACATATATATATATGTATATATATATATATATACACATATACATATATAAATATACATATATAAATATATATATATATATATATATATATATATATATATATATATATATATATATGTATGTACACATACGACGATTTTATTAAAGAAATATTATTAATTAATAATGTATGACAGCAAAATCTTATATAAAAAAATAACAAACTTACTTTGATTCTAGCAACAGATTACAGTACATTGATGCAGCTGTTCAGTTTGATGAACAAAGGAATTTTCTCATTCTTGAACTTAAATAGAAAATTCTTAGAACTGCTTAGAGTTTTCTAAAAGAATTTGCTATGTATTGAACATTTATTGAATTACTTTTTTCAATTTAAAGTGTAAAAAAATAAATCATTAAAGAATAGCTGCTACCATTTTTTTTTTTAAAATATTTGAAATGAACTAACGAACGAATAAGAATATTAGTAAAAAGGAATGGTATTTAACAACTATGCATCTGTGAGTTTATTTTTCAGTAATAAATTATATAAAACTAATTATTTTAAATATGAATCTAATTAATAAATGTTAAGAATATTATAATTATAATAAATTTAATACAATTATCGATATACCATAATTTAAACACTAATTGAAACATTTTATCTTAAAATTTTTCTTTTTTTTTATAATTTTTTATAATTTAATGTAGTTTCAACCTTTTTTTTATTTTCATTTTAAGGTATAGCCACACAAGTGTGTGTATATATATATATATATATATATATATATATATATGTGTGTGTGTGTGTCTGTGCCTGCATGTATTTGTATGTTTTTATTATTCGGTGTACAAAAAAATTTGCAACTCGTCGAAATAATTATTTTTTCTTTCTTTACCGTTTCATTTAATGAACCTTTTTTAATCAACACAAAATTCTATAAATGTGCGTTTATTTGCTTCAGTTAACTGCACCGTTTCTCTACTACACCTAATTCAATAGGTTTTAATCCGAATTTAACTCACTGCTTCATTAGAAAGATTGGAATTGTTAAATGTACCTCTTATGTGTTAATTTAACGAAATGGTATATTAATTAATACCTAAAGAATGGTAACGTGTCTTTTAATTTAATGCTTAAGTTTTTAAATGTTGGGAAATTATATTTTTACTTTCTACTTTTTGATTTTGCGAATAAAATAATATCTAAAGAAATTATTAAAATTATATTTCTTATTATAAAAGAACTGCTTTTATTTTATTACTAATTAAAAGCTACGAAATTCATTAATATTTACTATTTTTATTTCTTTTACGTATATGTGTATATATATAGTATATTTATGAAAATAAAAGAATTTTAATATTGAATATTTGATTTAATTTGTGTTCTTTTTTTAATACTAATAATATTTTTGCGATGCGGGCCTTTGTTTTTTTTTCTAAAGAATTTTGTTTTTGGTTGTATTGAACAAATAATCAGTAATTTATTTCAATACTCAATAAGAATGTGTTAATATGCATTTTGTTTATTTTTTCTTATTAATTATTGGAACTATTACAATAATTTCGGGTTTCGTGTAAAGTTTATATATATGCTGAAATATGTGATTATTAAAATTATTCAGAATATTTTAGTAAATCAGTAAACTAAGAAAGAGTATTAAGGAATATTTTTACAACTTTATATTTTTCTTTCATTTTTTTTTTATCTTTCTTAATATATTCATGTATACATATATAAATATATGTACATATGAATGTAGATGCATGTGTTTTCTTATTGAAAAAAAAAACATTTAGCAAATATAAATTATTTCAATTTGTTTTATAAAATATAAATCGAACGAGTAAATTATTTATTCCATTATGGTACAAGTCAATAAATATATAATGAATTAAATGTATATTTTTTGAAACATAGTTGAAGGTAATTACTTATTTATAAATTGTTATAATAAATCGTGAAATTGAAAATATTTGAAACGAATATATATATATATATATATATATTTCAAATATTTTCTATATGGCTTATCTTTTTAATTATATTTTTATCGCATCAAAGTATATGTTTATTTCTGTAAAGTATACATTTGTTCATAATTAATAATTACAAGTTTTTTCTTTTCCCAATTACATAAAAATTGAAATAAATTAATAAGGATTTAATTTAATACTCAACTTTTAATATCTGTTATATTCTGTAAAATAAATATTTTGAGATATATAACTGAAATTTTATTTAAGGTTAGTAGAAAAATAACTGCGGTTTATCGCCTTTAAGTTCATAAAAAAATGCAATTATTTTCCTATCGACCTAATATATATATATATATATATATATATATATATATATATAAATAAAATATTATATATATATTTATATATATATATATATATATATAAATATATATATAATAATAATATCTTATTGTTCTCTCTATGTGCAAAACCTTCCATTGATATCAGTCTTGACAGGTATTTTATACATATTGTATATATGGCAAAATTAGATGATTGTATTGTCTAGACACATTTGTTGAATGTTGTAAATATGTTTTACATGCGCTTCGTCGCTTTTCTAATTTATTTTACATAGCGTGAGATCAACGCATCTTTTAGAGTGTATTTTGATGAAATGGTTCGTTGCATAAAGCATGAAGTGAATTTTACTGTAAAATGCAATATGATGATGCTCGTGGAAAATGTTTTGATAAAAGACACATGAAATTTCAGTCTATGTAAGAAAATGATGTAAATTTAATTTAATTATATTATGATGTACCATCTACTATGGAATTACATAGACAAACATATAATTTCGTTATAGTTAATAGAAGAATCTAATTTTCTCATATCTTTTTATATGAAAGTTTATATTTTATGTTTCTGAGCTTTTTTCATTTAATTAAACATCAAACACTTAACAGAAATGACTTCATATATCAATATAACAGTTCAATATTATTTCTAATTTACAGATATATTAGGTTTATAGAAAAATAATGCCGGTTTATGCACCCTTCTGTCAAGATTTTTTGATTTTCCTATCTGTTTTAAGTGGTCCAGAACTGTTGAATGACAAACACCTATTTTGTGTAACCTCCTGAATTGTTATGCGTGGTTCTGATTCAACTAACTCGTTCAGTTGGTCGTTATGAACTGAAAAAGAACACCCGCGTCCTTCTTAATCTTCAAGGCTCTCGTCCCCATCACGAAATTTTTGAAACCACTATTATAGAGTACATTCCTTAACAAAACCCACACCAAAAGTATTGTTTAGTTTACAAGCAGTTTCTGCTGCAATATCACTCGTTTTGGACTTATACAAAAAATTTGCTCTTATTTGCTTCTATTCCATCTTTATCCAGTAGCCTAATTTAAAATAAGATTAATAATAAACCCAATGTCGATGTTACCAAAATACAAACCGAAAAATGACCTTTGAAATGATATTAACACGAACACGATGAAATGATACCTTCATTCAAAAAATTAAATTTATAATTCAGAAAAAAAACCAATTTTTTAATATGATATGATCAACATGAAGCTAATTCTTATTTTCCTTTTGCATTGTCTTTTGATTCTGGCTTAGTAATATGTTTCAATTGTCTCGAATTAATCTTTTTAAAATAAATATTTACCTAAATTGTTAACAACTTTTGTTTATATAGAAACCAGCTTTTTACTATTTACAATAGTAAATATTTTTCAAATTCAATAAAAAGTCTTTCTTATATTATTTAATATATTTTTTAAACATCTGAGAAACGATTCATTCACCCACAATAAGATACTTTTAGTTACTTTGCTTTACATAACTCAATTTATTACAATTTTTTGTGTATTTCGTATTTAGAAATTCAGTATGGATTTTGTTTTTTTTTTATTCTTTTTATTTTTTAAACTAACTACTAAAACTTTTATTTCATAAAAACATTATATATATATATACCAACACACAAATACATACATACATACGTTAATATCAAATATACCAACATGGATTTATGTATTATTTCATCTTTTATTAATGTATTAAGATTTATATTTGCTTATAATTTAATTTTGTTGTAGAAGCAATATCTGGATTAATATTTGGAAGTGTTTTAACAGTAAATGGTTTCCAGATTCAATTGTTAAATATAAAAATCAATCTGATTATTTGTTTGAATGATATAAAATGTGAATATTTTATTTATATTTTAATTAAAACGTCGTATTTATGCAATTGATTTTTAGAAAGCGTATATATATATATATATAATTGATCATATCAGTTATTATATTTAACTATAATAATACAAAGATAAAGGTAAATTGAATTATTAAAAAACACACAGATCTTACGTCTCTTTGAATTTTGTTCCAAATATTCTAAATCCGTTTCGAATGCGCAGAGAAATGTTAATCTTCGCTATAAACGTAATGTTAACATAATCCTCTTATAATAATGCATATAAAGTACAAACGCTTTAGTATACAGATGGTTCTTTCAAATAATAACTACTAAGTAATTATACTAGTCATTTATCTAAAAGAGTGTTTCATAAAATTTAAATGAACCTGTTTTTCAAACATGTATGCTAGGCTAGAACATGTGGCGAGCAGAAATGTGTAAAATAATTCATGAGAGGTTTTGTGAGTTCGTTGTATTAACCACCAACATTTCGTTTAAGAGGTATCTAAACCTACTCCAATTTCCTCTTTTATAACCTATTTCACAGAATATATGGACGTACCTTTGAAACAAAAGGGTACAATATGTTAAAATTTCTATCTTGAATAAAATGAAATTTTAGATTTATATCTGTAGAAAATAGTTATTTGAAAATTCCTTTAAAAATGTACCTTAATATTATTGAAATCATGTTTTTTGTGTGTATAAATTTGGATGCATTGTCACAGACATATATATATATATATGTAATATATATGAAATTTCCAATAAGCGTTTTATTAATAAAGCTGCAGTGTACGACACCATATATCCCGCAAACCATATAATTTATCTTTGTAACGTTTATGCGTTATAGATTTTGTGGTAAAATATTAAAACGACTTTCATACACTTTGCGAACCCCAAACAGCTCTGCTTTTGTACAGCTGCTCCCATTTAATAAGGAGAATTATTGTGTTACTCAATTCTATACTTCAAAAATATTCCAATTTTTATATTAAATTTAAAGCGTACTTTTCAAAGACACGTTATTTAAATTGTGATTGAATTTTTGAGTCACTGATCATCGATCAAATTTTACATTAATGCATATGCTTTATATATATATATATATATATATATATATATATATGAAATGAATTATGTATGAGTTTTTAACAATACATATTTATTCATTCTTACAGTATATTTTGTTGTATAATGAACTCGTATTTTCTATGTTTTATGTTTAAAAATTATACTTTGTGGATTGAATGTAACTGTATAACAGTAAATATATATTTTAAAAACATATACTATATACTCTTTTTTCAAAGTTATTTTTGTATAAATAAAATCCAAAATACCGCCATTTTTATGTAGAAATATTGAAAAAGTTAAGCTTTGTTTAAAAAATTGATGTTTTAGTTCGTTTATTTAAATAATGTTTGTGACAGTGCTTTCACACTTTAGTTCATATAAAAATCTTTTTGAATTATATACAGAAATAAAACGTTTGTATCTAGGCTGATTCAACTAAGGTTTCCGTATGAAAGTATTAAAAAAAACGCAAAAATTAAGAGAAGCATGTAATCCCCCATTTAGTATTTTAGTTCAATTGTATTTTAGTATTGAATTGAACTAAAATACTAAATAAAAAATAAGATAACTTGTCTTAAACCTTGTGCCCTTCTGTAATACTTCCATGTGGAAGCCCAAATTGCATCAACAATTTTTCACAAAATTTTCTATCATGTGTTTCATACATTTGTATATTAATTAAGGAATATGAATTAAACAGACAGTTTTTATAGAGATATGGTTTTTTGGTACTTCATTAACTGGAAAGCTGTGTCGCCTTATTTTAAAAGTGTGTACCTACATTGTGTCACAAAGGTAAAGGTGACTAGTATACTCGTCAAACACAGAGTATATGCAGCTGCTGTAAAATTGAATTCATTTGTAATGTAATGGCATTTGATTTTTTTGAAAAATCAAAAATTGTATTACTCAAATTCATGGTTATGACGAGTAGACTTGTTATACACAGCTAACAGGATAAAGAGATTTATAATGTTTTTTCTTTATTTCCATATTGAAAAATTTTTACTTATTTTTATATAAATAGTCAAATCAAAAATTGTGTTTTAATCAAAAAATATAATTATTTATTAAGGAAAGTCAGTTTAGATATAAGTACTTTTATTTATTTAAAATATGAGTGCATTTACATACAGATAAATATAAAAAAAAATATTTTTATTTACTATATGAATGCCAATATTTTTATTTTAGATGAAAATAAGAATTATTGGCATATTTAATATACATTTGTTATATTTAAATTTATAATTTATTTAAAATTTAGTAGTAAAAACAGCGAATAATTTTCTCTAACCTAATTTATTAGTATTATGTGAAATATTAATTTTTGAAAAATTAGTAATTTTTCTAATCGAATCTTGTACAGATATCATAAGAAACAGTTTCTCTCTTTGTATAAAATAATATGAGTAAAATATGATTTGTAATAATCGAAATTTATTATTTTTCGACATATGTCAAAAACAGGATCACATCCAATATATATTGATCGGCATTTGGACAGGGTAGATGTTGAATTTTGTACATATTTTCTTTTCTTGAACGGGCAAAAAATGAGTTGTTAACAAATTACATTTTAAAACAGAGTCAGATGTGTACTTAATAAATAAGTGCACAATAATAGTTTTGAATTAATAAATACATAAAAATAATTAGAAATTGGTCAAGATATTTATATTAGAATTTCACGTAAAACGACATTCAAGAGACAATTATTAAGAAAACGTTATAATTATATGTCATTATAACCGAATATCGGTAATTTTACTTTTCTGGAATTTCAATGAGATGATTTATAGATTTATATACAAGAAGACATTTTTTTAATTTGTCGAAATTTTTGTCATGTATATATTTATGTATTCTGTATTTTATTCAGTATTGAATTTTTGACTTGCATTATATAATTATTTAGTAAAAAAGTTCACCATGCTTAAAATAATTAAAAATTGACTAATATGTCATATATGTATGTATATATATATATATATATAATTCTTTCTTTAGATTTCAGGGTTTTTATGCATAATATTTGATGCTTACGGAATTTTCTCTTCTGTTTGAAGCTTTTCTGCGGTGATTATTTTATTTTACAAGGCTTTTTCATACATGTTTATGTACAAAAAATTTAATATTACAAACTATGAATCTTAGAAAATGACTGTTTGCTTGATTTAATGTTTAGTGTATTGTAGATTTATTATTATAATTTTATTAGGAATTTCATAGTATATTCTAATTTATTATTATTAAGTTTACTATGAAAATGAATTTTAATACATGAAATAGTATACATTTGAAAATTAGACGTGATTTTTTAATAAAATTAAATTAGGAAATAATACCAACGAAATCTGATTAGAAAAGTAACTTTTAATCTTTTTCTCAGTAGTATACAGATATATTTTTTCAATATCTTTGAAGAAATTCATTACTAAAAAATAACTAATATATGAAATTAAATAATTTTAGAATTTAGAATATAATTTTTTTATTAATTTGTGATATATTTTTAAGAAATTAATGTTTCGTAATCAAACAGATAATATAATGACTTACCACTCAATTAATATAAATTTGAGTTACACAAAATTATATTATCTGTTTTTACAAAAAAACAATCTCAGTAGTATTGATTGCGGAAGTAAAGTTCGAAAAATATTTAAAGTTAAAGTATTTTCTTTTATAAAAAAAAACTTCTACAAGAATTAATAATGATTCTGAGACGGAAACTGAATAAGTTTCGTTATAGTGAAGTCTGAAATGAAGATTGAGTCAAGTTGTGACTTTATTAAAAAATATTTGAAAAACAGATCTACATTTTTAATTTAAAATCACGATATCACTGAATTAATTTTTTATTTATATTTCTATGTTAATAAGAAATGAAATTAGTAATTCTTCTTTTAATTGTATGTTAAACTAAATAATAATAGTTATAATAAAGTACATATTGCAATATGTAGTTAATGTTAATCATATATGTATATATATACATACATACATACATACTCTAATATATACTACAATATACAAGTATGTAAAATTTAAACAACCATTTCACACTTGATTTTTTTTCATTTATTATGTGTTTGAATAGTAAACGTCGACTCGATAATGTTATCGGCATGTGACAATCTCTTGTCTTCATTTGGAGCCATTCTCTAGCTCTACAACCTTTTTTTATCCCAGTCTCGCATCATCCTTTTAGGTAATAGCCTAGTGCTTAATAGCGTAATGAAGCTAATAAGGCTGTCGCTACATCACTGCCCTAGTCACAGGTGACTCAAATTGTCTTCAGACATTAACGTCTCCTGCCGCGCAATCTAATGTCTTTGGAAATTGCGAAATTGCTTTTCCCCATTTTATAACGAAGTTTGATGATATGGAAATAGGAACACGTCTTTTGATTGCTTTGTTAAATGAAATTTCTTAATGAAGTAACTAGTGGTTGAGAAAGTACATTTATTTCGAATCGAGATTTTTATTTTTAGAATAATCAATATAATCAAATTTTGTTATACATCAACAGGTATATAACGTATTTATTTATTTTTGTTAAAGGATGTTATTTTATACTGTAATTAATTTTACATGAATTTAAATGGATTAGAGATATTTTTTTTTGTATAGTGTATTCTTGTTTTTTCTTATGCTTTTTATATTCGCGTATATATATATATATATATACACACGCACATATATATATATATATATATATATACATATATATATATATATACATATATATATACATATATATATATATATACATATATATATACATATATATATATATATATATACATATATATATACATATATATATATATATATATGTATATATCAATATATATATCTATATATATATATACATATATATATATATATATATACATATATATATATACATATATATATATATATATATACATATATATATATATATATATATATATATATATATATATATATATATATATATATATATATATATGTTAAGATAATCCGAAAAAATAATAAGCTAAGAGTATCAAAAACGAAAGCAGGATAATCTTTTTGTCAATATCGAAAGACATTATTCTAAAAAAGATGAATATAGTTAAATGGTTGACTTGACAGTATATTCATAAATAGTTCGTAAGATCAAATAAGGGTTTATAAATTTCTTTGTATTAAATAAGTATTATATATGGTTACTTTGTGCTGCTCATATGTCAATAAATATTAAAATATTTGACATTTAAACTTTATACACAATAATAATCAGGAAAATAAGTGATGAATATAATTTAAATATAAGTACAAATATTTCAGTTAAAATTTATTTTTTCATTTTTTTTTAAATGTAATTTTTTATTTATATTAACATACTTTATATATGTATATAACATTCAATAGAATTATATTTTTCAGTATTTATTTAAATTATTATAACGGATAAGCGTATATACTTTTATTTACATAAATAAATAAATATAAATATTATAGTTCAGTTATAAAAATAATATTATTGAAAAACTAGAACAAAATGTATTCAGAATCCTTGTTTTGGTTGTTAATTACTAACTTATTTCACAACGACTTTTTACTTAATGAAATATAAGTTTAAACTGAAATTTATAATTATTTTATTGTGATATATAATTTTTGAAAAACATAAATATTTTAGTATATATAAAATTTTCAAGAGTTTTTTTAAAGAAATGGATAATTGATATTGATTATTTTTATATATGAACGACTTTGTGAATATTTGTATAAATTTAAAGTAATTATCAGTAATTTAAGTCAGTTTTGTTATTAAAGACGGCTAGACATTTGAGGTTTATTGGTCAGTCGACAGCTAAGGTCATTAACGTCCAATGAAGTTATGAAATACATTAGGTGGTACGAATGTAATTGCGGTTTTTGTTTTTGAATTCTAACCTTAAATTTTTCAATACAAGTGTGATTTCATCGTGTTCTTGTTAATACAATTTTAAAGTGTATTTTTCGATCTTTATTTTGATCACATGAACTTTGGATTTATCATTAATTTTGATTCAAATTAAGCTACTGAATTAAAGATAGAAAAGAAACAAACAAGAACATTTTTGTATGAGTACAAAACGGGCGGTAAAGCAGAAACTGCTCGTAAAATAAATGATACTTTTGATGTGGGTACTGTTAAGGAACATACGATGCAATGATGGTTCCAAAATTTTTGTGCTGGGTGATTCGTTTTATAGAATTAAAAACATTTATTGAATGTTAAAAAAAATTATAGATTATTAGAAATATAAAAAATTATTTCACTTTATAAAAAAAATAAAGTAGATTATAATATCTATGATTAATGAAGGAACTTTTTGGATCGCATGTAACATTTTTTCGTGGTTCATAGGTCGAATATGAAAAACATAGGAGAGTTTATTAAGAAAGATAATGAGAAATAATCAAATAATAACTTAAATTTATGACATTTGTTTTTGTATATATTTCTCAATAAATAAAATGTTTGTCTTTACAGAAAATATTCTAAAAAACATTTATTTTTAATATTTTTTTATATATTATATAATTTTTTTATATATTATTTTCTTATATATTTTATAATTCCTAAACGTATTGATTACAATCAATCAATAGATTATATATATATATATATATATATATATATATATATATATATAAATATATATATCTTAAATGTAGATAATAAATTTTAAGTTTTCCAGTCGAACGATTGTTTGAATGTTTTATGACTTCACAAAAGTCTGTAATTTTCCAGAAACTTTGAAGAATTAATGATCCGAAAATACACAGTAGTTTCTTAAATTTATGTTAAGCTGTTGTCGACTAATCGATTCTACCGATATAGATAATATATAAATCCTTATAATGAAGTGGTATATCTTAACATTTGGTTAGTTGTAAGTACAGACTTTTAAAGAATATATAAAGTTGCAAATAAGACTGGTTATTGGGAATGAAATATTAAGTTATATTCAAAACACTAACTGTTTACAACTAAATAGTTTGAAATGAATAAAAATGTATTGACTTTTTAAATTATGTATTTTCATTTAAAATATATGAACATTTTATTTTAATTTATATTTAACAATGAACAAAATTATATATTTTAGAAAAGAATATAAAATGTTAAATTTTTAAACAAACCCTAAAATTTATTTTTATTTATTTTATTTAAAATTTACATTCACAATTCAAAATAATTTTAAATGTTAATATCTTTGTTTTTAACAATTATCATATTCATTTGGAATTAGTCACTTAGAAACACAAACTCGATTTGTTTCTTTAGCATACATATGTATATTTTTTTCATTAAACATAAATGTTTAATAAAATTAATCAATTTGTATTTTTATTTTTCTTGAAAATCAATAATTATCATTTAATATTTTCATGAATGAATCCGTTTCTATCATAAAAGAATTATTTTTTTAATATTGGTATTAGTAATTTTTTTGTTAATTTTTGGATTATAATTGCATTTCAATAGCAATACTATGAAATTCAGAGCACAGAAAATAAAAATTGTAAGTATAGAAACAATTAAATTCTCTGTGTATTGAATATTTTGAATAGACAGAGAATGAAAGAAATCTGTAAATTCTAGTTTATAGGGAGTGTTTTATTTGCGAAAATGAATTTAAACTCCGTGCCAAAACAATGATTGTACATTATGTACTTTTTAAAAAATATAACAATATAAACGATTTTTAAACATTTATAATTATAATAAATAACTTATAGTAATCTTAGGATATTAATTATTAATATATCATATAAAGAAATTAAATAACTGACACAAGTTAAAATATATGTTAATCATTCGATAGAATAATATTTTGAGACAGTTTGAAAAGTTTATAATATATATAAGTTATAATATATATAAGTTTTAAAATTCAGCACATATAAAATAAAAATTTAATTAAATTTCCTTTTTTACAAAACTATTGTAATTGTATATATATTTTTTTATTTTTTTACTTGTCAACAAATTATTAATTATTAAATTATTAATAAATAACAAACGATCAGTAAAAAATAGCAAACGGAATACAGATATGAATATTTTAATTAATTATGTCGTAATAATAATTAAATATCTGAATCACTACAATATACAATCAACATATTTATATAATTAAAAAAGTATATTAAATAATTGAAAGAATTTAACTTTTGCTATATGAATATATTATCATATATATAGTGAGTTGTTTTATTATATTTTTATTCTAAATGTTTGTAAAATAGCAAGTAATTAAGGTAAAAGTAATTATTCTGTACATATTTTGAAATTGAATATAGAAAAAATAACTTTAATTAATTATTATGTAGATAGTAAGTGTCTAATATGTGATAATTAACGATTCTATTTTAAGGAAGACACACTTTTGTGTTCAATATTATTGATTGACAAATTACGCAAGTGTTTTTGTTACTATAGAAAATAAGAATGTAAATTTTAATGTATAAATTACAAATACACTTCTTTGATTAATACTCTATGTAAATAAATTATTAGTTATTTAATAAAATAATAAAAATATTTTCACCTGTATAAAAAACATTTTAAGGTATGTAGAAAAATAATTAAAATTTTTGAAAACAGAGTATTAGTTAAAAAAAGTTTAAATTATTTCCAGTTAATAAAAATATCTACTAAAAATATAATTTTCTTTATATGAACTTATTTAAAATATTTATTTAATATATGTATATATATAAATATAAATATATGTGTGTGTATGTGTATATATATATATATATATCAAATAAATATCTGCCAAAATTACAATGAATAAATTAATTCCTTTAAATTCAATTTCTTCGAAAAATTTATAACTTATACATTGATACGGATTTCAAGTTTGTGCCAATTAATAGTTGGTTGGAAACTAAGGAACTTATAAAACCTGTTTAATGATAAAATTTATATTCATACCGCAAGAGAATCTAGGTCGCTGCACAGGCTTATCAATAAGGTTGTAGATTTTTATAATTGATCAGTATTATTTAATACAAAACATTTTTAATCATATATATATATATATATATATATATATATATATAGTTTTATAGTTTATTACAAATACTTTATTTCATAAAAGCGTTCTTTATATAATTTTTAAATGAAAATTAACGTGTTTAGTATTTTTGTACAAAGTAGTTTTATTATAAATAAAACAGATACAATATGAATGCCGTTTCGATATCGTTAACAGTTATAAAGTATTAAAGATTGAAATGTATATATTAAATTATTTGTTTAAGTCAGGGTTTCAGTCACATTTCTTTTCTAAGAACAAATGACAGGTTTTGTTTTTTTCGAATATTGAAAGTAAAGTTTGTACCTTTCATTGTAATTATTACTTTTTTATCTGAAGTAACATAGCTACAGTATAACTCACAATGAAATATTTGATTGGTTTGTTTTTTACTTAAAGGTTAAACTAATATATATATATATATATATATATATATATATATATTTACAAATACTTGTTCAAAATTTATTTTTTAAAATGTTTGCTTATTTTGATGATAGGTATTTTTAATTATATTTAAATGAATATATTTTGTACCTCAGGAAATTTCTCTATACCATATAGTTGTAAATTGTTTTAGGTCTTCTATTGAGAAATTCTGTATTGTGAACGAAGTTTAACAAAAGTTATTCAAAGTAGGGTATTCTAATCTACCAACCGATCACTTTAACTTTTCAGCAGGCAATGTTTATTTTAGTCCCTTACTGATATATTATCATTGACATGTGTTTCCATAATTTTCCATGTTTCCATTTTTTTTTAAAAAAAAACGATTTACATAAAATCTGATTCTATAATAGTAACAACCTTGAGCTACGTTCGAGTTTTATGTAAAATATATTTAGTAACTTCTGAATTATATTAATGTTTTTTGTACAACTGTGACTTTTTTCACGAATTAAGAAAATCAAATGTAATATCAAAGTTGTATGAAGTTCAATCATTTATTTATATTGTACTAGTATCAGATTATGTGATTGCTTTTATTGACATTATATGAAAAAATATATTTTTTGCATTTTCATGTATATATATATATATATATATATACATACACACATATGCATATACATATATTTGAAAATCGACATCTGTAAAATGATTTATGCTATGTTCGTAATGAAACAGTCAACAAAATGAAAATTATTTTGTTTTTATTGACAATTATCAAAGAAAGTAGAAAAATTAAATAATAAATATGTATATATATATATTTTGACGTGCTTTTGTGTTCGTTATTGACACGATCAATGTTTTATTGAATAATTAGTGAAACATTAATCAATTTCTGTGCTAGGGCGTACATCAGTCAAGTACTTTTTTATTGTTTTTCATATTTTTTATTGCAATCTTTGCTTTCCCGACTTAAAATCACTTTTTTACATTTGAGTCAATCAATTTGGCAAAAAATTAGATTATTTAAATTGCATTTTAACAAAAGGCCTTAAACTTAACTATTACCTATGCATTATATGTATTATTGTGGTATATATATATTTATTAGGTCAAAATTATATATATATATATATATATATATATATATATATATATTATTTTATTGGATGCTAGATTTTCTTTAGAATTTTATTTCTATTAACAAAAAGTATTTTTCTATTCTTTGTATTTTATTAGTTGATCGGATGTATTTAGTAAAATTTATTAATCTTAACACATTTTTTGAAAAAATCATTACCTTCATATATATATATATATAGAATGTTTGTATATGTATTTCTTAATATATAATAATAGTCTTTATTTTTTATTCAAATAATTAATTTGTTTATGTAAAACATCTTAAAATAAACTATTTCTTATTGCTAGTAGAGTTTAAATTAAAATTATTTCTCTTAGTTAAAATAAAGTGAGTCAAATAAAGTGAGCTTCTTATTATTTCTGAATATTCCTTGTTTTTATATTTTGTTGGAACTAACAAAAGATAAATTGTTATTTTAGATATTATATATATATATATATATATATGTATGTATTTACATCTCATTTATTAATCGTTCACTTATGTCAAAACGTAATTTGAACGATCTATTGCTCTTGAACGCTGTTTATAATGTAACGTGAATTAAAATGTGAAATAAATTTCGTTCGTTGGACGAGAAAATTGGCAAGATATTACAGATGAATGAAACGTGATACGGAACATAAAATATATTTGTAGTACGAATATGAAATGAAAGTCTTAAAAGACAGTATTATATTTGAATATTACGATTTCCTGTGAATTTTTATGTATTTTTGAATATGATTTATGCGTAGTATTTATGGTATCGTTTGAAATTATATTGGAATATAGTGATGTGTGTGTGTGTATATATATATATATATATATATATATATATATATATATATATATATATATATATATAATGGAATTCATTTAGAAGAAACACGTCAGTATTTAATTCGTTTCACATTGCTTAAAGAGGATAGTATTCAACCTATGTAGTATCCTATCTTTTTTTATCTATAGAAGTAAAACATGGATCTTAAAATTGAATGTCTTAATCGCTGTATGCAACAGAAAATGAAAATAACAAGATTTTAATGGCAACAAAAACAATTAATAGTTACTGATATATTAAGTAGAAAATTGTAAAAGTAATAGAAAATATATAATTAATATATTCAAAGTAGAAAAGACAAAGAATAGACAGAAGGAATTATTAACTATGAATTGAGAATAAACAATAGTGAAAAGAGTTTATTTAATAAATTTTTAAATACTATACATAACTGTAGGCACTGGAAATATGTAGAAAAACGTATTTGATTAGTCAGGTTAAAAGAAATTGCAGAAGTTTTTATTTACTTACTTCTCGATAAAGCGTTAACATGACCTTTTGTATATATATTTATATATATATATATACACTGTTTAAAATTCAATAAGATTAAGCCACGTTTTTATATATTTGTCTTTTTTGAATATATATATATATATATATATATATATATATATATATATATTTACTCGTATATCAATAATCAAATTTTAATATTTTTATGAAAGAATCACTTTCCATATATCATAAAAGAATTCTTTTTAAAACATCAGTTCACTCATTTTTTTTATTTTTGGATTATAATTATATTCTTAATAGAAATTCATTCATCAAATTCAGAAGACGGAAAATAAAAATTATAGGCATAGAAATTTTGTTTCTTTTCAACATTTTGTTAGGCAAGAAATTTAGTTTATAGCGAGTTGTTTTTATTTGTGAAAATGAATTTAAACTCCGTGCCAAACCAATAATTGTATATTATGTACTTTTAAGAAAATATAATATAAAGAATGGTTTTTAAATATTTATAACTACGACGTATCATTTATAATAATTCCAGGATATTAATTATTAACATATGTACAGTATATATGATGTACAGGTATTAAATAAGTAACGTTAGTTAAAATATATCTTAATTGTTTGATAAATAATATTTTGAAGACAATTCGAAAGTAGATATATATATATATATATATATATATATACTTGTACATAGTTTAGAAATTCAGCAAGTATAAAATGAAAATTTCCTTAAATTTTCTTTTTACAAAAATATTTTTATAGTATATATAACTATTAAATTCTGATATTTTTTAAGTATTATATATAATATTTTACATATATAAAACAACAAAAATCTTAAGTTAATGGATTTTTACACCAAACGAGAGATAAAAACTCATAATACGAAGAAATTGTACTTATGAGTTATATTAAAACAGGTATTTTTATGTTTTAATGACATAGGTTGATTGATTTATGATCTATTTCTCTTTTTTCTTATTGATCTTTCTCTTATATATATATATATATATATATATATATATATATATATATATATACCATTTCGAGTAAAAAAGCATTTTTAAACTTTATATAATATATTTTTTACTTCATCAATTAAAAGTTATTAAAAATATTACTAATATATTTTTCAAAAATATAGTACGTTATTGTATGTACATGTGGTTAATAAAATTAATTCGGACTATTTTTGTCAATTCAGATACTTTTAGAATTTTATACTACGTTTTAGATATACATTCTATTCATGACAAAATGTATTGATTACTTTTTTATATAGATTTTTTATTAGATGATATTTGCGTGTGATTTTTGTATTTCTGAATAGAATATTAAGATAATTTCTAAATACCCATTATTTATTTAGATATTTCGTAACAAATCAATGCAGATGTTAAACTAACGTTGATAGAAATATTCAATATTTTATTTGTATTTCTAAAGGCTAATAAAAAATATGTGTATTACGTTCCTATTCGTTACATTTATCACTGTATTTCAATAATAAGAATATAAAATTAGTACACATGCATGTACGAATTCGTAAATGAGGTCTTGAATATCTTAAATATTTATTAACATAGGGTATTTATACATATATATATATATATATATATATATATATATATATATATATATATATATATATAATGCTAAGAAATAATTAAGATATTATTAAAGATCATAGTAAGAAATTTCATAAAATTATTTAAATTTTAATACTGAATATATAATAAGTTTTCATTCCATATTAAAATTTCAGATAATTGAATATTATTTTTATGCTCGATTGTATTATTTAAAATAAGTTTTTACTTTTCCAATGTTTGATATCATAAATATTTTTTATTACAATGTTTGTTAAGAAGTTATGTAAATTTTAAGTATAAATACATTTCATTATTTTTGGATATGAATTTTATGTAGTATTATTTTTATAATGATGGTTATTTAAAATAGTTATAATAAAGAAAAATATATTAATTAATTCACAAGTCATATAAATGTAAATAATTTAAATTAAAACTGAAATTTTTAAGATATATTTTGGATATTAATAATTTTTTATATTATCAAACATGCAGTACTATAAACGATATAAATATTTTCATTTATTATTCCAATCAAATATTTTATTATTACTTTTTATTATTCACATTTTAGTAAAATCTATTTGATTTAGTAAGGATTTAAGATTAGAAATAAATTATTATAGTTTAATACTCAATTCCCTGTGTATATTTATATATAAATTTGGTTGTCATTTCTCTGGAGTGATATAAATATTATGTTACTGAAGAAAAGTTCAATGTTTTAAAGTAAAAATATTAAATTACAGAAAAAACTACTGTAATGTTTTTATTGTAAATCTTATATATATATGTATGTTATATTTTCATACTTGTTGTCTTGATATAATACCGTGTATATTTTTAACTGAATTGACTTCTTGATATGTCAGTGATGTATATATTTGACATGATTTTTACTATACGTGTATATGAATATTTAAGTGTATAATTTTGAAAATAATACTTAACTGAAAAAATATATTTCAATGAAAAATCAAAGGTTTGTAAAATATTACATGCCTCAAGTTATTCAATAATTAAACAACCGTTACTATTATATAAAAATTATTTCTTATACATATATTTATTATCCTACAAGTATATAAATATATTGAGATTCCATAATTAAATGTCATTGTTGACCATTAAAAAAAGTTTTATTAAATTCTAACTTACTTTAATTATATTGAAAATAACTGTCGTAATGTCAAATATAAAATTTTTCTATCAAAAATTTTGTTAAAAAATATAATCGATTAATTATTTCTTTCCCGGTTGCTACTTTTTGTTATAAGTTCAATTAAATTAAAAAAATCAGTATATTATTTCATTCCAATAAATGTACAAACCATATTTTTTCAATTTATTAAGTTAATGCACATACGTTATTGACCCCAAATTTAATTTTTAATAAGATATTAATTTTAGATATTTATATAAAAAAATATTTTTAAGAAAGAAAATTAATATTTTTTGTTTAGTTCTAAAAGAAATCTCCTTAAAACTTTGCCGTACAATAAACACACTTTTCAATCGTAAGGTTTGCAATTTTAATTATTTTTGTTAGAATTTTTTAATTTATTTTCACTGCCAATATATTGAAATAGAGTTACTATAGTACACTTTATTATTATTTTGTTAAATATATTAATTAAAATATATTAAATTCTGTGTGTATATATATGTATGTATGTATGTATGATGACAAAAGCCATATTTCTCATGCAGTATCAAAGTCGGTACTGTAAGTTAATTTCATATCAATAATACGTTTACAAATCGGGCGTGGTCGATCGGGCTCAGTGCGTAAGGTTGGCCCAAGATAATGTCGAGGTGACAGTTAGGTGTTAGGTGACCTACAGTTGTACTGCACCCACTGCTGTCTTTGATCGGGAACATAACTTTGTTATTGGGGCGAATGTAGTGCAAGTGAAAGCCAACCACGGGAGGGGTCTGTGTTAATTGAAAATTACATCACAAGCATTGAGTATAAATAAAGACTGCTAGGGATACTCAAAATAATCTAAACAGTTCAGCAGAGTACATATCAGTAACTTAGATAGAAACTGTAAAATGGTTTTTAAGGTGAGATCTATTATATACATATATCTAATATACTATATATGTATATATATATATATATATATATATATATATATCTAAAAATTGATTGAATATTATTATTAAATGTATTTAAATATATAACTAATTATGATTACTTTTATACACATTTATATTTAATCGTGTTAAATTATTTTGGATATAAATGATTATTTTTTTAAATAAGCTTATTAATGTATTAAGTATTGTTTGAGTTTATATTTGATAAAAAATAATAATATATAATTGCATACACACATACATTATATATATATATATTTGAATACATACATACATATATATATATATATGTGTGTGTGTGTGTATTAACAATAATTATTATCGTTAAAATTTAAAATGTAAAATAATAGATAAATTGTGGTTTAATATATATTATCAATAGAATAACAAATGGACACGTAAATAGACGTTACTAAAAATGTATTAAAATGTATTGTTCATTATTTTTTTATAGTAATTATGATTAGTATAGAAAAAATGTTATAAAATTGTATTTTTCATTTTTAATTTAAAGATGGATTAATAATGATAAATATTGAGATGCAGTTTTATATATCGGTTTGATAAATATTTCTTCATATTATTTAAAAAGATATCAATCTAAAATCATTTTTATTTAAAATTATATTATTCTAAAATTTATACTGACATAGAATATCAGTATTAAACATATAGTTCTTATAAATTATTTACTAAACTTTTCTTCAAATATCGTTTTATGCATATTAGATTACTAACAGTTTGTTAAAACTTTAAAATGATCGATTACACAGTTGATTATAGTATGTTAATATTTTACTAATTTTAAATACTTTTTAATATGAAATTTAGCAGGAGTTGTTGTTTATTGGAGAAAACAATATAATTATATATATATATATATATATATATATATAAATATATATGTGTGTGTTGTTAGTGTAAAACATTTTTATTTATGTACAAATAAACAAACTCTATTTTAAAATTAAATCTTTAATTTTCGATTTTTTAGTACCAAATGAAATAATTAACAGCATATGTATATATATATATATATATATTTAATTAAGTACAAATTATCAAGTGACAATCAAAATTTTGTACTGGAGTTTCTATTTCTATTAATAAGTTATTTAATTTCTAATAAATTCTATCAAAATTATAATAAAACCACTTTATTTTAAATACATACACACACACACACACACATATATATATAAATTAAAATAAAAAACATTAAGTTTATTGTTGATCTGGTTTTTAATTTCTCTTAAAATCCAATACTAATATAACAGTTTAAATGCTAAGGTAAAATACTGTATTTCTAGGCGTATGGAATATATTTAACTCAATTTTATTTAATCTAAAACTGGTATAGATGTTTATAAATATTAATAAAATGTTAATTACTGTTATAAAACTTGATGTCAATATTATTTTAAAATCCAATATTATACACTTTTTATTTTCTTAATATAACGGAAGTAATGGTAAAATTATTAATTTGAAAGTTGCATACAATAAAATTTAAAGGTTAAGAGCATTTTTCTTATATTGATACTTTATGTTAATTTAATGAATTTATACGAATTTGAAAGTATTGAAACATTTTCCACTATTGCTATTATATAGTAAATTGTGATTGTAGAAACGTGACATGTACGATGAAGTTTTTATCAGTATTTTATAATTGAATTTCAGTTTTGTAACGTTTGCTGATATTAAAAAGATATGATTTTTTGTAAAAAAAGCAAAATGAATTATAGTAGTGTGAGCGTTTTAAAATAATAGTGCAGTCATTTTTATGAAGTTTTGATGGTAAATTCTAATTTTTATCTGAAAATTTATTAAAAAAATTAAATTATTTTCTTCAATTTTTAAATTTTATATATATATATATATATATATATATATGTGTCTATATATATATATATATATATATATATGTGTCTATATATATATATATATATATATATATATATATATATATATATATATATATACACATACATAAACACACGTTTCTCTATTTATACATAAAAACGAGTTATTTCATTTTATTTGATTTTTATCTTGTATGAAGTGTACAATTTAATGTACTGAATTAAATACAACAATGTAGAATAACATTTATTGAGACAGACTAATGTTTAATTTTGAGTTTTTACTTTAATTGGAGTAATTAAAAAAGAAAACATATATATATATATATATAATGATTATTTGATAAAAAAATTTAGTAAATAATTTCAAAAGAAATTTTTGATATTGAATATTTAAAAACTGCCTTAAATTTAAATATATTAAATTGAGAATAAAAGCATAAAACATATAATTTACAACTATCTTATGAACGGAAATATTTTATATTTTTCTTTTCTAATTAAAGTATTATTTAAAAGATACATTTTTAAAAAAATATATTTTTGCTACTATATTTATTAATTACATTTTACGTTTCCGATAACTGTATTTATCTTTCTGTTAATTTATTTTTTTTACATATAATTATTGATGCAGTATATCTTCGTTACTACCATTGTGGCTGTGGCTAACGCCGGCATCCTTCCACATTTCGCTTCACCTTTAGCTCATCCAGTAGCGTATGCACCAAGAATAGCGGCTCCCGCGTACGGTTATGCACCAGCTGTTGCTAAAGTAGCCGTCGCTGAAGACTTCGATCCGAATCCACAATACAGCTATTCATACGATGTTCAAGACGGTCTTACCGGAGATTCAAAAAGTCAACATGAATCTCGTAGCGGAGATGTTGTTCAAGGCCAATATAGTTTGATTGAACCTGATGGTACTCGTCGTACTGTCGATTACACTGCTGATCCTGTCAATGGATTCAATGCTGTCGTAAGCCGTGAACCTACTATTGTAAAGGCTGTCGCTCCAGTTGTTAAAGCCGTTGCAGCTCCCGTAGCTTACGCTCCTGCTATCGCTAAAGTTGCAGCTCCCATTGCCGCCCCATTCGGTCATCCCTATGGTTACGGAAAAGCTATCTTTGGTTAGAGCATCGTTTCATTATTCATGATGATTCATTTTATACGCTTTCGTCATTTTATTTCAACCATTGATTGTACAATATAGTTGATAAGTATTTATTTATTGTAATCGCCAAACTATAAATATATTGCTTTTATACATTTACGATAAAAATATACAAATGCCAGCAATAATGAATCTGTCTTTTTTATTTGTTATCAGAAACCGAAATCTATTGAATTTGTCGATATTGTATTTCAACTTTGGCAGAATATAAAATATGAGTTTTGCAGGTTTTAAACGTACTAATATTACATTATAATTAAAATTGAGACAACCTAAATGAAATTGTATTAAAATAGACCGATTTATGTTTGTATTAAATGTAAAAAGTGCCATTTTTGATTCGCTTAAAAAGTATAAAACAAATTTATTTAAAAAAAAAACACGATTTTAAATATGGCATTTTTTTATTAAAAATGCCTAATTATTTCGAACAGAACAAAATATAAAAAAATGATAAAATTGTTAGTTAAAGAATACTTTTTTACTTTTATATTTACAAAAAAAAAGTATAAGCCAAAAAAAGCAAATGAACCATTTATAAAAAGTCATATTAAATTTTTTCTGTATAAATGTTTGTACCATACTTTAATTTTAGTGTCGCTAAACAACAATTATAAAAATTAATTTAAATTTTAACTATTACATATATATGATATTACATTTACACCTGTGTGTACAAGTACATTCATATATATATATATATATATATATATATATATATATATATATATATATATATATATATATATATATATATATATATATATATATATATATATATATATATACATATACATATACATATATATATATATATATATATATATATATATATATGTTAAAACTCTAATATAAACGTACATCGGAAGGAAAGAGATGTGAATACAAACATAAATACGAATTCAAGGTCGATCAAAGGTGTTATCTTGCCACTTAAAAAGCTCTAGGACAGCAGAGATTTACTGGATCAAAGAGGATTTCAAATGGAATAGCCACGTAGCCAGCCAACTGAAAAACATATTTTCAGTGGAAAAGGAGATTTTGAGATGCATAATTCTATTTTTAGTGTCTATGTGTATATGTATATATATATTTACACATACGATGTAAGTTTGTACGTATATATATATATATATATATATATAGGTGTGTGTGTGTTAAACAATGTAAATTATGTATATTTTTATATTTCAGATAACAAATATAAGAATAAACTAGAGTACAGTTTTAAAGTGAAGTTTATATACAAAAAATTTTTGAATAGGGACGCAATTATTTAAGAGGTTATATTTCGTATTATGTAACCTCATAATCTGTTTTTTTTTATTCAATTTCCTTTAGGTTGTTTTAATTGTAATTATATTGTAATATTAGTACGTTTAAAAAATGAAAAATTCTCAGTATTTTATATATTGTCAAACTGAAAGGTGTATTTTTTTACATTTGTTGATTTTGGTACAGCTATTTTTAGCTTTTCCTATGTATATAACAAAACAGCATTGAAATAATACAATTATTTTATGAAAATGATTGTACTATAATAAATACATTACAAAAATTTGACGATATTTATTCTCGACATACTCGTCCATCTGAATCAACAATTCTTCTATTAATGAGTAAATTTGGAGAGTTTAGATTGACATTATGGTATTGGATTAATATTATTAGCATTGCTTATGATTTATGCATTTAGTATATAAATATTTATAATTATTGAAAGAAATTTGCAAAAACAATATTTATTTATATATATATATATATATATATATATATATACGAGATCAGACAATTAAGTAATGCGACAAAATTCAAAAATCGAGTATATTTAAAAATTAAGGTACATCTCTGCGATTCCCTTCAAAGTAGTCCCCTCCCGCATCTATACACTTATTCCAGCGAGTTTTCCAGTTTTCGTAACAATTCTGGAACACTTCTTGTGGGACCTCTCCGAGTACCCTCGTCACAGATTCTTGGATATCTTCAACGGAGTCAAAATGTCGACCTTTGACGAATTTTTTCATATGGGGGAATAGGAAAAAGTCGCAGGGTGACATGTCCGGTGAATAGGGCGGTTGTAGTAACGTTGCGATGCCTTTAGACGCCAAAAACTGAGAGACACTGAACGCACTGTGACAGGGAGCATTGTCGTGATGCAGAACCCAAGTCTTCGCGATCTCTGGACGCACTCTGAGCACTCTTTTTCGTAATTTTTCGAGCACATTGCGATAGAATACTTGATTTACGGTTTGTACAGGTGGTACGAACTCTTTGTGAACCACCCCTTTGCTGTCGAAGAAGCAAATCAACATGGTTTTCACTTTGGACTTGCTCATTCTCGCCTTCTTTGGCCTTGGTGCTCCAGGGGACAGCCACTGTTGGCTTTGTCGTTTAGTTTCGGGGTCATATTGAAAGAACCAACTTTCATCACCAGTAATAACTCGATCGAGAAGAGTAGGATCACTTTCAACCTGCTCGAGACAATCTTGAGCGATGTTCATTCGGTGGGCTTCGTGACATGCACTACTCGCGCGTTGTTACAAAACACTAAACAGCTGGCGAAGAAATGATCGTACGAGGGTGGTCAAGGTCTCAATTGAGATATTAGGGATCTGCTATTACGGTGGCGGAGTTACAGGTTCGCAGTGTTACCACAGGCCGAGAAAAAAATCGGTCGCATTACTTAATTGTCTGACCTCGTATATATATATATATTGTTAGTTTGTGTGAGTTTGTGATGTAAGATTGTAAAAATAACTAAATGTATATTCATTATATACAATAATGTAAAAAGGTCCATACATTAATATCAGTCTATCGATGTCTAACAAATCTATTTTTTTCCCAATTCAAAATTTAAAAATCAAAGTACGTTAGCTATGAATTAATATGTCGTACAATATTTTTTTTACAATTATTAATGACTGTTGCATCAGATGTTCAAATAAATAATATAAAGTAATATACTTACATATACATATTTCAATCTTCGTAGGATAAGCTAACTTTATATACCTGTTTATTTAACATGTGCTTAATGATATTTTTTTTAAATATCAATATTTACATGCGAGTTTTTGTGCAGATCGACAAAAAATAGTTAATACTTTTTAAAGATATTTGAATCTTTATTGGAAATTTTATAGAAATTGATTTTGTACGGTTTTACGAAAATTAAAAAGAAATTTTATGGGGGATACGAATAAATTAATTGTGTTCACTATATAATTTTCTCTCGATTTCTTTACTTTATTATATGAATTTATATATATATATATATATGTATTCATATACACATGTATTTATATATATATATATATAAATACATATTTGTACATGAATACATATATATATATATATATATATATATATATATATATATATATATATATGTATGTATGTACTAATATAAATTTTTTTCTATTTCTTATATTGATTTTTTATTAAATTTTCTACCAATTTTTCGTAGCGTATACTGTTAATAGATATCTGTTATATTAATTATGATTAGGTGTTAAAATAAATTTAACATGTAGTTCATGTAATTTTTAATTTAAGTTAGAATACAAATTAAAAATTAGTGTCAAAGTATTAGAATGGAATACAAACTGCTAACTTATTATTTACATTTTCCTAATTTCATGTATTGGAATATACCTAACAAGAAATCGTCTATGTTAATCTTTATCAAAGTTCACAGAACTTCTCAAATATTTTATAAACTTTCAATATTCGTAGATCCTGGTTTGACAATCTGTTTAATTATAATATTGAGGACAATATACATAGATGTACCAATAAATATTTTTGATAAAATGTTTTATTTAATTCATACTGATATATGAATTAAATAAAAAAATAAATATTGAAGTAATTTCAGTTGTCAAAATTTGTCAAACTTTTAAATCTAATTTAATGATAATTTGTGGTAGTTGTTTCTAATTAGAATTTTGCATGTAAATTTGCGTTTTATTTTCTTTAAAATTAATTAATATAAGAAATATTTCTTAAATTAAATCATATTTTTAAATATTTAAAATTCTATTAGTATGTCCATTTTATATTTTGTATTGAAAATTATGATAAATTTTATACTTTTTACTAGATTATGTATTGCATATTGTTTCAGATCTTATATTCATTTCTGCAGTAGTCATTTCAGATCACAAATTAAAGTTATTACTTTTTGTATATATATATATATATATATATATATATATAAATATATATATATATATATATATATACATATATATATATATATATATATATATACATATATAATTTTAACGACTTCGTATGCAGAATAGCAATACACTTCATCAATTGAAAAAAATGCTTATGTCAAATTCTACCAATTCAATATAAAACTGTTCTTTATGTTCTTGAATTTGTATTTCGTCACGTATCTTCTAAGAAACGATATAAGAAAAAACTCTTTGTTAAACAATTCAAATTAAAAACTTATTTTACGAGTATGAAAAGATCATAAGAATTGTGCAGGAATAAAATTTGAAAGTTCATAATTTCTTTTGAAGTTATTACTCATTGTTGTTACTTATTGCATAAGTTTTTTCTGTATATTTCACTGAGTGATATATATATATATATATATATATATATATATATGTATGTATGTGTGTAGGTGTGTATTCACATTCTAATTGAGGTTTGTATAAATAATAAAATGTTTATATGTGTGTGATTGAGAGAACACGATTTATAAAAAATGCTATAAAATAGACATGTACATATATATATATATATAAAAATATGCTTATTTTATTTTAATTTCAAATGTAGAAATAATTAAAATTGTCACAAATTGAATTTATTTTCATCATACAGATCGCATAAAAATTAATTTAATAGAACTATGGGAATTAATCAGAGAGAAAGATTGAATTGCTAGAGATATATTAAAGAAATATATTTAGATAATAACAAGTAATATATATATATATATATATATATATATATATATATGTATGTATATATCAGAGAGATAGAAAGAAAAAAAGAGATTATTCAGTTTTAAAAAAGTTCAAACTTTTGTAAGAAACAAATTTGTGGTTTGTAGAGTGCAAAAAGAATTCATTTATTAATGTGAATTTAACAATAGTGTCAATAATGTATTGTAACTGAATCAACATTTTTTGAGACATAATTTGCCTCGGGTTTGAAAAATAAATATTTTCTTTATTAAAACAATTATTATTCTTGTGATTAATATTTTAAAACTTTTTACACTTCCTGAAAACATTTGGCACATAATTAATATTATTCGTATACATTGGTACTCATTCTGTTCTTTGTCATAAGAAAATTATTTTGGATTAAATATTATATTTTTGTTAAGATAGACCTATTCATATTGAAAATAAATTACATCAGTATTTTATATTCTATTACTAATTTAGTAAAAATCAAAATTTTATATTTAAATTAAACTATATTTTATATTACTATGTAAAAAAATAAATATTTGTTAGAACTTCACCTCACATTTAATGCAGCATCACAAAAATTCAAACTTTGCAGACTTAACAAATCGAAATGTATTAAGAAAAAAAGTCGAGAAAACTTTTTGTTAATGAAATTGCGTTGAATATTTAACTAGTTTTTGTGTCTGTTACAATCAGTCCCAAAGGAGTGAAATTGTATTCCATTAGCAAATGGAAGTCGTTTCTGCAGCTTAAAGAGAATACAGAAAGCCACCGGCTATTTTTCTTATTGCAAATTCGTTTTTCATGGTTAGAAGATCATTTGTCCAACTTCCGAGACGAGTGTAATTCTCGTCATTTGTTTTTGCTGAATACTTTTTAGACAATACTTGTAATAGTAAGTAATTGTGTTTCAACATTTACAAAATGTTCCTCGAGATTATATTATCGATAATAATATTATTGTACTGAATTAAACACTCATTTCTTGTACACAAATATTACCACTAAAAGTGTTCTTAAAAAATCTGATCCATTTCTGCAAAAAAGTAATTTTTAAGTACAGTAAAAATATATATATATATATATATATATATATATATATATTACTTATATATATATATATATATATATAAATCATTCGATGCGTTATCTATAGAAAATAAATGTTTACGGAAAAATGGAATACATTTTAATTCTCAAAATGTTCTCTTTTATTTTGTATAACTTTGCTCCAGTTATCAGGTAACTGAAAAATCATCTTTTAAAAATAAAAGACTGATTCTAGTAGACGAAGTCGTATTGCATTTTCGAACCTTTTCCACTGTTTTATTATTTTTTTCATGTTTTATGCATGACAACACTTTCTCCCAAAGCTGAAAAAACTATTTCTGCGGCTTCAGCAACGTTTTTTTCAATTGGAATGCGAAAGGTATATAATTCCTAATAAATTGCTTTTCGAACGACATTGTGTTCAGTATTATTTTGTGAGGTATACTAACTTTTAGGCAAAAATATATAGTATTTTTCAATGTTAAGGTCGGCATTTCAAAAGAAAAAGAAAACAAAAAGAAAATATTTTCATTAAAAATAGTTGAAATTGATTCAATTTAAGGACACAGATTTAATTTTTACACTTTACAAAATATTTTTTAATTTTTTAGGAACTGGAGATATGCCAAGAAAGTTATTAAAAAATTTAAGCATAACTTTATAAGATAGTAACTGTTGTAGCAAGAGCTCAATAAAGAATCAATATTTTATTTTTACTGATTTTTATTTTCAACATACGCTTAAATATCTATCTACTGCAAAACGTAAAATACTAATGAAGTATTCCTACTCAAAGCAGAAATAAACATTTTTAACCTTTGAAATGAAACGTTTTAAATCATGTTTATATAGTATTGTTTGTTTGTTTTGCATATATTATTAATATAAACATTTATAGAACACTTGTGTACATTTATGTGTGTGTGTGTGTATATATATATATATTTATATATATATATATATATATATATATAAAGCGAAAAAATATCTATACGGTTCATGTTGAATACAGGATCGTTAGTACTGTTGTTTCACAAAATCTGTCAATTCTCATAAGAAGCTCAAAACATATGTTCAGTGTATCTTTTACATTATATGGATTCCTATGATATTGGATTATGTTTTTTTATGTCTACGTATATTAAATACATGTTTGAAGTAAGTCAGAGAAGAATAGAGCTTTCTTAAGTTTATATATATATATATATATATATTTGTGTGCATATATATGTATATATATATGTATATATATGTATATATATGTATATATATATATATATATATATGTATATATATATATATATATATATATATATGTATATATATATATATTTCCTTATTTGTCTCGTGTGTGAAATTCAGAGCATTAAATTTTAAAGAATATATTTTCAATTTTAAGTTCATTACTTTATTAATTTTAAGTTTAAAATCAATTTGAATTTAACAACTTATTCAAGTATATTTTAATACTTGAATAAGTATTAAGATATATAGTTAACAAAAATGAAATATTAAGATCTACACACACACGCATATATTATATGTATATATATATATATATATATATATATATATATAATTAGTGTTGATAATATAATTTAGAATTAATTTGAAAAAAATATTGAATGACATTTAAATGAATCGTGAAAAAAAGAAGTTTAAGATTGGCAATAAAGTTTTATAAATTAATGTAAAAGAAGGGGAAACGCAAATAAGAATAAGAAATTTCATGAAAATCAAATAAAATTAATTCCGTTCCGTTAAGTAATGTTTTATACTCTTAAAAAGAGCTTTTCCGCATTTAGAAATTTATTTTGTCAACAAAACATCCGTTCGTATTTATTAACTTTTCATTAAGATACAGTTTTTAATGTGCAACTCTTATCTTTCTTTACAAAAGCTTCTTAATATAACTTTTACAATAGAATTATGAACGCAAAAACAACCGCTAATATACCAACACACTAATGACGTTAGCTATTTGAAGATCTTTTTGTAAATGAGCGTACATTTAAAGAGAATATATTGTTATTATATTATATTGTTAAAACACGCATTACATTTTAATGACGATGTCTCAAGATATATAATGGGATCATCGAGTTTTATTATCATTTTCTTTACACCTTTTAATATCAAATTATTTTTTAATATTTTAAATATCAATTTGTGTAACTTATTTTAATTAACTATATACATATATTAATTTTTATATGATTAATTTTTCTTTCTCTCATTAAAACTATTTTTCCATTTTTCTAATAACATATATATATATATATATATATATATATATATATATATTTATGCCTGTATAATAACCAATTAGGATATTAATAAATATATATTATTTATATGAATATATCAATAAAATTATGTAATAATTTTCACCTTTTTACCCGAACTCAATTTATAAACATGAATTTTCAGATGAAACTGAAATAATTTTAATTGTGAATAGATCTTGTCCTTAAATTTAGTTGAAATTTCGCTACATCCAGGTTTCAGTCCCTTGAGTGATGAAATGAGAAATCTTCGTGTCATTTAATATTTATTTTTGAAATGTAATACTTCGTTTAAAATAAAATTACTGTAGCGCGAGTATTAGGTACATTTCGTTTTGAGACTTTGAATAAGACGTAAAAATGATACTGTTGAAGTAAAATATGACTAAATGAAAGCTATTTTTTAGTAATCATTCTTAAAAGAAGTATTATAAAGTATAAGTAGCATAGAATTTCTACTTTATAGTGGAACAATAAAAAAATTAGTTACTTTAAAATAATATTTTGATTTTATTCTAAAATGTAGAAATAAATTACAAATGAATTTTTTTTTGTTGTGATAATGACAGTCTAAATAAATAGTTTATATATTATAAATTACTATGTGAATATCAATAAAGGGACTTGTATATGCACTTCAAAAAATTCAAAAAGGATTTCTGTGGTAAAATCAATGGAACATACAAGAAAATACATCTTTCAGTAGGTTATTAACTTACTTTATAATTAGACCAATGCCAGTTGTTTTAAAGAATAAATGTTTATTTCAATTTTAAAACTTTAAAATATTTTATTTGATTAATGATTCAGATTATATTAAACTCTGAATGTATTTTTAAAAGTCAAAAAGAAATTTTTTTGATAATAACATTGTTATCATAGTATTTGTTATTAAACAATGTAAATTTTATAAATCAGAATATAATTTTAATATAAGCGTAAATAAAACTAGTTAAAAATCTAATACATTTATGGTTAATTAAAAAGATTGTTATTTAAAAGTAATTATATAGCTATGTTGCCTTTTACGTTTTTTGAAAAGTCTTCATTTTCAGTTTATTCTATTTTAAACAAAACAAAGATATCACCGTTTGGGAGAAGTTCTCCCAGGAAGTAATAAATCTCGGATTTAGTCACATAAATCACTTCAGTTAGAACAAAGGTCAGCAAGCATTAGTACGAATATGTCAAGAGTTCAGTGTGTGTGATTGCACTGGTGTATAAATTCAAGATCTGTGTCATTAAGAATTTAATACGTATACGTTCCCATACAAACGTACCTTTTAGGGACGTTATTTAATAAACCATATATCTTATAAATTTAATTTATAGAATTTTTTCATATCTGCACACAAGTAATGTTTTATATAAATTTTTGACAAACGCGCTCTCACACTCACGTACGTTATTCAGAATTATATAAATATATATGTATATAAATACGTATATATATATATATAAATATATATATATACATATATAAATATATATATATACATAAATATATATATATATATATATATACATAAATATATATATATATATATACACAAATATATATATATATATATATATATATTTATGTATATATAACCGGAAATTGGAATTAATGGGATTCGGATGGAGTTCCACTGCATATATATATACATATATGTATATATATATATATATGTATATATATATATATACATATATATATATATATATATATATATACACGAGTATATATATATAAAACAGAAAATAAACATTTGTAATTAAGTAAAAAAAAAGATTTACTAGACATTAGCGTGAAAGATTTATTCTCCATTTTTATTACCTGCTACGGCACTATGTAGCATTTATGTTTTATTACTAAAGAACACAATATTGCACGTGCACAAAGTAATGTTTCTCATTATATGCAGCGCATGTATGTTAAAATAATAGGTTTTGCACAGAATTCATATATTTTTTTTGTCTTTAAGAAAAAATAAATTTTATAAAGCTAATTATATATATATATATATATATATATGTATATGTATATATATATATTTATTCATTTTATCAGCAGCTTCTTCATAAATATTATTTTTGTAAATATAAACGACTAAATACATGTTCAAAGGATTTGAAAACTAAAATACTTATTATTTAAAAAAAAATTACTTTAGCTTAAGGTGTTATAACTTAAGGATGAAAAAAAATATTCAGAAGTCACTTAAGAGGGTTCATCTAGCTCACTATCTACTAATAAATTTAAATTGAAACAAAAACTTAAAAAAAATATTTTACTTATTCACTTTTTACTTATGAAATTGCGATAAGTTCATGCTTATAAAATGTGAGTAATTTTAAAATAAATGGAAGTTTAACATCCAAATGTCATTAATTTATTCATTAAAAACGTTCAAACTGAATTGAAAATTTGTGACAGTTTATTGATTTATTTTTATAGAAGGCATTATCATTTCATTGTCTACCCTCAGGTGATGAATTCATTTCAAAGAGAAATATATAAATATATAAAAACCAGTAAGGTGATGCAATTAGTTCTAACGAGGTTTATTTGTTAAAAATACAAAATATTTAATATTCATGAGAAACTTGCGTTTATAAAATAAGTAAAATTTCCTATATAAACACATATGAGTGATTTTGACTTCAAAAATCTGTTCAAATCTTGCTATATGTGAAAATTGGTGTGCGGAATAGATAGTTCATTTTCGAAAGTAAATTCATCGTGTGTATAGCTTAATATTTCATTCAAATAAAATCGCTTTCCATGCATAAGTCGAATACAATCATATTGATTTCATAATAGTATTTTCACGCAGACGGCAGAAAGAGATTACAAGAGTGAGAGGGAGAAAGACTATAAACATATAGGTATACATCCGTGCTACAGCCACATTTCAATAACTCGAATGACGTAGGTTTTACCAGTACCTAAAGTACTAAAAATTCCTACATCATGAGATTTTATTAAAAGCGACGCTCGTCCGTCTCCCTGCCTGCCATATTTTTAACCTCATCGCGCGATATAGTTCGTCGCGTTGTCGCTCGCAGCCGTTGTCGTTGGCGTCGTCCACGAAGCAAGATAAGAATTTTCAATTTCACACACAGAGGTTATGGAATGTGATTAACTTACCCTCTTTACGATCATCATTGCTGTATTTCGCACCGCTAAAGACGTTCTTATACTGCTGATGCTGTGTTCTCCTAAAGACGCACTCCACTAACGAGATGACCTAGACCTGTCTCTAATCTTTTTTTTGCCAGGAGTTGATCTAATACAGTTATGTGAAGTTATAATCGAAATTGTTAATCATGTTTTTTTTTTTGCTATTCAAGAGTTATGAAATATAATTATATTGGAAAAATTCATTAGGAAAATGTCAAATATTTAGTAGATGAATTAGTGCCTTTACAAACAATAAATAGCAAAATACTAATAGTAAATACAAAATATAAGTCGCGACAATCATAAAACGAAAATAGAATTATATATATATATATATATATATATATATATATATATAATATGAAGTAAATAGGGTTCAAATATTAAAAATAAATGAACGTTATTGAAAATTAAATGAAGCATATTATAGTTGTTTCTTTTCTTAAATAAAATCGTACAGTCAAAAAGGTCTTATTTATGCTTATAAAATATTTTTTATGAATTTTTCTTCGGTGAAAATAAAATAAAAAATATTTAAGTAGAATAAATAGTATCAATGGAACATATGCTTAACACTTAAAATTAAATAACGAGACTGGTAGACATGCATATAATGTACGATTTTGGTATTTCGTTTTTGTTGTATGTTCATAGTACACTTCTGTTACAAAAATCAACATGATTTAAAACATGGCTTGAAATAAAATAAGTCAGATAATTTAATAACAAATTCGTTTGTATACATTTGAATGTTTGGTAATTATAACTAATATTATTGTCAGTATTGTGAATATAAATATACACACACACATACACACATATATGTGTATATATATATATATATATATATTTATACATATATATATATATATATAAATTATATTTATATATATACATATTTATATATATATATATATATATATATATATATATATGCATATATATATATGTTATATATACATATATATATATATATATATAGACAAAATTAAAAAAAACGTAAATATTAAAAATTCATATTTATAATTAGGTTTACATAGAGAGATCAATGACATGTCAATAACTTTGTTGACACATAATAGTCATATTTTGTTATAAAATTAAACTGGATTTTCGTTGACTAATATTTATATATGTATATATATATATATATATAACTATATATATAACTATATATATAACTATATATATATATACATATTTATACATATAACTATATATATATATATATATATATATATATATATATATATATATATATATATATAAAGATAATATATTAAATATTTTTATAGGAAATAATTCGGTTGTGAATATTTTTAATGGAAAAATGTACAAATATTCTTATTATAATATAATAGTAAAGTAAAAAGAATCGCTTGGTAATATTAAGAAAATATAGTATGTAAAAAAAATTAAAATGATGTACAATTTGAAACAAGATTCCATCAAAGACTTATTTTCCAAGTGTCGACATTATTATCTGCATTTTTATTTCCATATTGATGAATAAACAATTTTATTTGAGAAAACATTTTCCGTCCAAAATATCAGTAAAGCAAAAATGGAACACCCGTGTGCACATAAATATACAAATACCTTTAAATATTTTTACGCACACACACACACACACACACATATATATATATATATATATATATATATATATATATATATATATGTATATTGGTGAGATGAAGTAGATAACATCAAGTGATGCAATAAATTTTTTTGATAAAGTCATAATGTGATGTTACTCCCTGTTTACATTGAAAATTGTATGGTGATTTAATTTCCTGTTGTTTTTCATAAAAAAAATCTCGTACTGTTCATATTTTTGTTCGTATATCTGAAATTTGTTTTGTTATGATAAAAATATCCGTTAATGTTTGTCTTTATATTTATATTACTTATTTACATGTGCATACACATACATATATACATACATACATAAATATATATGTATATATATATTCATATTAAAGAGATGAAAACTTTTAACCATGAAATGATAATGAAACCTTTTTATGCTAAATAATAGGAGGTTGCATTGAAATTCACTGTTCACGTGTAGATGGCTCTAGGTGTTTATTATGTAGGCAGTGATAGATGTCTCTTATGGCATTTTGAAGTGTGAATATTTCCCACAAAAATTCAGTCATCAGACACCATCCTTTATTTACACAAATGCTTTTCTATAACCAAATTAAAATGGAACGCGATAAGTTATTTTTCCGATGAGTACTTTTACGCTACTTTGATTTGAAAAAAGTGCAGCTCAAGCTCATCGAATTCTTGCAAAAATTTATGGTGAATCTACTCAACAACTGCAAGCTCTATTGGAAGAAAACAATGCTCGAACACTCAAAGAATTGGCTCTATAGCTCGAAGTCAATAAATCAAGCATTTCACGACGTTTACAAGCTATGAGAAAGATCTAGAAAGAAGGGAGATGGTTGCTACGCGAATCGACCGAAAATGTTTTTGCTAATCGTTTAAACATCTCGATTTATATGTTTGAAATGCATACAAAGAAGAGTTTATTAAGACGTACCGTGATTGGTGATGAAAAATGGATTTACTTTGACAATTCTAAACGCAAAAAATCATGGTTTGATCTTACTCAACCATCAACGTCGACACCAAAGCGAAACATCCACGGTCAAGAAGCAATGCTCTCTGTTTCGTATAATAAGGAGAGTATCGTGTATTATGAGCTGTTGAAACTGAATGAAATAATCACCACCGAACGTTATCGACAACAATTGTAACTTTTGAATGTAATTTGATGCAAAAACTACCATTAATTGCATCAAATCGCCGAAAAGTCATTCTTCTCGGTGAAAATGCTCGGCTCCATGTTACCTAGCTGTGAAACAAACACTAATGGAGCTCGAATGGGAGGTTCCTGCGCACCCAGCGTTTTATCCGGACCTGGCCCAAAGCGATTATCATCTGTTCTGATCGATGCAACACGCTTTGGAAGATACACATTTCCATAACTACAGAGAAGTTGAAAATTGGATTGCTGAAGGGATTGGCTCAAAAAACAGACCATTAATTCGTTGCGGAATTCAACTTCTACCAGAAAAGTGGGATAAAGTCATAGCTTCCGAGGACAAATACTTTGTTTACTATATTCACATATTTTGTTATTGAAATAAATGCCCAAAAAACACAACAAAACAGCGGCTTTCAATGCAATCTCTTAATATAAAAAATAACTCTGTCTGTATAATATTTAAATGTTATCAAATTAATTAATTAATAATATACATTTTTAGTATATTGTTTGAAATTACTGCGAATTATAAAAAAGTAATGTTTATGATTTTATATTAGAAGTCAAATGAGAATATAATTTAACTTAATTATTTATAAAATGCTTATTCAAATATTTCAATTTTATAAATATAAAAAGAAAACGCATATAAATTAAATCAAAATATAAACCTTTGAATAACCTATTCACTTCTTTTATTAATACTGGTAATTTACTAAATTTAAAATTTTATGTTTTAGATTTTAAAAAAAATATATTAAAATAAAAAAAATAATAATTGTAACAATAATATAAAAGAAGAACATGATTGTGAGTAAATCAATCTAAAAATAAATATACTACATATGTTGACAGAATTTGTATTGGAGAATTTTTTTTTTCGAAATCAAATGTTTTTTTTGTAGCGGATGTGAAAAAGTACACAAAAAATTAATTATCAACTTCATAAAATATTTTTAGAAAACAAAATTTATTTCAGAATAAAATAAATGACCATAATTATCCGTTATAATTAAAAATGTAAAATACAAATCAAATTAGAGAAAATTATTTTCAATTTAATAAATGTTATCAAGGTATTATAAATTAATTGTTTGTTTAATATGCGATGACATCGTTGATAAAATTACAAACACTGATGTAGAGAATGAACAACAAATATACACACACCACGTGTATATATATATATTTATATATATATATTGATTTATATGTATATATATATATATGTTTACATCTGTTATTTGTAAATATTTACTCATAAACTCGTTTATGTATTCTAATTAATGTCCTTCCTGTTTTCTACACCATCTATGAACAAAATTAAACAAATTCTTAGTATTGAATGTAAAATAGATTTCGAATTTAAATTCGCTGTACCAAAATCTAATTTTATTCTTGTGCTTTTTAATTAATACAAACTAAAATAAACCGTTTATATAACATTGTATACTATGTAATTAATATGCAACTTTATATTCATATAGACATTTAATATTGAAACAAGTTGAAACTTGTAACTGTGCGTATTTTAATAATACAACCTAAAACAAATTAAGCAGAAATTCTCTCCGGCTTAAAATGTGTATGCAGTGTTTGTTTATAAACAGATTCCGCCTGCAGCTTGAGTAAGCTCTAATGAAGCGACCAGAGCTACAGAGTAGCTGTACAAACCCATGGTGTTTTTTAGTTATAGAATATTTATATTTTTAACTTTTTACATTTATTATATATACAAAGAGTGTAGCATAAAAAAATGCAAACATGTGATACAAAAATATATTCATATAGTCTACTTTTTATTAACTTGTAATATAGAACTATATATCGGGTTTCATTTTTAATATGAAAACTGGTATTAAAATGATTAACAGTATATATCAGTTAAAATGTCTAGTAAATTAAAAATATAGCACCATCTGAACAAAATATTAAATAATATTTCATACCATAAAATACTTAGTAAAATAAAAAAAAATATTAACATTTTAGTATTTGTTTTCTCTGATTGAACCTTGGACCACTGTTGATGCATTAGGCTGCAACTAATTTGTATTTATCATCCATCTTTTAGTTGTTTGACGATTTTAAATTTTCAAAAAATTTAGTCCATTCCACCAAGATTTTTTTTACTTATTGATTAGCGTTATTGCATTGTCAGTACCAATGGAACTTTCATTAGTTAATAATGGAAAAAAATGCAGAAAATAATTTCAATTCTCAATTAATAAAAGTAAAATATATGAAAAAGGAAAGATACATCAGTCATTTTAGAAACATTTATTGTGTTGCCTACTTACTTATTTTTCAGATTTCAAATATTTTTACAGATTTCGTATTAACTTTATATCACATTTTTTTATATTTATTTTTTACATACTGAGATATTTTAATATATTATATATGTAGTATATTTTTTATATTGCTTTAAATTATGATCAGCTCTGAAAGTTGGTTAATATAATATATTTGATATATTTTTTTATAATTGATCAAATAAGAAAAATGTTTTAACATAAATTTAACAAAAATAAAATTTTAAATTCATTTCATTTATACAAAGCAAATAAGTGTCTATGGAACATGAAAAGTTCCATATGCAAACTTCTATACATATAACAAATCTTTCATTAAGTAACTCTATTTCATGTTTTGAACATTTTGACAACTGAATTCCTCATGTGGGATTTTTCTCCTTTTTACCTTTTATTGTTTCTTTGTTTCTAGTTATTTTAAAATATTTAACACTAATAATGCAAGTAATTGCTTACCGTCAACACCATTTCTAAATCTGATCTGTTTTAACAATATGCTCCTATTTAAGTTATACAGACAAGACAGAAAAGTAAATAAGAGAATTAGATGACTGTATAGCTAACTCGTAGAAATATAATATATATGTCCTTTTCGGCGATAGTACTTTCATTCTCCGTCACATAATATATTTATTCTAGATGTTTAAGTTTTTCTAATTTAACGTTATTCTAACTTAAAGAAAGTATGACATTATTATTATTTATTTAAGTATGCTCTCATCTGGTACATGTTTGTAACTATGAAATTATTTTGAAAATTAAGAAAAGTGTTTTTATTTGGAAGTATTGTACCACATAGAGTTTTAAGTAGCTATTTTTGGCAATTATTTATTATTGATTTTATTTCGTCATTAATTCAGTTCTTTTTATTTTCAATCGAATCTATTTTTATGAAGACATCAAAAAGTCAGTATAAGCTCTGTATAATAATTAATATTACAATACAGTTATTAAATTGTAAAAGAATTCACGTGCAAAAATATTTTTTTCCATTATATATATATATCACAAAAAACTATTCTACCAATTTATATCTCACTACTTTGAAGATGATGGCATTGCCATCGAAATGTACATGACAAACCAAAAACAATCAATAACAATTAATATAACATTTTGATTAGAAACATTTTTTACAGTTTGTGGGGTAAAAAAACATTTTTTTCTGAAATAGTGTACTATAATTTTAATTCATAAAAAAATAAATATTTGTTTGTATCTAATAGAAGAAAAATTGAAAAGAGTCTTATTTATCATCCACAAAATACGAATCGTTATTTGGCTATATGCTACCTAAAGAAACAATTTATCCCTTTCAAATTTAATAATAAATTTAGTGATATTTATATTAAATTTATTGACTAAACATATAACAAATTTTAAAATCTAACCACAATACCAAATAATAGATAATAAATTGAAATCAGAATATAAACTAGCGTGGCTGTTTGTTTTGTTTTTATAAAAACTATTTTTTTTATTGAAGAGATAATGATTTATATAATTACATAAATAACTTTTAATGTATTATAAATCTTTTTTTCCAATATTTTGGTTAAACTTATTTGCTTCTGTTATAAAAGAGTAAAATCTAAAGATATAATTTCAATAAATAATTTTAGATAAATATAATTATAAATATATTATTAATTGAAAAAAGAACCTATATATATATATAAACCATTTAGGATGTATAAATAATTATACTTCAATCTCTTGTTTATTTTAGTTATACAAATTAATATGGTGCAATTTTTTATAAAATTGAGTAAATTTCATTCCTCAAAATGTCCCATATTGTTTTATATAACTTCATCGGTAAGTGATGAATCCCTTGTCGAAATAAAGATGGTGACTTTGAGTCGATGAAGTCGTATTGCATTTTGGACCTCTTCTACTGTTTAGCATTTTTTCTAAAACTTAATTTTTATATTATTTGCAGCACACACATTGAATATTTATCTTATATATCTTACATTATTCTTTAAGATTTTTTAAAAAATATGTATGACACTTGTTAAGAATACAAAATTTTAATTAAATTATCAATAAGAACAATTAATGAACATTAATGCATATTTATTTTTTCATAAAATAACCGACAAAAGTAATTTCACGAAAGTAGGTAACTCAGTTATAACTTTTGAACTTGTATGATCAAAAAGCTGTACAGACATGAATACTCTGTATATTAATATAAAAATTTAAACATATTAAAAAGTAATACTTTTGTCTGAAAAATTACATATCTTTCAAATTAGCTACCATACATTCATGATTGTTATATTCTTGGATATTTACAAAAGTATAAAAAATGTTTTGTATTTAATTTTGTTCATTTCTTCAGTACATTTTTTACAGTAAATTCAAAGTGCTTCGCCGAAAGGCTTTTGTTTTGTAGAATGAAATATTTTTTTACAAACATATTTCTTTGATTCTTTGAAAAATATACTCTAAAATTATCATTATTATTATATATATATATGTATATAATTACAATATTAGTAATTAATTATCCACAACATTCTGTATAATAATTGGGTATTATATGTGTATATATATATATATATATATATACATACTAGGGAGCTTCGTCCCTACTTGCTTCGCTCACAAATCCTCGAGCTCGCTGCGCTCGCCTACTTCTCAATTCTGAACCATGTACATGCAATCGAATCAAACAATAAACATATTTTTTGAAACTCATTCTGCCTATATAATTGTTATGAGATATATAGTAATGTCATAGTTATATATATATATATATATATATATATATATATATATATATATATATATTAAGTAACGAAGAAAGTTCTGTCGTTGTTGTAACGTACAATAATTCCAAGAATTGTTTACACTTGTTATCGGACAAAATTCAAAGAATTGTTTATCAGTAATATTAGCATATGTTTTAAAGAATGTCTATATTTTTGAAAATAAAAATAATCAGTTTTATAAAAATCGAATTTATAAATTATCTTCTCGATAGGAAAAAAATGTTCAATGCAAACGTGAATATTTTGATGAATAAAGTGATTTTATGCAAAATTACATAAGTGTTATTTTTCTCAATTCAGAAACGACAGAACTTTCTTGTTTATCTGATATATATATATGTATATATATTTATGTGTGTGTGTTAGTATGTCTATATAAACATCGCAATAGATTATTTTTGCCACCTTTTAGTTTTTTTTTGTGGCTAAATACTATTTTGTATATATATATATATATATGATACTTTAAATAAAATTAAAAAAAATAAATTATAATATTTAATCATTTTGAAACAGGTTTAATAAATTTATGTTTTATTTTTAAAATCTTTTTTAAAAAACGAATTTATTTTTAATTATATTTATAACTGGTATTCGAAACAAACTTTGTTTAAGGAGAAACTATCTAAAATAATATTTTTTTTTCAATTCAGTTCTTAATTGATGTTTTTATAAATACCATAACATCTATGAAATAAATTATTCAAATTATTTCAAAAGTTAATATTTTTTTTCATCTGAAGAATTGGCTGAGAACTAATGATAAACATTCTATTATGTTATGTAAAGTTATTTTTTCATAAATTTAAACGTTTCTTTGAATATTATTTTTGGTAAAAACTTAACTATATTTATTATATTTGGTAACTGTGAAATATAGTTTTATAAAAAAAATAAAATTGTTGTACTGCCAGAAAAATGTCAAATTTATAGACTGATTTTATTTTGAAAGTATATCTTGAAAGATGCACAAATGTATAGGTGATTCAATTTAGGCTTCCACATGAAAGTATTAAAAAATAACGTAAAAATTAAAAAAAACATGTTATCTCCTATTTAGTATTTTAGTTCAATTGTATTTTAGTATTGAATTCAACTAAAATACTAAATAAAAATTGTTTTTTTTTTTTTTTTTTATTAATTTATGTGTTGTTTTTAATACTTTCATGTGGAAGCCTAAATTTAATTCCTCTACACATTTCTATGCATATCATCATCATCATCATCTTCAGCCCCTGTCAATCCACTGCTGGATAAAGGCCTCTTCCATGACTTTCCATTTTGTTCGATTCAATGCCTCTCTTTTCCACAGTTTTCCAATAAAAACTTTCTATGCATATATATATATATATATATATATATATATATATATATATATATATGTATTATATGTCATTATATTTAGTTGTATATACTTCACTGATGAACGTGTACGGGCAAGTGTCTCGCGAATATTCAATGCATTCTCTTATGCCTATTTCATCTACTTAGTTGTTTATTTCTCTAGGACCTTTTTGCATTTCTTGACTCGCTAGTAATAATTTGTGATTCTTCTATCTTTATCTATCTATCTATCTATATATATATATATATATATATATATATAGAGAGAGAGAGAGAGAGAAATATATACTTATATATATATATATATATATATAATCTCATTTGTAGCAATCTCTGTAAAATAACTTTTCCGTTATAGCGAGCTTGAATATAGTGATGATTTTACTTTAAGGTTCCATCTGTGATAAAAATAATCACCAAGATATATCAAGTCTCAGAAGATGCAAGGAGTTTGAATTTAAACATTGTAATTTTTTAAATAATTTATATATGTATATACATATATATATATATATATATATATATATATATATATATATATATATATATTAACAGTGTATATTTACGTAGTTTTTTTTTAAAAATAAACTGACATTCTATTTCAAAGAGAGATGAATATTAATAATTAAAATTATCAAAGTGAAATTTAAGTTGAGATATTAATATTTTTATAACTAACTTTTATAATTTCTCTGTATCCGATTATAAAGCATGAACAGAATTATCTTGATGTATAACTTCAACACGTTCGTAATTAGCAGAACAATATTTTACCATCAGTACAAATTTTATAACTCGTCTTGAAAACTTTTTACAAAGTTTTAGAATATTTGCACTTAACGTAATTCACATTAACTTCATCTTCTTAGTTCTCAGTTCGGCCATTCGTCATCCATAAACAAATACATTGAATGTGAAAACGTTAAGACCACAGCTAACAGATTACCTTTACTGAAGAGACATTTTAGTGTCAATACGAGTAGAAGTTACTGCACGAGAGCGCGTGGGAAGCATCAATCTGGTGAGAGACCTTCTTTCTACGGTCGAAACTGTGTGCCAGCGTTGGCTCACAGGTGTTCACCACGGCATACGCTGTCAGTATTTTACCGCTTCCTTGAATATTTGATCTGTTTTCCACTGCCAGTTTCAGCCTACAAACCTCGAAAACTTTCCGGAATAAATTTTCCTTCAACTGAGTACGATGTTTGGGGAGATACGATTGAATTACGATGTAGAATTGTTACGAACCATGATCACAAGACAATATTGTGTAAATATGCTGTTTGTTTTGTCAACGTTTTTATGATGCTTTTGATAAAATATGTATTTAGCAAATTGACGTTTCTATGTAAAATATATGCTAATGTATAAATTTATATGCATTTATATATATATATATATACAAACATATATATATATACATATATATATACAAACATATATATATATACACACACACACATAATTTATAGTAAATAGTATTGGCCTTTTTTCTTATAATGAATTATGCATTCGCTCAAAAATAAATGCGAAATATTTTGAAATTTTCATTTTATATTTGTGATAATTGCAATAAAATTCATAACAAACATAATTGAAACAATGCTTTTCGTTCTATTAAACACTTTGTTATTCATATTTTACTGTATAATTACAAATCAAGTTTAATTAAAATTAGAAGCGAGTTTATAAGAAAATTTAAATATATTATTGCATATTTTTTTATTTATTGAATTCATTTAATGTATTTAATTTTATAAATATGAATATTTTTTTAATATTCATTGGCTGTGTTTATCAGATTGAACGCTTACTAATCATAATCTTATGATCAGAAATGAGAACTTAGTTTCAGTAAAAAGAATGTGCTCTATGATTGATTTGAGGTTTGTTTTGGAATTTAGAAATCAATTAATATATTTTTTCGTTTCAAAATTTTTTCGAAGTTGTCTTCAGTTATAATTAAAAGAATAATTAATACTGCAAAAATATTACAAAGATATAATAAAACTAATTTCAGTTCCTTCGAAGTTAAAAAAAAATAGCTTTAAAATAATTTTTAGTCCGTGTTCAGTGAAATAGCAATAAAATATAAGTTTTACTAAAATAGTGAGCAGCTCAGTTAAGCTGCTCTGTTTTTACCATTGATTATACATAAGCATTTGTATCTTTATAAAATATGGTCCGGTTACCTACACCGGGCGGCAAATTGGTTAATACATACTCTCATATGTACTCTTTATGAATTGCTGTACTGATAAAAATGTGTTTCCTATTGCGAAACCATTTCTTATAGTGACAAAGGCGCTTATCTTAAACGCTATTATAATCTATATTCGAAAAAATTATTTCTTACAATTATGTATTTGTATTAAATCGTTGTTTACTTAGACACCATTAACACATTGACTGCCCAGTCAATTTTGTAAATGTTGACCAAGAGGCAAATAATTTTTTTTGTAATTTTCATTTTTTTTTCAGCATAAAATTATTATCTAACATATATCATTTTTAATAGCCATGGCCCGAGGGGTGAAAAAACGTGGCTATCATAGTTGATAGCCATAGCTCCCAGGGAAATATCACTATCAGAAATAATATTCATGGTATTTAATATGTTAAATAAATCTTGATACGACAATTAAGTCTATATAGAGCCTCAAACTCTATCAATTTTCCAATGATATTTTAGTTTGGTAAACAGGCTTCGAACTCAATTTAATTTTGTCTTATTAAAAAATACTTTAGTATTGATTTTATCAATATATAAGATTAAATCTGGTCTGCAATTAATGTAACTTATTAAAAAGTGTGTATTCTAATTATAGTATTATAATGATTAAATTAAAATTCATTTAAATTAGAAAAATCTTCAGTGTCGATTATGAAAAAAATTGTTAATATAAAAAAATTAAATGAAACTAATGGTTTCGAAATATATATATATATATATATATATATATATATATACATATATAAATTTTTTATATTTCTATATTTGATACCGTTTATATATTGTTATGGAAGTCTTCGCTTCTAACTTTTCTATTCTTTGTAATAAACTTGGGAATAATCACCACCATGACGCAGACAGATCATTATATATGTATATGTGTGTATATATATATATATATATATATATATATATATATATATATATATATATATATATATATATATATATTTATTCAATGTGGCATATCTTTACTTTGTCAAAATATGTAAATATTCAAATTAATTTTGTCTGTAGGTGTTATTTATTTTTATTTCGAAATTAACTATTTCACCACTATTGTTCTAATATTTTGTAAAAATATCATATTCTCTTATTCATAAATTATTAAAATGAACGAAGACTATTTCAAGTATCAAATATATTTTTCATTAAATATTTCTGAAGTTTGAAAGTTTTAATCTTATTAAATTCTTACGAGACCAAACTTCTTTAAAATATCGAATATTACGTATCTTTTTCTTTACTAAATTTTCTAAAAATATTTATTTGAATCCAATATAAGTAAAAATAATGAAATTTACTATTGTTTTATTATTGTAAACCAAATTGTAATTCAAACATGTTCTAAATGTTACACAAAAATATTTAATCGTGTTTTTTGTATTGCTTACATATATATATATATATACACATACAGATATATTTTTCATGTCAAACATAATAAATATTTAATATTAAAATTGAAAATTCGTTTTTTGTTATTAAAATCATTACATTTTATAATTTCATTACATTTTTATTAATATGTCAGTAAACTCTTATTTGTTGACTCACCATGTACACATTTCTCTTATAGATGAATCTTTATACAAAATATTTAAATAATCTTTCTATGTTTAAAAATATCGTATTTAGAAGAAGTTTTTTACAATAATATAAAATAATATAAAATATTAACACTGATTTAAATTAATATTAAACTTAAACATAAGAGTAATATTGACATTCGATTTCACTTTATTTTCATATATTACAAAATTAATCTGTTGCATTTTAATCAAAACAATGCCACAATCATATTATTTGTTCGCTGTAAAAGGACACAAATTTTATGTTAGAATCTTAAATTATAAGGCTATTTTCTTTGTTTTTAATGTCAAAATATTGTATCAAATACCTCAGGTATCAATTATTAATAATTTTTTTGAAAAAAAATATTATGTTTGTGTATATATAATGACATTTTTAAAAATATTAAAAATTCGATCAAATAATTATTCATTTTAATTTGAGTAATATGTACAGATAATTATATTTTTAATTTTAAAAAAATATTTAAAAATCAATGTGTATAGAAAGGGATAATAACATATATAAAAGTTATCTTAAAACATAAAGTGTTGTTTGATTTTAAAAACGCTTTTAAATAAAATTACATTATTTAGAAACCTTTGTTGTGCATATTAAAGAGAGAAGGCATTAAATTGAATGGGAGTCATTAATGAAATTGATTTAAACGGTAACGATTGTACGTGATACATCGAGTATAAAGAAATGCATCCGAATGTAAACAACATGCTACTAGCCGCAAATAACATGCTGAATTCGTAATGTATGTGTATCCCATGCCGAGAGCTTAATGAGCAAGTTTATGGATCATTACGCACCCTGCGTTTCCAAAGATTAAAGCTTGTCTGTTGTGCAGATTTTTTGCCTCCTGTCGGCAGAGTTTTTTTTTTAATCTTACGAAATAACGAACAACTTTATGGTAGCAATTAAGAACGTTTCATTTCGTCCTAAAAAAAGTCAATAAGAAGAAATCAACCGAATTACACAAATTATTTAGAAGAAAAATTTATTTATTTTTTATTCTAGATTCGGAATATGTTTAATTTATCAGTAAATTAATGTGTATTTTGATATATTAATAAGCGTGACATATATACACACATGTTTGTTTTTTGACAAGTTCTAGCACAATTTAATACTAACAATTCACATGACAGACTACTATTTTGAACAGAGAATGTTTGTGACTTCGAATGGCTTCATATAGCCAAGTAAATAATACTAGAGCTTGTTGAAAGACATCTACATTTATTTACATATGACTTTTGATAGGAATAAATGTCTTGTACGTAAAATAACTTGACAGGCTTCTTAACAACTGTGTATTTGTCATTTCCATTGTAATAGGATATGTTTGATTAAATATTCGTTTTATTTATCTTTAAGAATTCGAAAATTCCAATATAAGTTTAACATCTGAAATGTTATTAATGTTTTCATTGTTTACATTAAAAACACTTTAAAGCAAATAATATAATCAATATTATCACATTATATATATATATATATATATATATATATATATATATATATATATATGTATATATATATATAATTATTCATATAATCAGAGACAATTGTAACAAAATGTCTAACGTTTCTGACTGCAGAATAATATATATCATAATTTTTTGTTTATTTTTTTTTAGTACTTACAAAACAAATAGTTAATGCTATAAAGGGTATTAATAGGTATGACATTGTTAATATAGTGAAATATTTAAAAAGATAAATCTGAAACGATTTTATATTTTTTAATTTATTAAAATTTATTATATTATTTCTTATATAAAACAAATAAAAAAAGTAAATCATTCACTTTTATTAGTATAAAATAAAAGTTTTTCAGTAATCATGATTAATTTTACTACTTATATACTCAAAAAAAATATTGTTCCGACTATTTAACTAAATGTCATTTATAATCTATTATTAAATAGCATCATTATGAACAGAATCTATGTATTTAATATTAAAAACAACACAAAAACATTACAAATATGAAAAACCATTACTAACCAAAAATATTACTATAACAAACATGAAAAACCGACACAAATTATTGATAAATTAAAAAAATAATCCTTTGTACATTGTCATTATTTATATTTCATATATTTAAATAACACTGTTCTAAATTTGCTACAACGAACGAAATTTATTAATAATTCAAGGGCCACCGAACAAAGAATTAAAAATTCTATTTCATATATGATTCTTTCGCGATACAGAGAAGAGTTGTGGTATACGAACAAACAGGCTATTTAGTTTCTCAATTTGTCAGGCGTACACTTAATTAATTATTCTGTCAGAATCAAATTTTTAAATTAACTGACTTTCGAAATGTTATTTAGACTTCTGAAAGTTTTGTTTCAATCTATTTCTTTATATATATATATATATATATATATATATATATAATAGAGAGAGAGAGAGAGGATATTTATATGTAAATAATATTAAGGCTTCTCTGTTTAGTACTTGAAGTTATACATATATTTTAAATTATTAAAGAGTATCTAAGACAAGTTATTTATAAAAATCTGTGAAGCAATATTTTTAAATAAATGTTTAATAACTGTTATTATAAATTTCAGTTATAGGACTTAAAAACAGTCAAATACATCTCTGATCAACTGAATTGACATCAATGTATTTCAAAACAAATACCTGCGTATTAAATATACATGAAAAAATAGAATAATAAATCAGAAGAAAATCTTATAAAGAGTTAAACAAAAGAAATACATTTATTATTTTTGTGGCAAGAACTTTTATTCTAAAAAATAGCGCACGGAAAGCAAAAAATAGTATAATAATACTTGTATATAGGTAACAATGAAAGTTTTGAAAGTTTACATTAATTTTTACACCATTTTTTGTGCACACCTTTTTATTCTCAGAAACCACTTATGAAAATTATAATGTACATTTCATATATAATGGAATTATCAAAATAAAATATCAATATGTTGTCTTCAGTCATATATCTTCAGTTTTATATCCGTAACCTTTTTTTAATTTAATACTCAGTTTTTTTGTTAAATAAATTAGTCCTGGTTGCATTTGTTAAAATTTTTAAAATTTAAAGAAAATATTTTTGTTACATTGTAGTATTTTTTGCTAGAAGTTTTGTTAGTATAAAAATCATAAAATTATCTTCTTAACTCTAGATCTAAAATTAAAAATTCATAATTCATTAAAAATTTCAACCATATTTTAATAAAATTAATAATATAAAGAGTTTATTTGAAATATATTTTATAATTAAAAAGATAATGAAATATTTCCACCCAATAAGATGTTTTCTTATAAAATTATTCATAAAAACTCATAAAATTTAATAAACAATAGAAGAACAAAGTAAGTAAAAAACTGCAATAAAATATGTTTTTGATATTTTCTAAAAAATGTACAATTTTACTGGAAACTGTAACATTATTATTATGGTAAAATGCAATATAAACACTAATAAAAATATTAGTTTGTACTATCAAAAATGATCTCATACCATACTTTTTTTTTCTATTAAATACTTAACAATTGGTCATTGTTCTTTTTAAGTATGGTTTAAGGACATTTCAATTAAAATTTCATTTTCAGAGTGTGAATGTAATAAGAGTATATACAAAAAACACTTTTAGTCTATAAAAATCAGATAATAAGTTGTGTTCAAAATCGGATCATTTTTTATACTCAAAACTGAATAATAAAATAATAATCGATTATTGAACAATTAATTCGGGAATTTTTTGTAGAAGGTTTTTATTTTGGAAGGGAATTTAAATATCGTGTCAAAAACTATTATGTTTCATTAATAATGTTTTAGTTTAGTTACTAGTCTATAAAAAATTAAAGACAAAAAGGAGTAACTTATGAAAGAATTTAATCGACCGACTAGTTCGTATCATAGAAATAATGAAAATAAACTGGTAAAACCATATATTTGTTTATATATTTTTTTCGAATAAAAGATCGAGCAAGAGAAAAATATACTTCATGTTTTTTCTATATCATTTAGATAGTAAATGTTATCAACATGTACATACATCCATATATATATATATATATATATATATACATATATATATATATATATACATATATATATTTATACATACATATATATATATATATATATATATATATATATATACATATATATATATATATATATATATATATATACATATATATATATATATATACATATATATATATATACATATATATTGGGTGTACAAAATTAATTTGGTGCTTTTTTATATGAAATGATGACAGAAAAATGGAATACGTTTCAATTCTCAAAATGTCCCACATTATTTTGTATCCTTGCTTCATTTGTCATGTAAATGACAAATCAATCGTGGAAAAAGTGGAGGCTTTGAATAGTTGAAGTTTTAATGCATTTTCGTACCTCTTCCACTGTTTTAGTATTTTTGCATATTTTCTGCATCGCACCTTTCGCCAAAACCGAAAAAAAATATTCCCGCGACTTGTGCAGTTTTTTTTCCAACTGGAATTCGTAAAGTATGCAATACGTAATGTGATGTTTTTAGGACACCATCATATTCACTACTGTTTTGTGAGGTTTTACCAACTTTTTGGCGAAAATATATAATGTTCTTAAAATTTAAGTTTGTCATTTGAAAACCCAAAAAAACGAGGAAATATTTTAATTTAAAACCGAGTTATGATTGATTCATTTTAAAGTCACAGATTTAATTTCCACGCATTACATATATATATATATATATATATATATATATATATATATATATATATATATATGACAATTAGTTGTAAAGAAAAGATTGGAAATTCTTGTTATTAACTACAGTTTTATCTTTTTCTAATCTAATATTTTCATAGAAAATCAAAATTTACTAAACGCAATGACGCAGGTATAAATTCGGTATAAACACAATGATGCAAGTATAAATGACTCAAAAAAATGTCAAATTCCTATTTCACTTATCAATAACGAAATATAGGCTTTCTTTGATACCGTTGTGTTTTGTAAACGATTTTGACATATTAAAGTATATCCATTATGGCTAAGCTATCTATTTAAATTTGATATCGTGTGCGTTTTTCGTCCACAGTCAGCATTAGCAGAACCCATCTTCCCGACATTTTTGGCATTCTCAAATTTTCAATTAAAATGGAATGTATGTCGCCAGTCGATACCCCAATGTCTCTGCTATTTCGTACACCTTCACTCGCTATTCTCTCAACACCATATTGTGCACTTTATTAACATTTTCAACAAATGAAATTGAATGCCTGCCACTGCGAGGGTCATATTTGGTTGTAATTGTCCTTCTTTTATATTCAGCAGTCCATTTTGCCACTGTGATATACGTTGGAGATGAATCATCATACACACTATGTATCTTTTCAAAAATTTGGGTGGCATTCATACCATCTAAGGCTAAAAATTCAATAATCGCACGATTTTCAAGTCTCCCCAACACCATCAATATATCACTTCTATGAGTTTTTTGAAACCGTATATTTATATATATATATACACACATTTATGTACGTGTATTTATGTATGTATGTGAGTATATGTTTGTTTGTATTAAAAATATATTCGGTACATAATAAGCACGTCTAAAAATAAAGCACTGAACTTAAAAGTAGACACGATGACTTGAAAAAACATATTCATCAATTTCATCTGCCTGACATAAATGAAGTGGATCAATTTTACCCGTGCTCTGTGGAAATATATCATTAAAATTCAACAACCTCCTTATACTTGCCGTTGCATATTGATGCGATTGAAGGGGGTTACTTTGATTTATTTCCTTTGGTTACTTGATTGCCTATATATAATCTATACATTTTAAATTTATATTATTGTATAAATTATTGCAACACAAAAAGGTATTCATATTTGTAATATACTTGTTGCAGAATTTCATAACTACTAATGATTATTGATGATTTAATCTATTAAGAAGCGTATATTTTCAGATTCAAGTATATATATATATATACATACACACACACACACATATATATATATATATATATATATATATATATATATATATATATATATAAAAATATATATATTTATATATATATATATATATATATATATATATATATATATATGTTTGGCGAAAGCAAATAAAAATATTTTTTGTTATTTATTTTCATAATTGAGATTTATGTCTATGTTTATATAATGCAAATTTAAAAAAATCATCTCAAATAGATAAATAATAATTCATATTCAATAATTATGGTACGATCCCACATTTACACTTGTATAAATGTTAAAGTACATTGCAATATTTCAATATGAATAAATAAATGTGAATTGAATTAAAAATAAATATTTGAACATTTTCAGCGTAATATTATTGATATTGTTAAAAAAAAATAAGAGTTTGTGAAAATTGTGAAAAAAAAAATGTGAAAATTGAAATTCACAATACAAATTTTGTTATTTGTCAATAACAAAATGTACACCTGTCAATGTTTTATTTTATAAATCATGTATCAATTTTACATTTGAGTTCGTTTTATTACACTGATTTTAGACTATAATTTTTTCACAAACTTTGAAATATAAATAACGCTATAAATGTAATTTATCCTTTTTTGTACTATTTTTTTTTAGTAAACACTTATTTGATGGTGTCTAGAAGAAATCTGTAAAAATATCAAGAATTTAATGAAAATTTATAATATTATTCTCTTTTTTCATATGGAAGAAAAATAAATTGATCCTCTACACTATTTAAAACAAACTTGAATTTAAATTTTCTATTTTCAAACGTGATTTTATGGAAAAACATTACATTGTCGGATAGAATAGCAATAAAATATTTAAAAAACCGAGAGTTGTTGATATTTTTTCTGGATTTGTTTTGTAAACAGAAGGAAATTTGTATAATATTTCATTAACCTTCCTTGAACTGTTTTAGTTAAATTACTAATAATTCATCAAAATGTCACGTGTTTCTAATTCGTGAACTGATAAGTTATGAAAATGTGATGTTAACGAGGTATAATGCAGGTAACAGTAAAAATATTACTATAAGAAGTGTAAAACATTTTATTTCTCTATTATTTGTGTGTATGATCTTTTAACTTACTTTTCCTATAATGCACAAAAATATCATAAATTATGTTTGATCTTAGAATATTGACTTGTTTAACACTCCGAATAAAATGATGAATATTCCAACTAATACGAATAAATTAACACGATTGTTTTAAATATCAACATATTAATGTGTTTATTCATATTCAAACATTTATATTAGTTTTAGTAACTAATGAAATAATTTAAATTTACACATTTGTTTCGTCTAGTTGAAACCAGGACATATACAAATTCAACTATATTTACATGATAAAAACTAATAAAACTATTATACTAATATATATATATATATATATACATACGATATACAATCTTGTCAGTTTTTTTAAAGCCAGGTTGTTAAAAGTTTATTAAAAATAAGCTCATTTATCAAAATAATCATCTATATAAAAATTAAATTTCTCTCTTTCTACAAGTTTATATATATATATATTATTTTTTTTAAAAAAAAACATTTAATTTTTAAACACAGTAGACTTTAAATTTGTTGAAGCAACGTTTGCACGTGTTATTTAGTAATACACTTGAACCCCAATTATATGGAAAACCTATTATCTGGCCAGATAATTATAACATATATATACATACATACATATATGTGCATGTATATATATATATATATATATATATAATATATATATATATATATATATATATATACACGTTATAATATTACACGAAGAAGAAGAACTTCGTGGAAGCCAACAATTAGCCATGTTCATACCGTCAAGGCAATTAAAGATATCATGAAATAATTAGAAGAAGAGGAAGGGACTACTGACCTGAAGAAAGGGGCTCTACTGCGATACATCAAAGATATGGTTGCAACTAAACTTCTTGCTTCCAAAAAATAAAAAAAACTTTTTTTTTTCTGAATATTTTTTTCTCTAAATCCAAAAATTACATAAATATACATATATATTGTACATACTATGCATAATAATTACACTTAATAAATATCTTTATTACATAACTCAAATAATTATGTGTGTATCTTCGTTAATTCAAAAATCCATACAATCTTGTTATCCGAAAATTTTGTAATTGGACATAGCTGTGACAGAGGTTATAGAGGATAATTGGATTTCTACTATACCACAAAATATAAAATGCGCTGACTTGTTCCTTATACTATGACTTACTAGTTAGATACTTCTATTAGAAAAATATTAAATAATAAAATGACATATCGGTTCCGACACTGATTGAATTCACTTTTACGAATGATTTTTTTCATCCCTCAAACGTTTCATACCAAAAGATATTTGTTAAAATATTCAATAATTATTAATGATTATTTTCGATTGTCGCATGCATTTTGATGGAAACTCCGTTAACGTCAGAGCGTAAAGTACAAAACATTTTTTAGGTGTTGTGAGTTTCTAGCTCAAACTTGTTCCATTTCTATAATGCATAAAATGACAAACATTTCGTTATAAGGCAACGCGAGTATTTTTCATTTAACTTAACCCATGCCTTTGGATATTTTTTAAACAAAAATATTAATTTTACATTAAAATATTTAGTATGAGTGTGTATAAAAGAATTGTGTATTTGTGATTTGTATTAGATTGAATGAAATTTATTTTAATGTAATTTATATTGCTGCATATCAACGAATAAGATATGTAGATCATACATAGTAATCAGGTATGCATATGTACGTATATATATATATATATATATATGTTGCGAATATATTACATAATTTTTTATTTATTCGAATTATTTTCATAACGCATACTTTATATAAAACCTTTCAACTTTTATTAATGATAATTATTTTGACGATATTTTATTCTTTCAATTATGTAGTTAGATTCATAGCTTTAGATTTCACTAATAATAAACTTGAAACATGACAAAATGCATTACGTTATGTATTAAGATTTCTCACTGAAAATTATACACAATTGAACGCACTGCGCTTATTGAGGTACTCCAGTGGATTTGCATTCAAATAGATCATTATTTTAAATGAAGACACTCCAATTCATGCAAATGCTTCTCACTGGATTTTATTCAAATACAACTATATTACATATATACATATATAAATATATATATATATATATATATATATATATATATATATATATATATATATATATATATAATCTTTTATTTGATATTGCTGTTTTATATTTTCTTTTATTTATAAGTGATACTAATTAAAATTACAAATTAATAGTTTGATAATATTAAGATAAATATATATTTTTTACATGAATTCTTAATATGAATTCTTAATAAGTAGCTATTACTTTTTCAGTAATTTGAAAATGATTTTTTCCAGTTGCTAAATAATGAGCCTAACTGTAAGCGCTTTAAGTTTTTCTCATGGAACTAAAATTTTAGGAGAAGGAAAAACAATTAATTTTTTAAAAAACGAAATCCATAGGACGATGAATAATTAATGTAATAAATAATATTAAAGTATATTCCTAGAGCACTTAAAAAGAATAAATAATGGTGGTGGTAAGTTATAGATACCAAGAAGTAAAAATTTGAATTAACTTAAGAACATATTTATAAATTTTGTATGTACGAGTAATTGTGATAAATTATAAAACTAATATATATATATAGAATTCTTAACGAGATTAGATTTTGCTTTTCCTCATGAAAGTTACAGTTGATAATGAAAAAATTATGATAGAAGCATAATTATTATAATTTAATGTTAAAACTACTATTAATAATGTTTAAGTTACAAAAAAATCAACTAATTTTTTTCCAAAAGGAGCCTACTCAAGAAATTGCGATTTTGTTCAATGACAAGTTTTCACTTACAACAATGTTGAGAGAAACGGCTGTTAATAATATAGCATTGTTAATCCGTATTATTAATTTTGTTTTGTGAAAATGAATTATGGATAATTCGGAATGAAAATATAACGAATACATAATTATTCTCCATTTATTTTGTCTTTGGGCTAAATTATACAATAATTTACGCACGTGCGTGAGATGAACCGTTAATGTATGTTATTAATATTCATGTTTGTAAATAATATATGAAATAAATTGAATGAAAATAGATTATATTTTAAGATATGATAATTTTTTATAGTTCACTAAAGACCAAATACTTGTTATAACTGTTATATTTTTTCTGATTTTAATAAATTTTCTCTTCAGTAAATTATACACTTTTACTTGTATCATAATTTTTTTAGATGCGAATATTTAGTAAGAATTTATATTATTTCCGTACATATATATATATATGTATATATACATGAACTACATCTAAAAGTTTTCATTTTTAGCAATAACATATTCACAAAGGCACGGACAAAAGTAAATTTTGTTAAAGTTCAAAACATAAATTTACAACCAGGCTTTAACTTTTGGCTATAGATATGAAATTTACTCTAACAAAACAAATTATTAAAAATTAAAATTATATTTATAATTAATATATGCTTGTCATTTGTAAAGAATATAGTCTGAATTATTTTTCATTTATTTACAGCCTCTATATTATGTGTGTATGTATAATTGTCGTGTTTTGTTTTTATAATGATCGTATATTAAATCTCGGAGTGAAGTTAGTGTATAGTTTATATTTTTATTTTTTACAAACAATTTATAAATATGGATACGCACATATACATGCACACACTCATATATATGTATATATATATGTGTGTGTGTATGTATATATTTGATTCATAATGATTACATGTGTTGAATAAAAGATTCTGTACTCCATTTTAACGCGAGTATGCACTTATTTCGAAGAGAAAAAGTCACAGTTCGTTAACTATTTTATAGTAACATATACTCGTAACTATATGGTTCACGAATTCATGATGTTGTAAGAACACATTGAATGTTTTTATAATATGTTGTATAGAATTCTAATTTAATTACATTTACTCTGTTGTTGCTACACTCATAAAGCTAATGCTCATATATTTTCGATATCCTTTATAATTAGAATTAATCATATCTTATTTTATGTGTGTGTGTATATATATATATATATATATATATGTATATATGTATATATATATATATATATGTATATATATATATATATGTATATATATATAATCGTTATTAAATATATATACCATTTTTTTATTATCATAAATTAATATTATCAGTTTAAAAAAGGTGACAATGTTTTAATTTTTTAAATTGATATTTTAATTTTATAATAAAAATCGAGAAGGATATAAGCAGAGAGATGCAATTTCGTTAAAATTATTTACTGCAGCCTGAGAAGAAGTATTCAAATCGCTAGACTGGGAAGACAAAGGAATCGAAATAAAAGACGAAATATGAAGTTACACACACACACATATATATATATATATATATATATATATATATATCTGCTTAAAATAAATCAGTTCAGTAACAACTTTTTGGAGATAATGTCACTTTCACTTTTCACATATTAACCTATTTAGTCATTTACTAAAAGAAATGTAAAATAGTGTACCAACAAGCCAACATTGTAAATATATCCAATCTATTATGCTTCTCTTGAAAAAAAATATTCATCCACATTTTTGTCAATATTTTTCTGTTTAAAATGTATGGTTATTGTATTTTTTATGTATATACGATGGAAAATTGTATCTAAGATAACATTTCTTCTATGGTGAATATTACATAGTGATTTAAAAAGACAAGTTAGTGTTTCGAAAATTATTTCTTTCTAAATAGATCCATGTGAATTCTGTTAATTTTAATAGGGGTTTTTAGGTTAATAATATACATACATATATATATATATATATATATATATATATATATATATATATATATATATATATAACGCAGGTGTATACATAATTCCAATGAATTTATTTCCATTCATTTTGATAGAGTGGATTGAATTATTAAAGTTCTTTTATTTGTAAAGCAAATTAAAGTACTCTTCGATGCATTCAATTGCATATCATTACTGTTCATCCACTTGAGTTTATTATTAATATCGTTTTGAAATTGTTGACTATCGATCTAATAACATCTGTCTGTATGTTATACAGTTCTTCGTTAAGAGTTTTTAAACATGATTACATATCATTTATAAAATAACTTGTCATGAAAAAGTAATGCACCAATTATATTGCCTGCCAGTATTTGTGATTAAATTAATATTGATTTTTTTTGTGACTTTTAGAAGATATGATAAATTAATCATATTGCTTTATTGTTCATTTAAATTGATTGTACTTACTTTTGAAAATGAGTAAAAATAGAAATAAAAAAATATTTTCAACATTAACTGTACAACTATATTAAGACAAATAAGAAATAAGAACAAACTAATAAAAATATCTATTCATTTTTTCATGTATGATTATTTTGATTAATTCGTACGAGTAACATCCAAGAGAAAATTATTCACAAATTTTCTTAACGAATTCTTGGTTATGTTTTGATATGATTTTTATTATAATTTATGTTTTTAAATCGTATTTATATTTTCTGTTAACATAAACTGCAATTAAAATTTATATATTTTCATCATTTACTGTATGTATTTCGAGAAATCAGCTTACTATTTAACTTACAGACAAAAAGAAATCCGAAATGATTAATTACATATTTTAAGTATTTTTATGATGAAAAAACTACAAATATTTTTTTTTCGAAAATAATGTAAAAAAGAATTTATTCTTTGAAAAACCGTGTTTACACCTCATCTTACGTATATTTATGAATTATAATTTTATTAGCCGATCAGCATTATTTATTTGAGCATCTATTCTATTCTTTTTTATAATAATTACCATAATTGGTTAAAGATAATTTTACATTAATGGACAATTTAATAACATTTCTCGTAAACAGTTCCAACTTGAACATAAGTACATAAAATTGTCTCTTGTTTTCAATTAATATAGTTAATAAATTCTGTAGAAATGGGTATTAAACAAAATAGTCTGTATTACTGAATTAAAAAGAATGCTATTACATAAATTTTCAAAAATGATTAAAATGTTTCTGATCGGTGTTATTTTATTTTAATATAAAATTTTCCATTCAAACAACTATAGTAGTTCAATGCTATTATAATTTACTATTGTAAAGTTTCAAATTAATTTTATAAAAATATCTTTTGTATGCAAGTTTTTGCTATAATCGCATTTGTTGTAATTAGATAATATATATATACGTGGGTCGTTCGAAAAGTTTGTAAATTTCTATGATATGGCTCCACTATTTATGTGGTTACATCACGTCTAACAAGTGTCACTTTGTAAACTAGCAAAGGTGAGTTTTAATCCGAAAGTAACGCATTGTTTACGCTCTATAGATCTTTTAAGTGAGCATTGTAGCAGTTTTCGCAAAAATTTAAAAAAACGAAAAGGCTTTTTTGCCCCGATTCATCACCGTGGATGAAACATAAATCCGTCACTACACAAATGACTCGAAGCAGTAGTCAAAATAGAGAACAACGACTGGTGAAAGTGCGCCGAAGAAGGTGAATACTGTTTTTTCAGCTGGGAAGGTGATGGCCACGGTTTTTGGGATTCCCAAGGAACATCCTGATCGAGTACTTAACGAATGGAAAAACGATAACAGGATTCTACTATGTAATATTCTGTTTGAAATAAGACCTGAAACAAAAACTGACAAGATTGGCGCACGAAAAAGTTCTCTTTTACCAGGACAACGCGCCGTCCCACAAATCAACCGTTTCAATGGCAAAATGGAACGAATTAGGCTTCAAATTGATTCCTCATCTATCCTATTTTCCGATCTTGGCCCTGTGGTAATTGTTTCCCTTCCAAAACATGAAAATTTCGCTCGGTGGGAAGAAATTTTTGTCGAATGAGTGTCATTTCCGCTGTTAAAGCATATTTTGTAGACTCGCTGGACCAAGTGTGTAGCCCTCAATTGAGACAATGTTGAGAAATAAAATCGATTGTTTCCAAACCACCGTGTTTATTAGCTTTTTTTACCATACTTATCAAACGACCTTCATATGTGTGTATATATATATATATATATATACATATATATATATATATATATATATATATATATATATATATATATATATGTACGTTTGTTATACGATCGATCTAAGAAACAAAATTTATACGGATTATATTAAAGAAATCTGGATTAAGAAAAAAACTCTTCACACTTTTCTTTGAACCTGTACATACATTCTTCTACAAACTGAATGATTGATGTAGCAGCGACGTACACAAAAACACCTCAGTGAACTAAATACATTTAAAAACATGTTTATGCGTCAAGAAAATATCCTGCACGTGTCTCGGGCAATATACAACGCTTGTGGGCTTCTTCCGTTCAGATAGTAGTACCATTTACCTGTCGCTATGACGAAACGTGCCACGACACACCTACGTGTGGTCGAGTGCTATCCGCTTAGTAAAGGTTCTTGTGCTAACGATGGCAAAGTGAACAGCTCATGTGATGTCGCCGTTGTACGCCACGCCGCCACATAAATATATCACGACGTGAGATAAGCTGTAGTTGACGATCTTGATCCGTTTTCCCTTATTCCTTACATTTGAATATCGTGCGTGAGATGAACGTAGTTAGGCCACTTGTCATCGTGCAATGTTATACTGTCTAGTTATTTTGCATTTGAGCATTTGAAATAAATATGTTGTTATTTTTGATATATTTCAAATATATGTAAGAATAAAATAAAAAAAACAGCATTTTTGAAACTTAATGACATAAATTTAATTTTAAATATTCTAACAATTAAGATTTACATTCTAAGAAATATATATAAAGGGATTGAATGAATATATGCGATACGAGCGGTACGAGAGAGGGATGAGCTTCCCGGGGTCAGTGAGCGTAGAGGGCATAGCCATTTGGTTACTAGAAATATAAATTTTGATAAAATTTATTGTGCCTCTAGCAACGGTATAAGCAATTCATGAAAATCACTTAAATGGTTTTATGTTTTTTCAGAATAAACTTAAATTGATTTAAATACAAAATGAGATATTTTATAGATAAATCAATAAACGAATAATGTTTAATAAAAGTAAACAAATTCGTATTTTCTATATCTACACTTTAGAAATATGTATGTATGTGTTATGTATATTCTGAAGAAATTGACTTCATATCAAATAACACCAAATCTGTAATGGTGTCTTTCTCTGAAGGTTGAGCAAGAAGTATATTTGACTTATATTTTTATATTAATATAGAATTTATTTCATATCAGTGAATATTTAATACAATTCTGTACCCATTAACAGTCGAACAATGGTAGAATTGATATCAAAAATGTACATAGAATAATGAAAAATATCAGTAACTTCTATATTTGAATATTTGTGAAAAAAATAGTTCATAATAAAAAAAACTTTCAAATCAGATCAATTTTCAAATCAAATATCAGGTTCCCTTAAAACAGGTCAACTCATATACCATATCTTCTTTACTTATTTTCTTCTTATATATATATATATATATTCCTACCAATTATATATATATATATATATATATATATATATATAGGGTTGGTAGGAAAATAACTGAGGTTTTGTTTTCTGAATTCTAACCTTAATTTTTTCAATGAAATTGTCATTTTATCGTTTTTATGTAAGATCATTTTTAAGTTTATTTTTCGGTCCGTATTTTGGTAACATCGGCTTTTTTATTATTAATTTTGCTTTAAATTGTGCTATTGAATGCGCTACGATAGAAAAGAAGCAAATCAGAGCATTTTTTTGAGTTCAAAACGTACGATAAAATAGCAGAAACTGCTCGTAAACTAAACAATGATTTTGATGTGGGTTCTGTTAAGAAACGTATGGTACAATGGTGGTTCCAAAAATTATGTGCTTGTGAAAAGAACCTCGAAGATGAAGAAGGTTGCGTGTGTCTTTCTTCAGTTCATAAAGACCAACAGTACGCGATAGTTAAATTAGAATCACAGGCAACAATTCGAGAGCTTGCACAAAAGTAAGGGGTTAGTTATCCAGCAGTTTTGGTACACTTAACATAGCTAGGAGAGGAAAATGTATATGAATTTGAAGATCATGAACCCCAATTATTCTTCTTGCAAGCTAATATTTAAATTACATTCTTGATATTAATGTAAAAATATATTATATCAGTTAATATTTAATATACTTCTGTACCTCTTAACGGTTTAACGATGATAGAATCGACATCAAAAAAGTATAAGAAACAATGAAAAATATTAGTAGAAGAAAAATAGTTTTCATAATAAAAAAAACTTTCTAACCATTCCTCAAATCAAATATGCGGTTTCCTTAAACAGGTCAAAACATATATAATATTTTCTTTACTGGTTTTCTCTTTATATATACAATATATATATATATATACACACATATGTATGTATGCATGTGTATAAAAACACACACACGCATAAGTATCTTCAAAAATAACTTCATTGGATTATTTAGTATGATTGTTGTTATAGTAATAATTTGACGTCATTTCATTCATGTAACCTTTTTATATAGCCATATTGTGAAATACATGTCTACTTTAAAAATCTCATATTTTGTTTTCAATAGCAAAACGATGTTTATTTCATTAGTATACTGGTATTTACAGAATATTAAAATGTTTACATCATGCAATTTTAGTTTTTAATTGCTTCAAATTGCTTTTTCAAATGGAATATTTTATTAGATCTCTAATAAATTAAAAGTATTATTTAATTTAATAAAAACATTCATCATTTTTGTTGTTATTATAAAAATTTTCAGAAATTATATATTTATTGACAGTTTTATTTTTTACATTAAACATGATTTTCCTTGATTATAAGTTTGTCCTTTATTGGAAAATTTTATATTTTTAAATTTTTATATTAGGTTATAAAAAAGAATCTCGAAAAACTAAAATTCTATGACTATATTTGTATATATGAATATATATATATATATATATATATATATAATTTATGTTAATATAGACTTGTATACATTATATATTTGTATATATTTTTTCATAATTATTATCGATCCAACGAAAATAAAAGCTTTTATATGAATTCTCTTTCCAATTTTTGCCTGTTGTAAATAATATATATTTGTGAGCATTGTACAGCAGGCATCAAAGGTATCATTGGGGCAGTTAGAAGTGGTCATTATTTTGTCTTTATTATGAAATTCCCAATTTCAATATAAAGTCAAAGAAGATTATTATATACAATCAATAATAAATGATTCCTATTGGATATAGACTTTTGTTCAATTAGTAAATGCGTGTTATAAATTTCAGTAATAGCATTATTTTTTATTATATATTTTTATTTTTAGGAATTGTGTATTATGAAGATAAAATAAATCTGTTCTGAATTTTATTAGTATATAATAAACAACAAATATTAATTAATTAATGGAAATAATTTTAATATATCTTTGTTTTATTTATTGGTATAATGTTATAAAGAATATTTCCACTATATTTTAAATTAAACGTATTTTGATATTGAATAAAAATAAAATTATAAGAAACTTATTTTAACTCTGATTTCAGTTTGTATATTATATATATATATTTGCCAATTAAATTTATTTATAATAAAATAAACATAATTAACACTTTTGTAATCGTTTATTTTAAGAGAAAATCAGGCGTGAAAACAATTTTAATCGCATAAGTTGTCCTTTTGAGAGATGCAAGATTTGATCATTACAAAAGAAAAGTAAAAATTAGGTTTATACTGAGAATTTACATTAAAAAATAAAAAAAATAATTTTTGTTTGTAATTTATTTAAATTTATTGATACATAAATATGTTTATCTGATAGTGTGAACATTTACTAAAAGTTCTTGAAATAGTTTTGTGGAATTTGTGGATCTGCTTACATAATTATGTATGTGTGCGTGCTTTATACATACTTTATTTTTTCATTGGTAGTAGCAAGTTAGAACAAAATAGGTTACGTCCAAATAAATCAGATCAATTCCAACAATTACAAATTTTTTTCGTAAAAATATAAATTAACATTATGAAAATAATGATTTATACATTTTTATCCCTTTATGTTTTTCTTATTTATCAAGCGAACAAACAATTATTGTTTACGATAACTGGTTATTGCAATTAAAATCAAATATATTTATATTCATTTCTAAATTTTGTAATTTTTATTATTACGTATTATTGTATCATACAAGGTACGGAAAAAAACCATCCCGAATTTCGCTCAGTCATTGATTCGGCGCTAGTGAAGTGGAACGTGGTGTAGTGAGGTCTTTCGATAGTATGCACCTTACCCTTTTCAGTTGACGTCATGGCTTGGACGAATGTACACCGTGCGTTCGTTATTGCATCATTTATCCGAAACAATGAATCTGTGATCGCCACGCAGTGAGATTTTCAAATCCATTTCGAGATCAGACGAAATACTGTTGTTCCGAATCGAAAAACCCTATAACTATAGTTGCAAATTTCAGACCCACAGGTTCGGCGTTAAAACGAAAACCACCTGGCAGATCACGGAGCATTTAAACGACAGAAAATGACAATTATGTTTGACAGTCCATTGTACAATCTCCCAAACGTTTAGACCGAAAACATACTTCTACTTTGGGGTTGTCTGATCGAACTATCAGAAGAATTTTACACACTGATCTTAAGATCACTCTGTACAAAATTATGCTTGCCAAGAAGCTTAAGGAACGCGACTGCGAAAACCGAATGGCATATTGTGAGGATATCCTTCAAAATTTTCGTGCAAACACTGTTCTGCTCACAAGTGACGAAGCTTATTTTCATTTGTCTAGCTGCGTTAACAAGGATAATTTTCGTTATTGGGCGAAAAATAATCCTCGCCAGCTTTATGAAAGATCTCTTCAAACCCAACGTGTTACTTTTTGGTGCACTGTTGCTGATTTTGATGTTTACGGTCCTTACTTTTTTGAAGAGAAAGCCCAAACGGTTACAGTAACTTTCCAAGAGTATATGGAGATGCTACGAAACTTCTTGGAACTGAAACTCACCGAACTTGGAAATCCGGATGTATGGTTTTATCAGGATGAGGTCACCGCTCATAAGACGAGCAGATCAATGGAAGTTTTGAGAGAACTGTTTCCAGGGCTCTTGGTCTCATTACGCGGTGAGACTGGATAGCCTGCACGTTTACCCGATTTCGCCACTTGTGATTTTTTCTTTGGTGCCATCTGAAACCTGAGATCTAATCGTACAACCATTGACCAACAACCATTAATAAACCGAAGGCTTATATGCCAAAAAATGGAATCGATAACACTGGAAACGACTCACTGAGTAATTCGAAAATTCAAAAATCAACTACAATTGTGTATTGAGAATGAAGGGAACCATTTGGACGACATCATATTCAAAATCAATGGAAAATAAACTGTATTCCGCGCACTTTTAGATTATGTAAAAAGTGTTTGAATAGCATTTACCATACCTTTTTTACCTACCTTTAAAATCTGGGAAGTTCCTTTGTCGCCCCTATATAAATTGATATATATATATATATATATATATATATATATATATATATATATATGTATATATTAGGTACCAGTTAATTCTGTCTTTATATTGAATGACTCATAACTCTGTTTTAAATTAAAATATTTTCTTGTCCTCTTAGGATTTTGTAGTGCTAAACTTAACTTTTAAAAACATTTATATCTTGTCCAATCAGTTAGCATGATTTCATAAAACAGTAGGAAACACGATGGAGTCAAAAAGACAGGATATTAAATATTGCATTCCTTCGTATTTCAGTCGAAAAAATTGCTGCCACAGGAATGATTTGTTTGGCTTTGGAGGAAAATGTTGTGATACATAAAGGTTACAAAAAATTCTAAAGCAATAGAGGAGGTACAAAAATGCATTACGATTTCTCCAACTCAAAGCCACCATTTGTTTTCAACAAGTGATTCGTTAGTTATCTTACAGATGGAAAAAATTTATAAAAAATAATGGGGGATAATTTGAAAATTGAAATGTATTTCATTTTTCTGTGAATATTCATTTTCTATAAAAAAGACACCGAATTAATTTGTATATCCAATACTTTATATATATATATATATATATATATATATATATATATATATATATACACGCACACACACGTACACACACATACACGTACACACACACGAACACACACACGTATGGACATATAGTATAACGCATATAATGTGTGTATTTCAGTTACAACGAAAATACAATATGAAGATTATAAAAAATAGAAATTTATTTGTATTTTATGTAATATTTCGTAACTATAGTTACATAAAACCTGTTGTACTGGAAACAGCACTTGTATGTAAATGGGGCTTCAACATAATGAAACTTTTTCATTTAACTTTATATTTTCCAAATAAATATACTACATTAATATGCGAGAAAACTCACTCAACAATGTTGATTTGTATTAAATTTCTATATATATATATAAATATGTATTTATATTTGCATATATATTATACATATACTGACTTTTTATACAATTATGTGTTAAGTGTTCATATATAATTTTTAATATTTACTACATTCTGATATGAGAAATTTCAGATATTTTTAAGTATTCTGTTATAAAATATATTATAAAATATTTATCTCTGCGCAAAAACTCAATTTAAATTATTTTCAGTATATTTTAAATTTATTTATTTTTATTTTATTTGTTTATACTTGATGTTTATAATTGAAAAATTGCAGCCTTCCAGTTTTTGGATTACAACTATTACCAAATTTGTATAACTTCTTTACACTTTATATTACAAAATGAAATAACAAAAATATTTGTTTTAACAAGAAATGTTGTTACTAAAGTGAGTTTTTTATTTACTTTAAGGATTTTTTTTATTATTTATATTTTACATGGGGAAATTGACAGAAAAATCCTTAAATATTGTCTTGTGGTTAAGACATTGTCAGATTTGACTTATAAAACAATTATTAATTTGTTACAATTATTTTATTTAGTCACATCATTGAAAATATATTTCGATTTTTTTTACCTTTTGATTTATGGTAAGTAAATAGCCATTTTACATATACTGAATTTTGTTTAATTATATAATTGAAAAATTTGTAACTGCTTAACTTTTTTAATATTTTATTACTACTTATTATAAAGTTTGTATAGGTTAGATAAGTATGAAACATCATTCACGTAGAAAATCCAATGATTTTTTTATTACTAAAATTCATGAGTACTTTTTTCAATTAATGTTTTTAGAATTTATTTGAAATTTATTTTACATTTTCCTGTAATTATTTGACACTTCATACTTTATTCATATTTAATATTTCGTAATATTTTTTTTCAAATTTGTATTAAACTTCTTTCTCTTTTCCAATAATACATTAAATAAATTTATAACAATTATATGAATTCATATAAAATAAAAGATTATTTGATATTAATTCAATTACTGAAACAAAGTTAAATTTATTTAATATGAAGCTATAAAATTGAACTTATTTAAATAAACTAATTTTTTAGTTTGAAATTTCAAATTGTTTTCCTTATTTTCATCGTGTCTAAACTGATTCAAGTTCTGTGTTCCTGAGGCTATATATAATACTACCCTTCGAAACAGTACAAACTTTTTCATTTATTTCAGAGAGGTTAAAATCCTTAAATAAATCCATCGCTCATCTTTAGAGAAAATAACATTTACGTATCATATTTTTTTTCTCAATATATATATATATATATATACATATCTATTGTTGTTTGATTGGTCTTAAGTTTATAATTATTGAGATTATGATGAAAAATTAATTGCTACATTAAAATTATTTTAAAGACTATTAAATAATAATCACATTCTTTTCGTCATATCATTGTTTAAAAAATGATTATATAAATTAAAATATAGGTTAGTAGCAAAGTAATTGCGGTTTTTATTTTTTGAATTCTGGCTTTAATTTTTTTCAATGAAAATGTTATTACATCTTTCAATATTAATATGACTTTAAAATACATTTTTTGGTCTGTATTTTGATAAAACCGACTTCGGATTTATTATTAATTTTGCTCCAAATTTGGTTGATATTTGAATTAAAGATGGAAAAGAAGCTAATAATAGAAGTTTTTTGTACGAGTTCAAAACTGGTGCTAAAGCAGCAGAAACTACTCGTAAACTAAACGATGTTTTTGGTGTGGGTACTGTTAAGGAACCTACGGTGCAATAACACGCACAACAATTCGAGAACTTGTACGAAAGTTAGGCGTTAGTCATGCAACAGTTCTGGACCACTTAAAATAGCTAGGATAGAAAAAAGTACGACTTTGAAGGTCATAAACTACAATTATTTTTTTACTTATCTAATATATTCTTATTATCATTGAAAATAATCACTAATTAAAATAGCCTTAACATATTTCACTACATCTATGGACTTACTGTTAATAATTTTTAAATATATATTTTTTATTTTTTTTAAATATATATATATATATATATATATGTATATACAATTATAATCAAATAAGAAATATTTTTATTAAATATTAGTAACAAACAGTAATCTGAAGCATTTCTATAGATGGAAACGTCTTTAACACTACAAGGTATGGATGTTTACTATAGTACACTGAATAATATCCACCATTTTAGGAGTGAAAGACGGAAACACTGTAATAGGCTTCTAATACTTCTTCAATATATTTATTTGTATATATATCTATATATATATACGAGTATATATATATATATATATATATATATATATATAGCTGTTAATGGATGAAATATAAATCAGCGAACTTTCGATATTATTATCGATAGAACACAAAAAATGAATGTTTTCATAATAGTAGAATGTATATTGGTTACCGTTATCTATTTTTTACATTGTAATATAACGTATCATTCATTGTTACATAGTTGTGTAAAATGCTGTGCACATAAAAATCAAAGACATGAGCTTAATTATGAAACTATAAAATTTCATAAATGAAATTTTCATCTACAATGCTATGATACTACTACTAGTAGTAATAGTATAATATATGATCATTGATTATTTCTGGTATAAAAAACAATAGAAATTTTATTCTTTTATGAACTATCAAACAGGATCGAATTAATTAATAGGTAATTAAAAAAATATAAATTACAATTCTACGGATCCGTTTAGTATAAGCAGTTATTTTTCTTATCAACATAATAGTGTATTTGATTTTTTAATATTTTTTTTAAATATATTAAATTTTTATTTAATATGCTAATACTTTTTTTTACAAAATTTACTTTGACAGATTAACGGAAAGTATAGACTATTATTTTCCTCTTATTAAAATATAAATAAAAATTTAATTTCCTGTTATTTTTCTGATAAAAATTTCATGCCTTCTACGAAAAAAATTAAAATTATTTATATATATATACATATATATATATATATATCGAGGGAAAAAAAATTAAAGAAAGGATTCTAAATTAATCTGTAATTTTTGAATAATTTCTCATTTAAATTTTTTACAAACATAGATGGAATTATGGTTTTACCGACAACTCATCTAACTTTTTATTTAATTTGTGAACATAAAATGAATACAAGATAAAACATTTGCATATTATAAAATATCAATAAAAGTATGTTTTGTAATACTGAAACAAACTGTTCGTGTATATATATATATATATATATATATATATACGTATATTATTTTACCAACAATTTATTTTTGTATCTACCTTTAAAATACTGTTTTTGTAAATATACTTCTCAAATAAAATAACGAACTTAAAAAAAATATAAATAAAATAAAATAACGAAAAATATAAATAAAATAAAAATCTTTAATATAAATTAATTAATTAATGTAAATGAATTTTTTTAAAAAAATAAGTAATTTGTTCTCGGTAAACAATCATTTATAATTTAGTAAATTTTTGTACAAAATTAGTAACAAGAAATTATTTATTGTTCTGAATTTTCTATGTTAAATTATTTTCTGTTAATGATTTATGCTTACAGGATTTTGTTAAAATAATTTTATATCTTATATTTCTTACATTTTAAATTATTATGTTGAAAGAAAATTAATTGCTGTTAAAATTATTGACTTACAATTTAAATACATTTTTTTCTTTTTTGATTTTCTTAGCTGTTTTAAGTATTCAAAAACTGTTGGATGACAATGTTGACTAACGCCTAACTGTTGTGGAATTTTTCAAATTCTTGTGCATAGTTTTGATTCAATTAACACCTTCAGTTGGCCGTTATGAACTGATGGACACTCGTGACATTCTTCATCTCTAAGGCTCTCGTTTCCAGCACAAAATTATGGAACCATCATTGTACCATACGTTTCTTAACAGTACCCATAACAAAAACATCGTTTAGTTTACGAGTAGTTTCTGCTGCTTTTCCACCTGTTTTGAACTCATATAAAAGATTGCTCTTATTTTCTTCTTATCCATCTTTAATTTAATAGCTCAATTTGAAGCAAAATTAATAATAATAGCAAAGTCGATGTTACCAAAATATAGACCGAAAAAGGCACTTTAAAAATGATATTAACATGGACACGATGAAATAACATTTTCATTAAAAAAAAATTAAGGTAATAATTCAGAAAACCAAATCCACAATTATTTTCCTACCAACCTAACAAAATGAATCAAATTTAATAATAGTCTCTTGTTTGTGAATTTTTAATGTATTTTGTAGAAAAATTTGTTATTATTATAATTAGAAAGATTTATTAATATCTACCGCACTCTTGTAATCATTGAAATAATTACTAGTAACAAGATTATACAATTTTAAATTAATTTTCTTAATTTTCTTCTTATGAAAATAAGAAAATAAAACAAAAATACTTCATACTTAAAGTTTTCTCAGAATTAGTGTGGTTTTCGACATCATGTCATATATTTTGCGTTTACTAAACTTACACTGAAGTATTATTAAAAGAAACCATAATCATTTTTATCCGTATTAATGTAAGTAACTTTTCAAACATTCTCCATGTGAAGTGTGAGTACTTTACATCACTTCTTTGGAAATATATTACATTACAAATAGAAGAGAGAAATATCACATGTTCTTGACGTAGTTGTAAAAGTTTTGTTCTCAATTACTAGCAGAGAATTCACTTAAACTCTACAAATTACTTGTTATGTGTGATGTATATTTTCATATTGATTAATTTAATAAGATTCATATAAAAGGTTTTTTAAATTTTATCTTTTTCAATTAAAAAGAATATAGTAATTCGAGTATAACAAAATAAATTTGGCGTTGTTTGAAATAGTAAATTTTTTTTTAAATAGTAAAAACAGGTTTATAAAGTTAAATATCTAAGTATAAAATTATAAATCACAAAACATGAAAATTAATAATTATTTTGTGACAATATTAATACTTTTACATACTAACATTAAAATAAAAAAATATTTTAACTTTAAAAGGGGTTTAGTATTTATTGTATATTTGTGTAATATCCAAAACATTTATATTTCTAGAACAGTTCAAATAAAAAAAAAATAATTGATTTAAAGAAAATACTATAACTAATTTATCAAATAGAGTTGGGCTGAAGGATCCTAAAAAAAGATCACAAACTCTAGATAAGAGTAAGACATTGGTATTAAGAAAATGTAAGAAATATTGCGTAGTATATATTTACATTTTGAAAATAAAGATTTTTTATCATCCCACTGAAAGTTACTACATTATGAAAATGGAGGCAATTATGTCTTTAACTTTAAAATGAAACAAAGACGAATGGTGGCGAACTTCAGACAAAGAACTTGGATAAGGGAAGTGAAGAAAAATAGGGAGGGTATAAATTTATACGTTTCGTGCGGTAAACTCGAAACCAGAGAACGTATAGTTAAATATTGTGAAGAAGTAAAAAATAAAAATGAAGAACTACTAACAATTTGACTAATTTTTAATGCGTTAACATTTTATTTGGTATTTAAATTTTAGAAATATTGAAACATTAAATAATATTCTAGTTTAAATATATATTATTTCAATTTGAAATGAAATATGAAATTATTAAATGTAACTAATTAAGTAATTAGTTAATATCTAAAAAATACAATCACGTGATATCTAAATCAACATTATCTAAATTTGTGTTATTAATTAAAAAATAAATTGAATTGAAACATTTTTATTTATAATAAGAATAAATACGATCAAAAATTATGTATAATTTGAAACTTTCTGTATTAAATCATTATTCAGAATTTTAAATATTAAAATATCACATAATATTTTTTGATTTTACTTTCTTGCACATTTAGTAAAAAAAAAATAAAAACTGACTTTTCAATACAAGTATTTTCTATAAAAAAATAATTCACAACTTACAAATTAATAAAATATCAAAATTTTTTACTTGTAAATATTATTGTATAACGTGTATTATCAGAAGCAGAATATGAAAGTTTTATTATTAATAATTTATTTATTGAAGTAAACAAAATCATATGATTCAGATTTTCAATTAACAATAAATTTAAATATATAAAAACAAAAAAATAAGAGTATACATTCGTAATTTTACAAGTATTTAATGTTAAAATTACAATTTTTGCCACAGATACTTTCATAAATAAATCTACTCTCTATACAATACATTTTTTTTTATCAAAATGTTGATTAATTGATTATTGATCATTTTGATAATAGCTTTCGGGGATTTTGATGACGATTCAATTCACTTCAAAGAGGTAATTAATGATTAATAATTAGTTATTCGACATTTTAATTCAAAAAATGTAATACTGAGAGAATGAGGATTCATTTATGGTAGCTAAAAATTATTTATATTTAATTTTTAAAGACTTGAAATATTTTATAATAATTCATTTAAAACACTTGCTAGAAAGTGCTTATCCAATAACAACGTAATTAATTTCAATTTAGATACTTTTTTTAAGAAAAATAACTCGTTTTTATATAAATTATCTATTTTAATTGTTTTAAATATTTTTTTATAAAATATACTTTCATGAATAGTAACTTATCAGTTTTCAAAGATTTTTTAGTGAATTATATCCCGATAAAATTTTTTTTATAAGTATTATAATTTGTTTTAATATATTTAAAAATGATATATATTTTAATAACTTGATAAATCAGACATTTTCTAGTATTTTTAATTTTTAGACAAGACTAACTTTGAAGAAATAAATTTGATTAAGACTTCAGAATATATGGAATATAATTCTTAAATATATTATTTAGTTGAAGATATTCTTAGGTTTTGTAAACAAAGTAATAAAATATTTATTTAAATTGATTATTTACATTAGATAAAACGTTACTTTCAATTATATTTCTAACTCTCCCGTTTCAGTGCGGTAAACTCAGTTGATCGTGTTTTTATTTGCAAATATCCTTCTTTCTGCTACTGACAGAACACTGATATTCCATGTTATCCTCTATTATTCGGTACTATCACCAATGAGTTAAAAAATAATGATAGAAATCGGAAACATTGCTTTAATTCTCTTTTATTTCAAAAGCAACCCTACACGCATGCGTTGTTCAATAAATGTCACTTTACTGATCATAAAACGTTTACCGTGAGGAAGTAGAGTGATATATTTAATAATATTTCTTTGTTTTCTTGTAATACATATATTTTATTATTATTAATCGGTGGTACAAGGATTGACTTTGATGTTTAAAAAATTAAAAATCCTTCTATTCCGTTATTAATAGTAATTTTCATGAAAAATATTTGAGATAAACTGTGTTTGCTGCACCGGCAGAGAGAGTTTTAAAAGAGCATCGGGCTGGAAGAGTTAAGATATATTTGAATTAAATACATATCTAATAACTAAATAAATTAAATGATTTATATTTTTATATAAATATTAATGAAAATTAAATTAAATATAACAAATATATTTCATTTATAATTCATACAATTTTATTCATTTTATATTAACGAATATAATAAAGCTTCCTTGAATAATTTGTTTATAGAACTGATTATGTTAGAATTGATATGTTTTCAATTTTTTTAATTAAAGTACCTTTTCTTTTCTGAAATATATCAGTCTACACAAACCATAATTTTTAATCAAAATTTTCAATAATTGATCATTGTTCATTTTGTTAATGAATTAATCTTATTTTGATGACGATATCATCATACTTACAACTCTAGGTTGTAAAAAATCTAATGATTTCGGAAAATAAAGTATCATCTTTTTTGTATCTTAAACATCTGAGAATAATTGTAGGACTACCGAAATTTGCATAAATTGTAATGATTAATATTTAATTATTGATCATTTTAATAAGAAAAGTATGTAGCTTATAGAATGATTCATTTATGAAAGTTAATTTAGTTACAATATTAAAATTAAAATTGTTAAGTATCTTACGAATAGATACATAAGAATAATGTAACAATATAGTTCTCATACTGGTGAAGTTTATTTTCACAAATGAAATATTTTTTACCCCACAAACTACACAATTTTTTTCTGGTTAAAAATGTCGAATAAATCATTTGTAATGAAGTCTAATTCTTAGTTATACGTTTTTTGATAACGATGCCATTTTTTCAAAGCTTAAATATATATAAAAAACAATAAAAATAATAATATTTTAAAATGAAAATAATACTTTTCTGTACCTTGGCACTCTGAAGATGATGGCATCGCCATTGAAATGCACATAAAAACGATCAGAAATGATCAATAATGATTTATTAAACATTTGTGACAAGAAAAAATTTTCGTAATTGGTGGGATAAAAAAGAATTCATTTGTAAAAAGAATAATAATGTATTAACAATAACGAATTATTAATTTCTAAGAAGTTAGTTTTATAGAAGGCTGCATATATATATATATATATTTATTTTTTCCCAATTAGGTAATACTAATATAAGGCTTATTGTTAAAACTTATAGCTAATAAATATAAATTCGATAGCTAGTAAATCTATGATTTATATTACACAATTGATGGAGTTTTAAAACAATAATTTTACATGTATTTTATTAGATAGATGTGGAATAACAGTATATATTATTTTACTGGATTCAGATAAATTTTAATGGTTTTTTTTATAAAAAAATATTTATAATTCAGTATTTTTTTAGACTATTTCACATTCATATGTATGTGTATGTATAAATACATACATATGTATATATATATATATATATATGTACACAACTTAATGCAAGTTAATTGAAATATAATTTAGAATCCCATCCTCATATTTCTTTATATAAATATATAGTTTAATATAAATACTTTGTCTGTCTATATCATCGTCGTTTCTAGTGAATTTATGTTTGTAGTTATTTCCTGTCTCGTGCCGTTATTTCCTAGTGTCATAGCGACAAATGCATTGCACAGACTGAGTTCATTAATATTGTTCAATTGTTGTTAATGGCTCTTGCACACATGCATTTCAGTTGCTGATATTTAAATTGCTCATATGTTAGAATATTGATTGAAAGAAAAGAGTTATTACACGTGCAATTAAACATATATGAATGATGTATAAAACTGTCGTATGGACATATTTATTTCTTTCAATTAGAATATAAATTTTTTGAAAAAAATTTCAATATTTGTTTTTTTTTTTATCTTCTATTATAACTCATACATTGATTTAAAATTAATATAATTTTTAATTTAAATAATTTTGTTTCTATTAAGTTAAATCATACAACGCATGACACCAAAATATTTATATAGACTATTTTAATTTCATTTGGAAAGTTGCTATTAAATAAATCTTAACTTTAAATCATCCCTATTCACTATTAATGAATAAATTTTTCATATTTCTGTAAAGAAAGATGCGAATATATGTTAAAATATTTTTAATATTTGTTTTTATCAATTACTATTAGTAAATAAGAATAATGTTTTGTATATTTTTTGTTAAAAATAATTGATTTTTTTTAGATTATATACTTGTAAATAAAACCATTTTTTAATTTATTTATCAACTGAATTTTCTACAGTTCTGACAAGCATTTGAACTTTTCTTAGAATACAGACCACTAAATGAATAAGTTACTAGGTAATGAATTTTATATAAACCAAACTCTTCCAATATATAATCTTTAATCACTTTATTGACTTTTTCAAGGATGAATAATGTAGAGTACAAATAACAGGTTATTTACTATGATTTTTCTAGTATAAAAATAATATAATATTATTTATTAATATGTTAATTAATAATATTAAATTATTCAGACATGTTAAAAGAAACATTCACTATAAAATGTAGATAAGCAATTGAACATTTACGTTATCTACATTAACACTTGCAAAATTTATTGTACTATCAATTATATAAAATCATCTGACACTATCTCTGAACCTTCATTGTCTTATCTTACAGTTTAGAAAGTGTTTCATTGCTGTATATACGATATATTTCATTATATGTTTATTTAGATACAAAAACTGTATTAATTTGAAATAATTGTCATCAGCGTCAAAAAATATTATTACCCTTTGTTAATTATGCGAATCAATTTAAAAAAATGTGTTTTAAGTTCTTTAGTCAAAATGTTTATAAATGATTATCAAAATGAATGTTTTATACGCTGATTTTTCATTCATCTGCTGTAAAATAATAAAAATCTAAAAATTTAACTATGATTTTTATTTAAAGATCTACTCATGCAGCAGTTGTTAACTATTTTTTTTTCAATCCTAAAGTAATGCTAATAACCGAATATTTTTCACTTTTGTAAAAATAATTTAAATTCGGTGTGAAATTATTTCAAACTTTTATTAGAATAACTTTGATATTGATACAATTTTTTGAAGTCTTAAGTTTTTAAATTAAAACTGATGTCGTTTCATCTTAAGATAATCGTAAAATAACACCTGAAATGAAATTCTTTCTGAATACCATCTATGTAATTATCCAAAACAATTAAATTAGTAAAATTAAGATATTATTTTGAAAATAAATTGTTTGGAAAAAATATTTAATTTCAATTAAAATATTATATATATGGTTTTATTTTATTATAAAATGATTACTGTACAAACTAATTGTAATTGAATTTTATTAATCTATATTTCTAAATATATTCAAAACGGTAAACACCCATAGGTTTTTTCTTGAAAAGAAAATTGATCTATTTACTAACAATTTCTATTATTAACTCTAAAATAAATTAAATATAAAATAAGCTACTATCTAAAATGTATCAATAATAGAATTGTATATTTTTTTTAAAAAAAACAAGTAAATTATGTAGATATATTAAAAGTAAAGTTAGTTTCATAATTTAGTATATTTTTATAAGAAGAAATCTTTCCAATCAGATTTTTCTAACATTTTATGTTGAATATTAAAATGATTATCGTATTTATTAATTATATTAATAATAATTATTTAAACATTTTATAAATACAATATTTCCAATACAAAAAATCATTCGTGATATAAAAGAAAACCAAATAAAATTTTCTTAAACAGCTAGAATATCCTAACTAAATGTTATATTGTAAAATTATTTAAATTGAAAGAAATCACTTCAATTACTACTTGGTGTTAACAGTAATTCAATAAAAATATTTTATACTTGGATATTTAAATAATAAATATTATTGCTTTTATAAACTTCTTCGTTCAGTCATTTAATTTTAAATTTGTTATCTTTCTTCCGGAAATCTACTCTTGAAGTAAAGGCGCTGTTCAGTCCATTCATGATTTATTTCACATAATTAAATCTGCTGCTTTCTATTCATTCCAAAGTTATTTTTCGTATTTCATGCTATTCGAACATAAATATATAAATCTATTAGATATGTTTTAAATTCAATTATTTTAAAAGGATATTTTAAACATATTATACATTTGACATTTCTTTTATCAACTAATATTTATTTTACACAAATTTAATTTTTATCGTGTTATTAATACAGAAGTATTTTTTTTTTGATTGTATTTCAGTAAATAATTAAAAATAAGTTGTTATAACTTGGAAAAATATTAGGTTGTATATAAAAGTAGATAAATTAATTGATATTTTTTAATAGTTCTGCCAAAAAATACATCTTCTCATGTTATAAACAGAAATCAACTTATATATAAAATAAACCAATTAAAAACATCAAATGAATTATCAAATGAAAGGAAATAGAATTAGTAAATATAAAACAACAGTTATCTTAAATGTGTAAATGTTTGCATTAATTTAATGTCACAGGATCAGTAAAATCTTTATTCTCGTACTTGTTGTTCGTTGTGTTATTTTCGAATAATTGGGTTTTATTATACAAGCGTGGATCTAATAAACATAAAATGTGATAATTAGTCTGAATTAAACCAGAAAGCATATTTATTATTTACGATATTGATCATTAAGTGCTTTGTTTCATTAAATATGTTATCTCTTGTGAATTAATTAAATGTATAGAATTGTTTAACGAAATTCTTTTATAAAATTATATTACATTATATATATATATATATATATATGAGTTTATATAATGAAAGTTTTATCTAGATTAATCTTTCAGAACATTTTAAATTTGTTTGCTTTTAAAA
>CM068320.1:17161686-17219186 GCA_034766995.1 Acanthacorydalis orientalis | reverse complement strand
GTTCTCCTGAATAAAGTTACGTTGAGATAAGAAGAGAATATTGAAAATTTTATATTATTCAATATGGAATGAATATTATTCTTATGTTTGGAAAATGATATTAATATATATATATATATATATATATATATATATATATAGTTTTGAAAAGTAATTGCTATTAGTTATACTTTGTTATGAAGTATAACTTAAAATTTATCTTAAATTATCATTATTTTTATTGAAAATATAATATTTAAATAAAGATTCTGAAATTTTTCATATTATTCAGTCTTACTTTTTTTGTAACCGTATATCAAGGAAAATTTACAAACATAAATAATATATATTAGTAAATATATATCTATATATATATATATATATATATATATATATATATATATATATATACATATATAAACATCAAAACATTGTTAAAATATTGTTCGATGAAACAGAACAATAAAAATAAAAGAATCTCATTTAGAAATCTATCGAAGTACCTATAAAAAATGAATACATATTTATTAGTGCCATTATTTACATTTTTTTATATATCAATATGCTACCAAAATAAATCTAAAAAAAAACAGAATATAAACTCATCTTTATTAAAATTTCTAAAATATAAAAACCTGTATCCTTCAGGGTATATTTGATAGAATATTCAAAAAATATCGTTTTTATTTGTTTTGGATGAAAAATGATGTATTATTAGAATAATATTTTCTATCAAACATCAAGAGCTGGTTTAAAAGTTGATAGATAATAGTAAAAAAAATCATTATTCCTTGTTATTTAAAGGTTAATTTTATTTCACTTATTTACAAGATTTATATATATATATATATATATATATATATATATATACTCAAGCTCAATTACAGCTAGTACTTCTGAACCGATTAAATTTATTTCTATTAATTCATGTTTTATTAATTATATTTCAACCGTTAATCGTTATCGGTGACAAATAGTAGTCTATTTAGAATTTTATTTTTTTTAAATAGCTAATAACTTAATTATAAGTTATATCAAATAATAAATTAGTGTAAAATTTAAATAACTTATGCGTATATACCTACAAACAGTCGAATATGGTTGTAAATGAAACATTGTTTCAAACATTATTCACCAGATTAATACTATCGAAATTGTATGCATTTTTATTGATCCTTACTTTTTTTTATTGATCATGTGTAGTTCAGATATTTTTTATAATAACCTTAGAATATTTTAATTACTTTTTCTTAGAATGGTTTTAAAATTTAACTTGATTTTAAAATTTAAGTATGGCGGAACTGTCAAAATTTTATTCAACAAGTTTTCTATTTTTATATGCAAAAGACTATTATCTTTCATATGTTATAACAAATAAGATTTACCATCAATTATACAAAGAATAAAATTATTAAAAAAAACAAAATTGTTCATTATATCCATTAAATAGCTCATTAGACCATATGTTTGTGTTATATGAAAGATCTGTTTTATACCTGGAACAAAAATCCGTGTGAATATTTCTTATTTTCGTTCTCTTTATAAGCCAGTCAGCGTATACTATATATATATATATATATATATATATATATATATATATATATGTAGATTCCTGTATGTAAATAATATATTTATTTGTGTGGATAAGTCATTTTCTTGTTTATAATACTGTTTATTAAACGATGCAATTTGGACAGTAAAACTAAAAATTAAAATTAAATAGTAAAGGTTAAGATTATAAAAAAATAAATTGAAATAATTATTTGGTTGTTTTAAAATGCATTTGGCTTTAAATTGATAGCTGTCGTTTCTATTAAATTTCCTGCATTCGGCTGCAAAATTTTACTGCTAGATTGGATTCTTCCGAAGTAGGACGAAAATAGATTCAATCGATAAATAAATACCTTTATTTATAAACACATATCTACATCAACTCATTGAATGTAAACATCTTGGAAAAATATAAGTACGTTTATGAAAACATATATGTGATGTTTAAATTATTTAACTGAAAAATAGAAGTTGTAAATCTTCTATTCTTTACATTATACTAATTAGAAATATGAAATGTAAGTAAAATTACGAAACAAATTACATATATATATATATATATACAGAGAGAGAGGAAGAATAAAAAACCAAGAATAATAAAAATAATACAGAGTTGAAAATCATAATCAGATTTGAAGTCACAGAATTAAAATAATTGATTATCAACTTTCAATTTCAATAACCTATATGACGATAATGGACATACATTTCGAACAAATGTTTTAAATTTATTTATGACACAACATGAATATTTGTATTCATTTCAATACCCTTGTCTATAATTGTTGCTATCAAACATTGATTGTAATAAACTCCTATACATATAGTTATGATATTCCTCCATGTATTCATGAAATGCAAATATTCAGATTGTAATATGATTTGCATATATTAAATTTTCCATTGGGAACTATATGGTAGAGTTTAAGGTTAAATATTAAAAAAATATTATGTTACTGTTAAATTAATGATTCGACATTCATAAGCTAATTTAAAGATGTACTTATATTCATTTGGTTTTTTTAAAATATATTTGCATATATATATTTATATATATATATATATATATATATATGGACAATGCTAGTAACAAGATAAAAAACCTTTAGTTTACTTTATAAATATTTATTAATAAATTAAACAAATTTATTGTTACATGACGTTTGAAACCGTTAAAAAAATATATGATAAATTATTTATTATTGAAATAAATATTTGATGCTTTACTAATATAATTTTCTATTTTCTACAAATTATGTTTAAAATTTCTCTGTATTTTTTTGATATATAACTTACAATAGACCAACAAAAACTAAAAAGAATTATGATTTTAATTTCTGAATGGTGTAGAGAAACCTATTATTTTCAAATATGAACTTTTCACTCGCTCTTAACCATAAAAAAGTCTGATCAAAACTATTCTATAATTGATTATTCCTTGTTGTTGATTATTGCTTGTAGCGTTGTATGATGTTTTTATTATGCTTCGAGCGCTAATGTAGAGAAAAATCTGTTATTCAATATTGAATAATAATTTAGCAATTTAAGGATATCAGTTCATCGAAATACATGCCAGAAACAATCAAAACTAGTCGATAATAAATTATTGAACATTTTTGATAAAAGTTTGTTTAAGGTTGCTGGGAGAAGAAATGAATGAATTTGAATAATTTTAAATAACTTTAATAATAGTTACATGAATATTTTATCGTTTCATGTTCGGTTTTGTTTTACTGAAGGTAAAAAGATTCAAAAATAAATGTTGAAAAATATCTAGTATCTAAAAACAAAATACAATATAATTTTTATTTCATTACAATAGTTTTATGAAAGAATGGTGCGTTTATAATTTAATTATAAAAAATTGACATATATATATACATAATTTTTCATTTCAAAAATATTAAAATTTTTAATTCTTATTATATTTGATTTACAATGTAATCATGTTCTTATTATATTTAATTTTATATACATATACAAATACATACATATATATATATATATATATATATACATATAACTTACATATGGTATGAATGAAGTTATACGAAGTTATACTCGTATTCTTGAATCAGGTTTTAAAAGTGTTTATTATGATCCAGTAAAGTATGAAATTAAAAATAGATTTTATGTTAGTATATCTTGAGAACTATAAGCGGCAGATTCTTCCATTCTGTCCGTTCAAAATTTGTTTCATTTTTCTTGAATTTATTACAATCATTTAATGTTCAATATTTTTTGATGATTTTTTAAATCTTAGTATATTAAGTAATCAGATATTTCCTTATATTTTTGTGGATACATTACTTGCAGTTTAAATGTTCTTAAGTAACCTTAACATTTTCGAAATACATTTATAATAATTCATTTATATTGTTTTAATATTTGCTCTTATTGATTTACTTCGATGAACTTTATTAGAATTGATAGAATCTCTTTTCTAATTCCCATTTGTGAGTGAAAAATGATTGAATTGGAAAATAAATTAATGGAAAAAATAGAATTATCAATAAATGTATTGATAATTTTAACTTCTCATTCAGATTTCATTCAGAGGATGAGGTTTATGTGAATATATATATAGAATGGTTCAATTTAGCCTTCAACATGTACTAAAATAAAATTGTATTAAAATACTAAATAAAATATAACATGCTTTTTATAATTATTTTATAATACTCATGTTGAAATCTTAATTGAATCACCCATATATATATATATATATATATATATATATATATATATATATATATATATATATATATATGAATAATCTTGAATAACAAAATAATTGTCAATTTTCTGATAAAAAGTAATTAATAGCTACTGTCATATTGAGTATAATTTCAAAGTGTTTTCAAGCCACTATTTACGAAATCTCATAGAATGACCACATTCTATGAGAAATTAGAGGACAGTACAGATTTGAACGAAATGATAATAATAGTGAAAGCTTTAAAGATTTAAACAATTCTATAATAAATTTGAAGTTTTAAAAAATTGTAATGGGTGTTACAAAATTTGAAAATATCTAAACTGAATAAAAAAGTAAAAGATAAACTATTTTTACAGATTTGTTTTACCTAAATTGTGTTACTATAATACATATCTTCATGAATACGTATATCGTATATATAAATAAATATATGGTGTAATGTAAAATAAAATATATGTTTTGTAAATATATTTGGAAATTAAAAGCACAACTGTGAAAAAATCTATTTCTTATATATGCAGTTATAGATCGGTTTAAACATTTTTAAAAATACATATCCATATCTAACTATAATGATATTTGATTGAAAAACGCCTTTATCGTTTTTTCAATGTAATTATAAGCAATCTACTGTGTATATTCATATATACATACATATATATATATATATATATGTATATATATATATATATATATATATATATATATATATATATATATATATATATATATATATATATGTATATGTATACTATGTAATATGTATATATATATATATATATATATATATGTGTGTGTGTATATATATATATATATATATATATATATATGTGATCATTTTTACACAGATGAGTTTCAATTTACCCACTGAACGGATCCAAAAGTCGACTACTATTTAGCTGTAATTTTTATTGTACATTTTCTTCATTTTTACTATTAAATTGTGGGTGTTACTAAGATATTTTTTTTATGTAGCAGAGATATTTGTTATCATAGCTCTTTGTAATTATATGTATGTGTATGTTTATATATATATATATATATATATATATATATATATATATATATATATATATATATTTGGATGAAGTTATTATTTCGAATAGTATTTTCAATGTATTGTTGTTACAGTGATAAAAAATCTATTTTACATCTTTTATAGTTCTATTAATTTAGATATAATATTTATCTTAAATATAATTAATTAATTTATGTAAATAGTTCCAAAGTACATGTTACATTTTCAACTCGGATGCGTTAAAAAATTAAAAAAAATGATAATGAAAATTCTTTTCTATCGATTGTGTACCATAAAAAGTTCAGCTTTCCGCCACTAGGTAGCAACAACATTTTTCAGTATTTGGTGCGCCACGTATATTTTCCGTACTAGTACTTAAGGTTTAAAACTTCGATGCTGCGTTTCTTATAACGTTTTTGTAACATTATGGTTTGTAAAATATTATGTATACTTTTTTAAATCAAGTATATGGATAGTTATTTTTTTTATTGAATTCATTCAACTGTATTTTATTTTCTGTTTCAATTCATATAAGATGTTCAAATGTACGTCGTTATTATTTATTAAAAATATTTTAATCTAAAGGATAACAGAATATTGTGGCAGAGTATTGACTGTTTTAATATTAAATATGAACATTGCTCTTTTTAATATCAAAATGTATATGTAATAGTAATATTTTTACTAGTATTAATGAGTGTGTATTTAAAAAAATATGTTTATTAATATATATGTTTTTATTTCAGGTGAGTCATTGTTCTTCTTTTCTTTCAGGTATGTCAATTTTAATATATTTATTTATCATACATTTAGTATTAACGAACTTATATATTCGTTTGCTTTTACAGTAAACATTTAGTATTAATGAATGTTCATTTACTAATCATAAATTATGAAAATAATTTCAAATTTACACGTCTTTAGAATGCTTTTTTCGAAGAAAATAACACAATAATTTTATATATCTGTATTTATTTATATTACCGAAGTATAAAATCCAGTTATCACTATATAAAAGAGTAAAACCATTATCTTGAATTAATTGAAATTAAAACGAAAGTTTTGTGAATGTACCCGAACTTTTATCTCAAAGAGCTGATTTATGTTCAAAAGTTTTGATTAATCACCCGGTTCATATAAGAAAAGTTAAATTTCTATATAATATCGCTATTGTGAATAATAAAATCGTGATTGACATATCTTTGATAAAGTTCTGAAAATATTAAAAATGTATTTTTCAGTATATCTCAAAACTAAATTTTTAACTATTTTTTCTGAAAAGAAGTATTAATTTGGAAAGATAATTCTTTTGCGTTATTCGACGGTTTATATAAGAATTTATAATTTATTTCAAGTATTTATTACTTCATTAAAAAGGCATATTATTGATTAAATTGTTGTATATATATATATATATATATATATATACATACATACATACATATGTAAATGTATTTTTCTTGGATACAAAATAAAATTCTACAATAATATTTTCCTATTTCTATTATATTATGTATGTCAATACTTGTTCAATATATTGTACTTTTATTTCAAACATTGAAGTTTTTATAACAAAACTCGAAATTTGAATCCAAAAATAAATTTTATATACTAGAATGTGAAACATACAAAAACGACAATTGTATTATATTCAGAGATTTGGAAAACTGTGAACGTATAGTAAACGAAATAAAGTAAATGCTATTTTATCTCAAGTGGGAAATCTTTTTTATTCGATGTGTAACTTTTTTTACATTTTTAATAGTTTACTGGTATCAAATGTCAGTAATATATTTTTTAATAAAATTCGATTTATAAATTTAAATTTGTAAATTAATATAATCGTCGTTAAATTATTATCTGTTAATTCTATAATCTAGTTTTTAATTGCGATTTGATTTATTTATTATCATAATGAATAGTTTTCCCAATAGATACCCATTACGTTTAGCGATAATTTTTACATATAAAGTAATAATATTTTTTTGTGAAACATTTTTTTTAATCCTGTTTATTTAATCATTTTTTATTTCAAATATATGCATTAAACGTGAAAACACGTGACATTAACATTGTTAGGTATTACTATTTCTTTCTGAAAACGTAAAAAAAATAAACTTTGTATATATACTGAACAAAAGAGAAATGTAATCTAAAATAAAAGGAGGAAAAATTAACTTTTTCATTTAATTACAAAATGTGTACAATAAATTATAGAGGTATATGGTCTGCATAGTAATTTAGCGACTATTAATACATGCACCTATCTAGTGAATAGAGGCAGATTTGCTTTAATTTATGTATGTAAACTTTGACCGCAACACTAGCGTCATGTGATGTTATTTAATGCGTTAATTGTTGAAGTTTAATGTTCCGTACTTTCGTGAAAATCTCTTTTATTTTGTAACATTCTACATCAGCAGTTGAACGTTAAACCTGTAATGGGGCTTTTTTAAATTGAATATTTTCCATTGTTTCTTCATGAATTAATATAAAAATGCATTGATATTCATTTAATGATCATTTTGGGATTTAATATATTCTTAACAATATTTTGGGACTTCATTTTTGATATATATATATATATATATATATATATATATATAAATATTTATATATATATATATATAAATATTTATATATATATATATATATATATATATTTATATTTATTTATATATATTTATATTTATTTATATATATTTATATTTATTTATATATATTTATATTTATATATATATATATATATATTTATATATATATATATATATCATATATATATTATATACATATTTATATATATATATATATTTATATATAGACAATTGTGCGATAATTTTTGTAATTGAATAATTTTATTTTTATTAGCTTCATTATTTAATAACAAAATATATAGATGTATGCAATCAAAAAAGACTGACTGGTTTGAATTTTAACTGAGCTACTAATTTTATAATATGAAATGATTGAATTAAGTATTTGTGTAGAATGACAAACAGAAATAAATTAAAATTATTAGAGCAGAAATTTTATAAATGACAGTGGAAATTTTGTCATAAATATACTTTCTATCCATATTAGCGATAGACTGAGATTAATGATGAGAATGTAATAATTGAAAATAATGATCGATACCACTAACGCCGTTCATCTATTGACAAATTAAGTAGTAAAATACGTCTGGATTACTTTCCGATAAGGGTCTTATACGACTGGCGAGCAACATCCACGACAATGGGAGACGATTCGAACGAATAGGTTGCGGCGGCTATGTTCACAATAATGGTTGGCGACCTTTTGTGATATTTTATGTCGACATGACAGATCCGACGAACGAAATCCTCGAATCGATTCCGGATTACGGTTTGAGTTATAACCGCGTGTCTGCAGCGCGCGCAAATGAGGTGTCGAGTTGTGGCAAACCATTGTCGGTTGTCCACACAATGTCGCGTACAGCTGCAAGCGTTACCGCCTCTAGCAATTGAACGTGAATCGTCTTGAGAAGATTTTGTGGGATCGATGCTGTTGGCTCGAGAAGGCATTGCTAACTCGCCATACACACTCTCAGACACACATACAAGTATGTACATTCATAGAAATATATATATCAAAAAAAAACATGCGAATCCCCATTTATATATACGAACTTAAATCAGCCTTTCATAATACTTATGTGCACATACATACACACATATGTGTATATATATATATATGTATGAATACAAAAAAATCTCTCTCTCTCTCTCTCTCTCTCTCTCTCTATATATATATATATATATATATATATATATACTGATTTTAGAAAAAATTCGTATACTTTATTGCTATTTTATTCTATTTTCCATGTACATAGAAAGCTTTTATGAGAAAAATCCTATTTAAAGAAAAATGATAGTAACATTTAATTATACTAGAAATATTTATATTTTTATTGTTATGAATTACTAGGATAAAATAGGAAACAAAAATTTCTGACACACACACACACATATACTCACACGCACATATATATATATATATATATATATATATATATATATATATATATATATATATTACACATATATTACATATATATTACATATATATTAAAATAGTTAATGCATTAAATAATATTTTCATGTAATATAAACAAATTTCATTTTTTTTAACGCCTTATTCTGAGAATAAGTATCCGGTTGATAATAAAAAACAAATTATTTTGATTCTTCGATAAATGTAAATAGTGATATTAATAATGGAATTGAAAAAAATTCTACGTCCATTTTACATTGGAAAGAATGATTAGAAGTAGAAAATTAGAACACTATAGAAAAGCAGTGAAGAAATATTTTATTTTAAGCCAGACGTGAGAGTCTGGGATAAATTGCAGCCATGCATTCTAAAATAATTCCTTTCTATATGTGCCTTCCGTGCTGAAATAAAGCAAAGAATATATGACGGATTATAATCTTATCTCGATGGGAATTCAGGTCATCGGAATAATTTACTGTAAGGAAATGTGTTATTATAATATATATTGTTATTAAATTGGTAGCAAAATAATTGCGGTTATTGTTTTCTATCTGATATATATATATATATATATATATATATATATATATATATATATATATATGTATGTGTGTATATATATATATATATATATATATATATATTAATATAATATACATAGTGTGATTTCGAGGTTTCAATTACGTTAATTCAATTTTTTTATTGATTTGGTTTTAACCGTTTCATTGAATTTGAATTTATTATTAAATAAAATTGATAATTTCAAGAACAAAAATCAAGAGTCTTAAGTGATTGAATAAATATTAAAAAATAATATATCTACTATTTTAATATATTATCTACTAATTAGTAATTATGTATATTATTCTAATTGTTATATCTGTTATTTTAATATATTGCCTCATTTATAAATGTAATATTTAAACATACGATTGAGTACGTTCTGTCTACATATTTTGATGTACAAATTTCAATTAAAATTCTAAATGCAATTAATGTCATGTTACATTGAAGGAACGTCAATTACGACAGTGTATTAGAAGCAAAATAGATTAATCTATTAAATGTCAGTAATTAATATAAGTTTATTATATACCTGTAAATTATATATATATATATATATATCTAATTTGTAGAATAAATAATTTTTAGACTAAAACTTATTCACTACGAGTATAATCAATATAATTCTAGCATACTTTTATATATCTGCTGTATTGAGGTCTATGATACTGATTTTATTTTCATTTATACAAAGCCAAAAATTTGCATAAATATTTTCATATATGCTAAAATTCAAAATATTTCTATGCGGTTTAATATTTTCAAAATGGTAAACATAAATATGTCTTTATAAAGATTTATCAATTTGATATTGACTCTTTTACATAATTTTCGTTTTTCCTTCAATTAAACTGAAAATTAATATTAAATCTGAATGAACGTATCAAGTATAATTTCATAAGTATTTTTTTAAAAATTATATCACACTATTATCTCAAATATTATCACTGAAAAATTATATTCTGAAAATCATATATATATATATATATATATATATATATATATATATAATTCAGGTCAGTGAATACTACAGATATTATTCATTCTTCCTCTTTTTTTGGTTGTGAAGACTGAAAGCATTTCTCTTTTTGTTTCCGATGTTATGTAATATTTTACACCATGTTTATATCTGAAATATTATAAAACCGCACAAATATATACAATCATATATTATAAAACAAGTTTTTATGTATTGTTACATATTTATTCAAATATAAAAAAGACATGAGTATAAATTATATTGCTTTTGTGTGGACACAATTGTAAAGAAGATAAGGCAGATATTTGAAACTATTCCAACTGTTCTTATATTTTCTAAAGAAATGTCAAAACAGTGATAGAGTGTATATATATATATATATATACATATGCGTGTGAGAAGTTTTTTGGTGGCAACTTTGTAAAAATTGTATTTCTGCAACATAAATTGAGATTGGTTTATAAAATATAAAAAAATATATAAAATAAGAAGCGAGTAATTTTCATATTTAAGAAAGAAATCAACCAGATCTATTATATAAATTCTGTTAGTGTTCTTCTTGACATATTTAATCGTTAACATGCTTTAAAGTTTCCTCCAGAGTGTTGGAATTTCATTACAGCAAGAACTTTTCAAATACAATGCGCATCTATTGACAATGTTTTGTACACGCATTTTCCATTCGAAACTCATTTTACATCTCATTTATGGTGCTTTTTCGAAACAAATTAGATAAAACTAAAAGTTTTGATATTCTCGTCGTTCCGCTTATCCATCATCATCTTTAAATTGTTAAGCAGAGTATAACTACATTATCTTTAAATAGGTATGTTGATTATATATATATATAGAAAATAAATAGTATGTAGATACTTATTAATAATTATTCATATTAAAATATATTTTTAAGTAAATTTGAACCTGTTTCAATAACAAAGCTTTTTAGTATATTTATTCAATTTAATATATTATGAATTAATTATAAAAAAATAGTGTACACTTAATAGGTGTATTAATAAAATAAATGCATTTTAAAAGAAAATAAAAAAAATAATAAAAAAGTAAATTTATTATGCGAGACCAGCCTCATAAAATCATTTTAATGGAGTAATTCGTCCGTTCGTTTATTTTTTACTGGTTTTATGACATAAGCTGTAAAATTTTTTCTTGAAATAACTAATTTTATTCAATTTTTTATATTGTTTAGTTAATAATGTAACATAAAAACTGTCAGTTTTCATTATATATGGCTTATTAAAAGACTTTTTGTAAATCATTGCTGTTTTTAACGTTCAAACAGAAGAACGTTTGATGTAATGTCAACATTTAAAAATAGCAGAGAAAGAATGTTTTCACTGAAGGCAAATTGAAACTATAGGCAACGGTGCGAGAAAAACTAAAGCTTGCGACATAAACCGTAAAAAAAACTTACCCGCAGACTGGTAGTTCACGATAAGCTGTCAGCTTAGAGGATCACAAATGATGTTTGAACTTCGACATAAGCGCATGAAGAATCATACCGTGACATTTCATCGCAACGCTGGTTTCAGATGACTTCCTCTATGAAAGAAACTTACTTTTTATGCTGGCTCTAATTATGTCTTGCTTCCTTGTATCAGGTATGTTATTCAAGACGATCAAAAAGTCACTGAAAGTACAAAAAGTCCTATTCAGTACATGTTATTCATCGTTTACTACAATGTAGCTTTTTTTTCTTTATAATGACATTTATTCAGATAACGACATTGACATCAAAACGTACCAAGGGGATAAAATAATTTATTTTCAATTCATCATATAAGATTCACAATTTTTAAAATAGAAAAAAATATTGTAAAATATATAAAATGAAAATTTTATAATTATTTGTCTACTTTATAATTTTTCATGTAGTTTTTTTGGTTGATGAATGTACAAATATTTAAAACAAACAATTTTATACAAAATTACAGAGATATTAATACAATTGATACAATTGATGCTATATAATAAATAATATGTATAATCGATCAGTCTAATCAATGGGTTGTCATAAAAAATAATAGAGTTAAAAAGAGTTACTCAAACTTAATAGAGAAATACAAAGAAAAAGACAATTAAAATTAGCATCTGAAAACTAAAAAACTGATCTTTTTTAAATATAACATATGTGCAGAAATTAAAACAGATTTTAAAGTGAATTGTTACCTAAAATTAACCAACGAACCAATCAAATTTCCACAAAATATTTGTATAATTTAGGTTAAGAAATGACTCAAAATTACATTTAACTTAAAAGGGATCGGATACGAAATTAGCACTAACATAGAATACAAAATTTGCAATATGAAAAAAATAGAAAACCTGAAATATATGTTTATCGAATGTTTTCATTACAAAAAATTAAAAATTTATTTCTTAGCAGATCAGTAATACACTGTATAACAAATTCTAATAATATGAAGCTATGGAAGCCTACGGTGTCTATTTTATTTGATCACAAATTATCTAAAAAACCAAAGTGCTTTTAACGATACGGAATAAAATAATAATTATAATAAAAAGGCATTAATATAATATAAATTTTTATTTACAATAAGATAATACTTTTAAAAAAACAACTAAGAAAATATGTTAAAACTAGGACTTAGGTAAAAATTAAATAGCAATAAACTAGATTGTAAATTGGATAGAAAGACAAATATTGCTTTAAAACATTACAATACTCGTATATGTAAAAAATGCGCTTTGTAAATATAATAATTGGCGCATAATATTTATTCTTTCAAGTCTTGAACTGTTTAATAATAATATACAGTATGTTATTAACAGTTCTGTATTTAATTTAATAATATTAAAAAATGAAAAATATACATTTGAAAGTACATCAAATTTCACTACATAGAATGCAGTGGTACTTTTATTACTGATGATTAAAAGCAGAAACGCAGCACAATGGTTCAGATTCAAATTTTTAAGATACAGAACTGGCTACATTTAAATTCATTAACGGGAGTGCATATAAGAACGCAATGGTCTTCGTTGCTTATTAATCCGTCTGGCTCAGTACATTTGATTTTCTAGTAATTTAAACCTTAATCTAAATCTCAAGCTGTGTTTCTATTTTTAATTTTTTACAGAGAAATTGTATCTAAGATACGAGGATAGACAATTAAGTAGTGCGACCGATTTTTTTTATCGGCCTGTGGTAACACTGCGAACCTGTAACTCCGCCACCGTAATAGCAGATCCCTACTCTCTCGATTGAGACCTTGACCACCCTCGTACGATCATTTCTTCGCCAGCTGTTTAGTGTTTTGTAACAACGCGCGAGTAGTGCATGTCACGAAAATGGAACAGAGCTCACCGAATGAACATCGCTCAAGATTGTCTCGAGCAGGTTGAAAGTGATCCTACTCTTCTCGATCGAGTTATTACTGGTGATGAAAGTTTGTTCTTTCAATATGACCCCGAAACTAAACGACAAAGCCAACAATGGCTGTCCCCTGAAGCACCAAGGCCAAAGAAGGCGAGAATGAGCAAGTCCAAAGTGAAAACCATGTTGATTTGCTTCTTCGACAGCAAAGGGGTGGTTCACAAAGAGTTCGTACCACCTGGACAAACCGTAAATCAAGTATTCTACCGCAATGTGATCGAAAAATTACGAAAAAGGGTGCTCAGAGTGCGTCCAGAGATCGCGAAAACTTGGGTTCTGCATCACGACAATGCTCCCTGTCACAGAGCGTTCAGTGTCTCTCAGTTTTTGGCGTCTAAAGGCATCGCAACGTTACCACAACCGCCCTATTCACCGGACATGTCACCCTGCGACTTTTTCCTATTCCCCCATGTGAAAAAATTCGTCAAAGGTCGACATTTTGACTCCGTTGAAGATATCCAAGAATCTGTGACGAGGGTACTCGGAGAGGTCCTACAAGAAGTGTTCCAGAATTGTTACGAAAACTGGAAAACTCGCTGGAATAAGTGTTTAGATACGGGAGGGGACTACTTTGAAGGGGATCGCAGCGATGTACCTTAATTTTTAAATATACTCGATTTTTGAATTTTGTCGCATTAATTAATTGTCTGACCTCGTAGGTATAAAACACTTACAAAGTAACAATAATAAACTTTTTAATTAAACTAATTGCAATGAAAATGAATATTTTGAAGAGTACTTATGAGCGGTTTACTAATAGATCAAAATTCACATTTTCATATTATCTGAATGGAGTAGAAGTAGTAAACAATTATTTATGTAAAATACCAGGTCATCATGTTAGTTGTCTTTATTGAAGGAAGATATTAATTAACGTTGGTAAGATTTTAAGCTTTGTAATGAGAATAATTAAGAGTTGTAAATACATAAGAGAAGAAGCTTAATTGACGCTTATTGACATTTGAATACTGTAGTACTTTAGAATTGTATGATATAGATATTCTATTATGAAAAAAACACATGATATCGAACAAACTAAATGAAAAGAAGTGCACTTTGTTTTAAATAATCAAATTGGATATTACATATAAGAGAAATAATTGAAGAACTTGGAAGAGAAAATTAAAGGATTAAAAAATGTAAATTAGTATGAGAATAGTTAGATTTAATTAAAGAATAATATCTTTCTTTCTCTGGAAAAAATTACACTTAAAATTAAATTCACCAAGTATGAAAAGCCTGTGGAGGAGTATTAAATTTTTCATAGAGGTGTTTATCCCAAAAAGAAATTAATTTTTGCATATTGAGTACACTTTTTTTTTTATTTAAACCTATTAAGAATATCTTCGGGGAAAAAATTAGTTAAATTGAAGATATATTTTTATAGAACGTCTGCCCTTTCTATTTACTGCCCTAAACAGGGTCTCTTAAATTTTATGTTTAAATTACTATATAATGCAAAGAGTTTGATTTAGCTTCATAATAAAATAAACTGTTTTAAGTTGTTACAAAAATTATTTTTAACTTTGTACTTATATTAAAAACAAAGTTAATTAAAAATATAGTATTAATCAATATTTATTTAATAATACAAATTGTAAAAGAAAATTTTATGAAATGTTTTAAAACAATCTAAAAATTGAAAATAAAAAATATGTTTTAGTTTTTCTTTATAAAAGAGAAATATTTGATCTTTGTCGAATATTTTTAAAAATGTTTACCTTTCATTAAAACTAAGACTTTTTTCAGATAATACTAGAGTTATAAATAAAATTTTCTCAATTTGCTTTCAAAACAACAATGGTTGTAAAAGTTATTTAAATACACAAAAAATACATTATTTGATAAACAGTATTATTATGTTTATATTAATACCTAAATACATACATCTGTTTATGTTATAGATATAGTATGTATGAGTAACACTTAGTAAACAATTTAAAAGCAGTTCGAGCGTACTTGTTCTTGCTATTAGTTCAAACTTGGTGTTAAAACAAAGTTTCTGCACATTTACTTCCAAGTGTATCGGGACATGATGGTTTTATAAATATATCAGCATGGGTTATATAACTCGTAATATTTTTTTATTCCACAAATAAACTTAGTAGCTAGATTTAAAATCAACGTTTTAATAAAAAAGCGAATATTTCAATTAATTCCAATTAGTTTTAAAAATAATTTAATAATAACAAATTAAAACTTAGTTCATATAAAAAAAGACTTCGATCAATTAAGCATATACACCGTTATCTATTTTTGGATCAAATAGCACAGCTTGTATTCATCTCATAATAATTCAACTATATAGTGAAGACTATTATAGTAAAACACATATCAATCTCATTTCATATATTTATTTCTATATTATTAGTTTTGTAACTACATAACACAAATAACGATTGGACACATTGCAGTTAGTAATATTACTGTTTAACTATAAAAATAATATTGAGATCTTCTTGTTAATTTTCTGTTATTGCACAAAATAATATTTTGATGAATGATAATAATAAGTTCCCAAAGTGGATAATACAATATATATATATATATATATATATATATATATATATATATATATATATATATATATACAGGTGACGCAAAAAGAACGAAAAAGTTTGAATATGTGATAATTTTTTTGTTTAAATGTTTTTCTCTTCTTTTCAAAATTTTATAAATAACTAGGAGAATTTATCATGGAAAGGTATATGACGGAACAAAATACTAAAGTAATTGAATATTATTTTGATGCAGCGAGAGTATTGTTGTTATTTTAATGTTCAACCAGAACCATCGGAGTACAGGAGAGTATTAAGCAAAGTCCTGGAACGTCAGCTAGAAGACATTCAATCCAATTATGAGTATCTCTAACCACTGTAAAGGATTTTGGTTGCATTAAAAATATTCTCATATAAAGTGCAGCTTGTGCAAGAGCTAAAGCCAACAGATTATCAGAATCGTCTTGATTATGCAATTCGTTTTCACTAACAAGCAGAAGAAAATAATGAATTTATTCACAATTTGATTATAAGTGATGAAGCTTATTTTTAATTGAATGGCTTAGTGAACAGGCAAAACTTTAGAATATAGGCTACAGAGAATTCAGAAGCACTTCATCAATGACAATTACACCCACTTAAATGTACATTTGATGTGTAGTAAGGTCCAAAAGGATTAAAGACCATTATTTCTTCTAAAATGAAAACGGTACTGCTGTAACTATAAATTGTACTCAATGCCGTACGGTGATAGAATTTTTTTAAGCCAGCTATTGATAATCATCCATAAATGTGGTCAACAAGATGGAACCACAGCGCACATAGCAAGCCGTTGTGGAACATTGACGGGACATTTTTGGTGAATACATAATTTCAAAAAACAGCGATTTTAATTGGCCTGCGCGTTCGCCTGTTTTGAGCTCTTCCGATTTTTTTCTGTGGGGCTACTTAAATAACGGGTATACGTCAATAAGCCAAAAACCATTCTGCAGCTAAAGAACAACATGCAAGAAGAAATTCGAGCGTTATGTTCAGAAAACCTGAAAGAAGTAATAGAAAATGCTTTATAAACAGCTCGACATTGGCAGACCAAAAATGAAAATTACTTACGTGATGTAATTTTTCATGTGTAATCAGGAAAAATTCCCTATTCTTATACTATATTTTGGGAAATAAAAAAAGATGAAAATATTATAAAACAAAAAAAAATATATTAAAGTCTTACACCCCTTTGTCTTTTTACGTCACTCTGTATATATATATAAAGTCAATTAATAATCTGTGAGAATTAAATATTCATTTATAAACATTAATTAATGAATGTATTTTACTATAATTTAATATCTTATCTTTCATCGATTTTAATATATAAGCACTCTGCATTTAATACCTAATACGACAAAAAGTTAAAATCTATGCAAAAAGAACTGTAAATCTCATAATCAAGTAGGTTCTATGACAATGATTGAGTATTTTGTTCAAGTTCGTGATGAAAAATCAGTTCTTTTCAAAGAAAATTTCTACATTTTAATTAGTAAATAAAAGTTTCTTGTAAAATATTAATCACGTTTCAGTTGAGTTATTCAATTATTAACAAGTTCGTTTCATATTAAATAAATATAAATAAAAAAATACTGTGAAGTAATTTGTACAAATAAGAAATAACTACACTATTTATTTTTTGGCATTTTTATTTCATTACTAATGATTTATGCTAAAAGTGAAATTTGAATATACATATATAAGTTTAAAACAAATTAAAGTCGATTTCTTCGATAACAAATAAGCACAAAAATTGAAACAATCATTGAAGTAACTCCAATTAATAATATTTTTTTATATTAATATTCGTTTTCTTATATATTCATATAATGAAATTGTCATAATGGAAATGGCCATTCTTAAAACTTCCTGAAATTTTATTTTCCTTACCCCTAATCAATTTGTTTTGTCTTTTGCCTTCTCTTTTTTACTACTATATACATACATACATATATATATATATATATATATATATATATATATATATATATATGTATATATATATATATATATATGTATATATATATAATATACATACATGTATGTATATGTATATATATATATATAATTGTATATTTATATAGAGATTATATGTATTTAATATGTTATTTAATATTTAATAAAATGTTAATATTATGGCTTACAATATATAAAATGTTCATGTTTAATAAATTTTATACAAAAAATCCATCCTATATTTAATTTTTATAAGTTGTATATCAAAGTTTTATAATTTAAACTCAATTTTGGTATCTACATCCTTTTAATTAGTTTTTCTTTAAAAAAAAAGTCTGACATTCTAATATTTCGTTATTGGTTTTATGAAAATAATTTTGAAGAATATATAGCTATATTAAAAATACACTACACAATTATATATATATACACACATACGTACACACGTATGTATATAAGTTTACATATATGAAAGTATGAAAGAGATAATATTACAAGTCACGTGTCTCAGATTAACTACCATAGCCCATATATATATATATATATATTGTTCTTTTTTTGACCTTTATATTTTCTAGGAAACTTCTATGTTATTTAAATCAAATTTATATCAATGGAAAATTTCAATTATTTGTCTATAATAATATTTTTTAAATTAATCATATGGATTTATCGTAATTTACATTTTGTATAATATTCATATTTTGTATAGTAACATCATTATTTTCAAGAATAGAGATTTAATAAATAAAATATCTAATACTTGAATAATCGCTAATAATTTTCCAACATTTTTATTCTTTAAATGTTTGGTAATTTTTTATTGAACTAACTGTTATTTTATAATGTGTCTCCGAACAGTTATATATATATATATATATATATATAAATGCAAAATTTATAGAAACTCACTATTTTAAAATGATTTGATTTCAAAACTAAAAGAGATATGAAAATATTTCTTTCCAGGAATATAATTTATCACCATTATTTTGATTTAAAAATTAAAAATTCTGCATTAATATTATAAGTTAAAGTAGGTTTTAACATGTTAGGAATATTTCTATGTTTTTTTATATGTAGATTTTTATAGGTTCTTAAGAAATTCCTTAACATATTATGTAGAATATCAATAATTTAGCTTTCAAATCCGTGTATATATATAACGAAGTCGCAAAACCATTAATATGTTAGTATAGTTTTATTAATAAAATTTGTAATTAAGTTAAAGGATATACTCTTTTTTGAATAATAATTGCTCTTGGGTGTTTGATTTTAATTCTAATTTTCTTGTTATACGTTACCCTTTTATATCCCTAAAGATTAACATAGAGAGATCGTCACCACATGACATTGTAGAGCTTTGATATCGGTGTGGTTAGGAATATAGAACAAGTGTCATGTCAAACAGTATATCTTGTAGGTCATTGCGGTTTTTTGAACTGTATTCGAGTTATATCAGTTCACTTTTTATATTTATATATATATATATATATATATAATTTTTGAGTTCAAATCGCATGTATAAGTCACCAAATGTTCGGAAAAAAATACTTTTTTGTAATGTAAATAGACTTATTAATAATGTATTTTTAAAATAATTCCACTGTGGATATTAATTTTTAAAGTATTGCAAAAGTATAATTCATGTCATGCATGTCTCACTCTCTCTCTATGTATATATATATATAGAGAGAGAGTACCTTATATATATATATATATATATATATATATATATATATATATATATATATACGGTACGCCAGAGGAACGGCAAATTTTCAAAACGCAATAATAAAATGAATTTTTATTTTTATCTAATTTTGTTTACATATTCTTGTTAGGTATATCGGGCTAATTTATTTTTTTGAAAACAGCGCTTGAAAGGTAAGCACCAGTTCGGTAGAAAGATCCTGTAATCTTAATCAGAAATTTTCCTTTACGCGACTTAATATGTCTGGAAGAATCCTCGCAATTGCTTCTTGTATTTCTAATTTAAGTTCTGGTGTAGTATCTGAACGACCAATATATATCTTGCTATTAAGATAACCGCAAAGATACAATTACATGTCATCTAGTCTGAGAATCTTACTGCCCAAATAAAATCTCCCTTTTTAGAAATTATATGGTTTAGAAATAGCGTTATTAGAGTAATCATGGACGCTGTAGCGGTATGACTTGTTTCTCTGTCTCACTGTAACAATGTAATTTGTATAAATTAAATTAATTCTTGCGCGAGAAATATAATCACGTCGTGGGTTACGCTTTACAGTGGCTCAAACACGGTCAATGTTTTTTAGTATTCTTACTGTTCTTCTGGACCCTTGATGCTTCAAATTTAATTTGGATCTAGTTTCCCTAAACTTCTTAACCCATAAATTGATAGAATGAGCGAGGTTGATACCTGCTCAAGACGTGGAATGTTACAATGATGGAATGAGCAGACCCGCCATTTTCGTAAAATTATTTCACAGCGAATGATCGATGTTCACCGGACCACCGCTCCACATTAACTAAATGGGCATAAATAACTAAAAATGTACTAAATTTACCCTCTTGTGCCTAAATACTATTTTATATAGAGAGATGGATAAATAACTCGACACCATCGAAAATTTCTTGTGAATAATTTTGATTTTATATATATAAATATATAAAGAGAGAGAGAACATTTTAGTGTATATTTCTTCTTATTAATGTATTTATTTATTAGATACAGAACAAATTAACCTTTTAAATCTAATATTTATAAGTTGCATATAAACTCTAATCTAAGTATAAGAACTAAAAAACAAGACATTTATTAAATTATAAATAATTATCAATCTGTGTATTTTCCAGATGCTTCTTTTTTAATTTTGTATTATTTTATAAATAAAATTCACTCTAGTATACATTTATAATTTACTTTAATAGAAAAAGAGCTTGACTCAAAAACATTAAATTTTTTTTTTATTAATTATGAAAAAATAAAGGAACAAACATTTCACTTATAGAAAGATATTTAATATAAAATTATAAAATTCTGAAAAGTTATAAACATATAAGTAATATCATTATTTGAATGATATTTTATTAAATATAACAAAACTCTAAAGGATATCAAATAAAAAAGAGTTAAATATTTGGTATAAATTATTAAGAAATACCTATTTTTATTTTGATAAAAATAATTCTCTAATCAAATATATTAAATTTTATTATTTTTATCGTATTTCATATTATATATATATATATGAAAGATATATTGAAATTTTATTGAGACATATATGTATATTTGTACTTATTCAGGCAAAAAAATCACTTCAGAAAACCAAAAAGGAAAAAATATAGATATATTTGATTGTTCGTTCATCAGAAACGAACTGTTATTTAGATTTTGGCTCTTTTACAAAAGACATATCGTCTGAATTGTCAACATCACAGAAACAACATAAATCGAAGATCCGTATTCCATATACATTTTTACCGTTTCTATTTGAATAGAATGTTACGCTTACATTCGTACACCAATACATAAATGTACGTATACATACACAATAGATACATAAAATCAAAAATAACATAAAACGAAGTAAGAGAATAAATTTTTTAAGCAAATATTCTTATAAATTCGCAACGAAACAAATAAAATATTTCCTACGTTTTGTTTGAAGTAAATATAGAGCACTCAAATAATTTAGGACTCTAATATCATATTAAAGCGTATTTGACAGTTTAACCTTGCTGCACTTTTTATTCTCTTCCGTCATTTATATCTTTTCCCTTGACCTAATTCTCTGGGGTGTCTTTGTAAAACGTGAAACTCAGATTGGATTTTATTCGAGACGTTTTTATTCTGCTCGGTCATGAAATTAGATGTAAAATGTTAATTTAATGTTCTGTACGATAAACGTATATATACCTATATATATATATATATATATATATATATATATATATATATATATATATATATATATATATCAGTATTATTTTATTAAGAAACAAATATTTATTTGAAATGTTACCTTTTTTCTATTCAACAAAATAATAATCACTTTTTTTTAATATCAAAAATTAAATCGTATTAAAATGTATGTACATCCACACTAATATGTGTATATATATATATATATATATATATATATATATTAAATATATATATATATATATATATATATATATATATAAATACAGTAGAGTCGCGATTTAATGAATCAATTAATGCACACTCCATTCAATCTAGCCAGGTTGTCTACATTTGCGAGGTATATTTACTTAAAAATATATGAATGTTTTTAATAGTTTTTTGATATAATTTAAAGTAAAGCTTACAGAAGATAATATAAATTGAATAACTTTACTGTTTACTAGGATTTTTGTAAAAAAAATTATTTTCGGTTGTTATGTTTTTATATTTACTCCTAGTTGTACTAATTTATGTGATATAAGGTATTCAATGTAAAGTTATGTGAGTTCACTCTACAGAGTAGTTCACTACATGTACGATTCACTATTGGATATATATATATATATATATATATATATATATATATTTATATATATATAATAACATACATATATTAATTTTGTTAGGAAATGTTGATTTCTTTATCTAGTAAATATATATATATATATATATATATATATATATATATATATATTAAAAAAAGTAATATTATGTTAAAGGTATTTCTAAGTGCACTATAAAAAAATACGTGTTACAATTTCTTTCTTAAATTGAAAATATTTATATTTCAGATATTTTATATGAAAATAAAAAGTTTTGAACCAAGAGGAACTTTTCATATTCTTATTTTATTTTCAAAAGCATCGGTGCTTGTAAATTTATTATTAAGTTATTCAAATCTAAGTAGGTTATCAGTTTTTTCAAAAGAGTATATATATATATATATACATAATCAACATGTTTATAAGAACAAAATATTTTCCTAAATTAATTTTTATACTTTCTAACTTCAGACTAGTACATATGTTTGAAAAATGTCTTCGTAAATAACATACACATCTTATATTATTATTCATAGTGTGTTACAGGAAAACATACTCAAACCTGATATTCAAAAGTTGCTTTCTATTGTAATAAATTACATGAATATAAAGAATTATTGTATACTGGTTGAGAATTTTGAATTTTTTTCGTAAAAAATATAAAGTATTTTGACACATACTTGTATTTCGTATATACAGAAATATTTTCAATGAATAAATTACATGTTTTATTGTAAATATATATGTATATATATATATATATATATATATATATATATATATTATGTGTGTGCATAGTGTACAAGCATTCGACAACGTTTTGGGTTTCTCTTATAGAAATAGGTATGATTTTGTATGAAATACAAAAGTAAATCAAATATTTATGTAAGAAAATACTTATTTCCTTTTGTGATTGATGTACCTACGTAGGTACAACCAAAATGTAATTTATATATATATATATATATATATATATATATATATATATATATATATGATATATGCATCACTGTGCATGTAAACGAGATCTGTATCTGTATTTGAATGATAGATTTTCTAAAAAATCGTTGTATATATAAACTTGGTTCTCAAAAATTGGTTCTCTTTTTCAATAAATGTTTATCATACATACAGCTCTTTCTTATTAACAATAAAATTATTTTCTTACATATATTTAATTTTTAGTTACTTATATATACATAAACACACACGTTCTAACATATCTATACATATATATATATATATATATATATATATATATATATATATATATATATTTATATATATATATATATATATATATATATATATATATATACATAATGTAAATAAATGTATATATATATGTGTGTGTTTATATATATACAAAACATATTTTATCCTTTTTATGGTTTATCGACTTAAAAATTTATAAAATAAATAGAGTAACGAGTTTTAGTTAAGTCTTCAGAAAACTTTATTTATTTAGTAAGTACATGTTATCAACATTTAATTAAAATTATTTATATATATATATATATATATATAGGTATTTTATTATTAATATATAAAATATTTAATGTAATAGAACAAAAAAATAGTGATGTTAATTTGTGAAGAACTGGATATCTTCCGTATATATAAAAATGAATTTAAAGCTATTGTTGGCATTAGGTGAAAGTAACGTGAACGAATTTGAATTGTAGATGATCAGGTAACATAATCGTTACAAATATAAATCTATTGTTAAGATTTTACTTTGAAACACAATGAAGGTAAATATATATCTTAATATTTCAGAATAAGTTAATGGCGAAAATACTTTTGTCTTTGGTTTGTTATTCATTCATGAATACATATACAAACAAGCAACACATAATCTCTCACTCTCTCACATACACACACACACACACACACACATATATACATACATAAAACAAATGCTTTATTTCAAATATATGAAATAAATCAGTATTCTAAAACCGTAGTAGTTTCACATTAAATATTTACACCGTTACAGACGTAAAAATAAAAGTTTATTATTTTTGTGCTTTTTATGCTCGCAAAGGTTTATATAAACCAATATATTTTTAAAGATTTAAATATGGTTTGTATCAATTACTTTTTATTTTTTAATTTAAAAAATCATTAAAAATGAATTGATCTTAAATATGATTTTTTTTCTCTATATTTTATTCATATATATATATATATATATATATATATATATATATATATATATATATATGTATATATAATTTAATATTAATGATTATTTATGTTGAAACTAAAAAACAGAATATTGATAGGTCTACTTTTTGATTTGAAGTATTATTCTCCGAATAATGTTATGAAAGTTTAGATACTATTTTGTATTGAAAAATGTAAATAACAATCAAATTATGCACACATATATACACACACACTCAACACACACACGCACACACACATATAATAATATATATATATATATATATATATATATAAGTTAGTGACTTTTGTAGTTTAGAATTTTTGTAAATTAAATTGACTGTCTTAAATGAAAATGAGTGGTTAATGAGTATTAAATGAAATGTATTAATATTTTTAAAAAATCTGCAATGAAGGAATTGTGTTCGAAAGCATATATTTTTTAATCCTTATCTTATAATGTTTGAACAATTTTAGATAACGAACTTGGATAATCGCATATCGATATTTTTTATGAATCGTTCTTTTGAATTTAATATTATATTATATTTATCACATTTTATTTATTATTTCTTAAAAAATATTTCATGATTATTTAGTGTATTAACACAAAGGTGGCATCTATACTTACAAATAAATGAAAACAGTTAAAAATCTCGTTAACCATTGAGAATATTTAATATAAATAAAAAAAATATTACAAATGATGTAAAATTGAGAAATATTCATTATTATTCAATTTCCATCAATAAAAATTAAAATATACATATGATCGAAAACTATACATTATATTTGACATATTGAATATTCAAAATAAATAATTTGTGATAAAGTTATTGAAAATGAGAATACATGAAACCTATTTGTTTTATATTATATAATTTTTGTTATTAACTTCAAGAATACTATAGTTTTGGTATTAGATGTAAGTTTTGTAATTTTTTGACATGAAATTAAAATTAAATGTTTTTATATAAAAGCATACATAAATTATGTTGCAAAATTTACTTATTTTCAACATAATTTAAAAAAAAGTATTTTCTTCTAAAGTACAAAGATGTATGTGGAAATGTGAGAAAATATTTATACATGTATGGTTCGACGATTATCCTCGAATTAGTTTATTACTCTTTCTAGAAAATCTGTTTGCTTAACTTGAACGAAAGTTTGTTAAAAACTTTTTAAAGTGAACACAAAAAGGAAAGAGAAAACTATAAAACTATATGTATACACACATTTGTAATGTATATAAGATCAAGGTTAACCATATAAAACATCGTTACCGGAATGAGAAATGAAACACATGAATTATAATTTCAAAGGAAACAGAGGTTTTCAAACTACGAACATGATTTGATTTATTTTTAGAATGGTTTGGTTATTCATAAACTAGTAGCTACATAATTTGAAATTTTTTCTTTATGTTATCTTTTCACAATATAGACAGAAACATATATATCTATTTATTGATCGTATTATGGATGTTTTATTGTTTTTGTTTCTAGGAATATATATATATATATATATATATATATATATATATATATATATATATATACATATTATCAGGTAAGCTAAAGAAAGTTCTGTCGTTGTTATAACGTACAATAATTCCAAACATTATTTGCACTTGTAATCAGACAAAATTCCAAGAATTGTTTATCAGTAATATTATAGCATGTGTTTTAAATGAATCTCGAACTGTTTACTTTAATTAAAAAAATAATTCTTACCCTTAAAAATGTATGAATAAAATAGTGTAATTTGCTTTATAAATTTAAACTTGGGACTAACACTACAGAAACTACAAAAAAATTTGTACTGCAATTGGAGAAAAGATAGTTTTGTGCGAGGTTTTGATTCAACTAACACCTTCAGTCTGTCATTATGAATTGAAGAAGGACGCCCGCTACCTTCTTCATGTTGAATACTCTCGTCCCTAACACGAAATTTTTGGAACCACCATTGTGCCGTACGTTCCTTAACAGAACCCACATCAAAAGCATTGTTGAATTTACGATTAGTTTTTGCAGCTACACCACCCATTTTGAACTCACAAATAATGGATTTTATTTACTTCTTTTATATCTTTAATTCAATAGTCCAATTTTAAGGAAAATTCATAATAAAACCAAAGTCGATGTTATCAAAATACAGACCGAAAAATTCACTTTAACATGAACACGATGAAATGACACTTTCATTGAAAAAAAATAAAGTTAGGATTCAGAAAACAAAAACCGCAATTATTTTCCTACCAACCTAATATATACATTTTTTGCAGCATGAAGAACTTATTAGACTTAAACATATCATTTCATTGAATATTTCTTCTAAGAGTAAAAATCTACCTAGAAACTTTTCTGTTTTAATTTAATTTTTTATATATCTCGTCAAAACGACTTTAATTTTGATAACTTTTCTGTCTATAAATTCATTCATTCCTGTCTACAAATTTAAAATTTTAAATAAATTATTATGAAAGCAAACTTAATCATTAAAAATGATTCATTAATTAAATTTTTCAGTACTCGTATTGTGTAAAGTAAGCTTGTTAAAATGATTATCTTTGATCTGCATACGATCGACATAAGTGTACGGCCACAGTGGTTCTTAGACGAATGAAAAGTTGACGAACAATTTTTCAAAAAGCTAGATTGTTATACTGATATATAGATTATTATACTGATAGATTGGTATACTGATACTCACAAGTATTTTTAGTGTGTAAAATAAAACTTTGTGGTAAATAAATTCGTTTGGAATAACGTGAGAAATTGTTATTTAACACATGTTAAATAACATTGTTATTTAACACATGTTATGTAACATGTTATAGTTGAATTTTAACTCCTAGTCCTCTTTTGCCATTTGTTAGCTGTTGTAATGTAATTTTAGAATATATTTTTTTGGTGATTCCCGAAACTTCGAAATCAAACTCACACAAAAAAATATTTTAATAAATATTATTACACTAATATAATAAATATAATAACTAATTTTCGAATTCGTTAACAAGTTTTACTATCAAAGTAGACAGTGTTCCGAAAAATAAACTGAGAAAAAATAAATATGAGACTTTTGCAGTAAATCAGATAGAAAAATTGGAAAATGTTTATAGATAATTCTGAAATTCATAATTATGTTTTCAGTTTATCGAGAAACACAGAAAATCCCATTCTCAGAACACTACAAAAACTAAAAATAATATTTGATTATATACAGGTTCGCTTGTTTTTAAAATTACTTTGTTGTGCCACATATTTCTAATTAATGAACCATTTTTTCCATTTTGTTTCACGTACGAGACTTAATTTGATTTATCTGCTTAGTGCAAAGTAATTATCTTTTATGTATAATATTCAGTTATATTATATTGAGTTGGACAACTGAATATTTTCGGTATTGTAAACTATTATAAATATATAAATAAATAAATAACATTTTATACAAATACACTTAACCTATAGATAAGTGCTAGTTTTGATATGAAAATATTTAATAGTGCATGCTTATTTTAGAATTTATTACCATATGAAACATTTATTATTATTATATTATTTTAAAAAGCGTTCAAATTAATGTAATTTTAAATAATAATAAAGTATTTAATATAATGATTACTGTCTTAAAGAAAAAACAGTAGCCTAAAAGTATTTTGATTGAACTTAAAAAAATATGTTATCCCTATGTTCAATATTATAAATTATCTTGAGGTACTTTTAATATAAATTTTCAATGAAAATATAAATTCGTCACGCATTGATCGTGTAAATAACTTTATTTTTATTAATATTGATTTTTATATGCGAAAAGAGAATTACGTTATTCTTTCAACATAAATAACTCACATTAAAATAGAATAATCGTACAAAATATGTTTATCGTAGTTTTATATGACATATATATATATATATATAGAGAGAGAGAGAGAGAGAGAGAAAGATAGATAGAGGATTATTTATAATCCCGAAATATAACAAATGTAAAGTTACAAATATGTGTAAAATGACTTATAAAATATTTAAACAACCAAGTAATCCAAATAGAAATAAAACCAGGACTACTCGTGTAATATGTAGATATTCTAAAAATTGGCACGGTTGAGATACGAGTTGAAGCATTACAAACATTTCATACATAATAAATTAAAGGTTAATTAAGAGCGTACAGTAACGAAGTCCATGGATAGTAAACGTGATTGCATTTACTTAACGTTGGCACTTCATCACAAACCTTTACAAATGTCTACGCATATATTTTCTAGCTAACGAGTAAGAATATGTAAAATATTCATATAAAGGTCAATTGTCAGTTACAAATTTAACAGTTAAAATGAATGTGATGTTTTCTTACGATTTCAATTCATTTTAGTATTTTCAAACATATTTAATACTTATTTTTACACTTTATATTTATTATATATATATATAAATATATATATATATATAAGTACAAAATCATAAAAAAATGTACTTTAAGAAGAATATTTTTTTTAATTTTTGTGTGTAGATGAACTTTTATTAATTTTCGTTTTATAACTTTCAGTATATTAATTTAAAGTTGTTAAATTTAACATTTAAATAAAAGAGAGTAGAAATGTTCATAAGAAATTCATAAATAGAGTCCAGCAATAATACCAGATTAGTGAAAGTATAGGTACTTCCCATTCAGTTGTTATAACAAATGCTAATGGGATATTCAGTTAGTTTATAAATTTCATAAAATGTCAAACAACATTTTTTTTACTCTATATGTCAAGATTCATTCATATTTATTGTTAAATTTTTGTTAATAAACATTAGTAATTGCGTGTTATAACTATAATAAAATGTGATAAATAGAGTAATGCCATGCTATAATGAAGAAGTGGTTTTTCACTGTTTCCAATTATTTAAATAAAATAATATAGTAATTCAATGTTTTAAAGCTTAAAATTAAAACTTTATTAAAAACCAAAATGCAGAGAAAAAAATAATAACGACTACATTAATAATTAATAATTTTACATATAATTACATTAATAATTTTGATGAACTGATCTATCTTACATAATAAAGATGAAAATACAAATTAAATATAGAATTAACAAAAAAATGAAAAAAATAAATTGCAAATTACCGAAAAAATAACAAAAAAATCGTAACGACGCAACTTCGAAACGACATTGAAACGACGCAAATCGAGCTTTTGTTGAAATAGATCGTGGAATTCACAAGGACCAAGAACACAAAGAGAGTCATAAAAAAGTATTAATAATGTTAAAAATATTGGTTGCTTGTAGAAATAAATCTATAGAAAAATTATAATATTCAAACCATAATAACCGGTTATAAATCTACAAACTCTGTTAAAGTTTCTAAATACACCAACTTGTAATAGAATTATTGAGCTTTTATTTGAATATTATATCATTGACCTGGAATAAATAAATATATAGGACGTTACGAAGAAAAAAATAATATAGAACCACATTTGAAAAGCGTTATAAGAGATTGAACTGATTTCCAAAAAAATGTTAGTTATTTTTTACTTTTGTACCTAGATCCTCGCTTTATAATTTGTACTTATTTTATAATCACTCTATGTCTGTAGGCATCTATATCTTTATATCTATATATATATATATATATATACACATATATACATATATATGTACGCATATGTAGTTGTGATTCACACACTCTTTGTATATAATAATTTGTTGGACTGTTAGGGTTTATTATTCTATTTTTAAGAAAAACATACATCGTCACAAATAAAATATCGTTTATAAACATACCTCCGCCGATTTTTCATGCATGTATAAACGAAATGTTTATTACAGTAGAAGAAATTATGTGTGAGTGAAGAATGGTTTGGTGAGAAACGCTTGAAGTGTCTATATAGCTTCTACTCATGAATTTCAACAAAGAAAATGGAAGTCGTATGCTGTAAGACTGAAAATAAGAAAGTTATTCAGTGAAACTACGTATGTGATATGAAAATAAAAACGTGATCATCATAACAAGAATTTTGTTATCGCATTACTTTTTCTGCATCATTTTCACACTTTTTACACATTTCAAATATTTTCACGATAATTCATATATATATATATATATATATATATATATATATATATATATATATAGAGAGAGAGAGAGAGAGAAAAGAATACATTTAGTTGGTAAATTTAACAAATCCAATAAAATTATACAGAGGTATGAATAAATATGATGGTAAACGTTCTCCAAAGGAAATAACTGAGATCAGTAATTTGTTGTATTCTAAAATTGAAATATATGATACAATATAAATAAATAGCATATATATATATATATATATATATATATATATATATATATATATATATATATATATATATGTCTGTTTAAAAGGATTATTTAAACGTATAAACATTTTATTTATATTTTTGTTTTAGAAGGATTTTAACGAATTCTTTTTTTTATAAAAGTGTACTTGGTTTAATTTAGAACAATTTTAAATGAATTAAATTAGAGAATTATTTTATATTCAGAGAAATATATTTCAAAAAAATTAATATTAAATACTACTTAATTCTATATATATATATATATATATATATATATATATATATATATATATATATAGATAGATAGGATATATACTTAAAGTTAATGATTTCTTCGAAATATTTTAAAAATCATATATTACGTCTCTAATTCTATTATGATTATATATTGAACATTTTATTAAAGAGATATTTGAAAAATTTTATTCTGAATAATTATCATTATTTTTTCAAAGCAAAATACAAATATCCCTCATATAACGTGGCAGTTATGTTCCCATTATTCGAGACTATGACACGTTGTACAGCTAACACACCAAATTGCCACTTCCACCACTTCATATTTTTGTGATTATACATGTCTGTGCGCTGCGTTCTGGAAAACTACAGACCGCGTTATGAAAGTAATGTTACAATCTGTGAACCGCGTTATTTCGACATCGTGTTAAACAAGCACAGTTATATGAGGGTCACCTGTACTATATAATATTTCATTTTAGTGAAAATATATTTTACCTTTTTAAATAAGATTTAACAGAATACTTATTTTTTAGAATAAACCTATTTTAATAATCATTAAAATTATTTTTGAATGCTTATGCACTCCAACTGTATTTATTTGCTATTTAACTAAATTACAATATTTTTTCAGTTATTGTAAAAAATTACATGTTTCAAAATTCTTATCAAAACAAAAATCGTTTTACAAACATTGTAATTTTAAGTTGCTTTTAATATGTTTACTTAATGGTATTTTAGTTCTTCTATTTAGTACTGTAGATAATTTAAATTTTCAAATTATAGTTTAAGACCTTAAAGAAATTTTATAATATAATTAAATTAGATTAGACTTCAAGTGACTTTGGTATCCATGTTTTTTATTCTTTTTTCAGTTCATACTTTTGATAAAACTAATTGAAGTGCATAATATTAAATCTTTTAAGCTTAAATATTAATTATTAACATTTAAGTATTTGCAAAATTTTTTTCTCTATCTATTTAAGTGAAAAACAATGTATCAAAGTCTGATCATTTACGTTTCAGTCCTATTACCGTGCAACTTTATTGAAATATGATGTCAAAAATCTAATGAGAATTTTTTAAAAATATTAACAATTATTGTTTTAACTTATATAATAATTAATATATGCTATTTTATCTAAAAATACCGATGTTCGTTTTAAATTAATTATTGGATTTTTTTTGTAATAGATTTAGTTCATGTTAATACTTTCTTTCTTTAAATTTAGCTTAAGCTGACATGTTTTTGTAATTTTTTGAACTATAACACTTTTATTCATTATAGTTTTGCTCTCTTTCAGATATGATGAAATCTTTATTTTTAACTCTTTCACTTATTTTCCTAATTTTATTCCCATATATTGTAACAAGTAACATTTATTAAATTAGTTTTAAAATTGAATGGTTAGAAACGAAGAACCTTATCTACATTTCATGTACTTCAATAGAGATGAAAGCAGTTAATTTTAATGGTAAAAAATACATTCTATTCTCTATAATTATAATATATTTTAATGCTTTGTCTATAAGGATACAAAAAAGGTATAGTTTTATGTTCAGATGACCAATATATTACATGCACGGCATAATGAATTGATGAATGGTATAGTTAGAAGCAAAGATCCCCGCTTTATTATTTACAGTACACTTTAGTTTTGTATATTTGACCTGTCAGGCATGCGAATTTGGAAGGTATAACCCAAATAATCCGTATTATCGGTGCACGTTCCCGAAGCTACTCGTTTCCGATTTCAATGTCGACTCTTAATAATAGATTCTCAAGCTGTACTGGTCAAAAATTGTCTTTTCAACGTATATGAAGCACCCCAGTTCAGTGGTCTTCCCATTTTCGATTTTTAATCAAAAGTTCCACGTATCGCCACTATTAAGTGTCAAACGTTAGTGAACTATGTGTCATGGGGCCCGGTGCTTAACACTCAAGGAATGAAAGTATAGAACCCACAGGGTAAAAGTACTGTAGATCGACTCAGGTGTTGAATCTAAATCGTCGCATTGATTCTATCTAAGATCTTGTTATTTATATGTATATTAGTTATCATATTTACTAATAAACGTAAAAGATTTTTTTAATAGTTTATTAAATAATTATATTAAAAGAGAGTTAATATTGAAAATTTAATTTAATTTTATCTCTTTCTCTCTGTCTCTCTCTCTCTCTCTTTATATAAATATATATATATATATATATATACACTCATGTATGTAATATTTAATAATAAATTTATCTAAAGATTTATATGAAGTCAAAAGTATTTTAATTGTATATAATTTACCTAATATTCTTTTAAATTATTTACTTTTTTTATAAAATAAGTATATAAATAAAAATATTGCATCATTCTCAATAAATCGATTTTGTTCTTTTCTTAGAAAGAAGGAATTTTTTAACATACTTTATTCGTGTTAACTTGTCAAAAAGTTCTTAACGACTTTCTGTATACTTCAATTTTTTTGTCCTACTTTTACCCGAAATCAGAAGATCTATAGTTTGAAAATGCTGCATAACATTTATCTTGAGAAGTTTTACTCATAATTTGTGGTCTTAGTAATGCGCTTGTACCATCGTAATGACACTGTGAAATTGTCAACAAGAACGGAGAAAATCCGATATGTCAATGTCAACGTTGATTATAAAGTGGCCTTGTTTAATGGAAACATGCGGAGTATAAAAAGGACAACTAAAAACAATAAATGTTCATCCTCTTCCTTTTGTCATTTGAATACCGTCGGTTCGTTTTACTTCAATCTAAGTATACGAGACAATTAGTTTAATTTTATTATTTTATGAATATTTAAATATTAATTCACTTAATTTTATATATTTTTTCACTAATTGCCTAGTGAAATTAATGTCCCATTTTCTGTCAAAATAATGTTTTTTTTGTGAATAAATTTAATCAAAACGTAACCCTATTAATTATTTCTATTTTTAGTATATGAATTAATAAGAAATAATATTTTTACTTTACTTATCAGCGATCTTTTAATATTATAAAACTTTTTACTTCATAATTGTTCCGTTAATTATAAACGCGGAGATTAAATTTTAGGTTATTTTCTATCATTACTAAAATATTAAAAATAAAAGATAAAATGTCAGTATCGTATTTATGTATTACACACACACAACACACGTATATTTATATATATATATATATATATATATATATATATATATATATATATATATATATATATGTGTGTGTGTGTGTGTGAACTGAATTGACTGAAGTGTTATATTTATTTGTGTAAAATGATCGTATGCAAGTTTTTAAAATTTATTATTTACAGTTGTTAACCTAATAAATACAGTAGAAGATTATAACAATATGCTTATCAATTAAAAATACATTAGTTATAAGAATATGTCATCATAGTAGTGACTTCTCGACTATTAAGTTCATTACCATACTAATACCGATTACTCCCAACAAAATAACCTAGATTGGAAATTGAATATATATATACTCGTATATATATATACACATACACATATATACATATATATGTACATATATATGTACATATATATATATATATATATATACATAAATATATATATATATATATACATATATATATATATATATATATATATATATATATACATGTGTGTGTATTTATAGAGAGAGAGAAAAAACTGTTTTAAATATCTTAATTACCCTTGTTTATAAAGCAGGAAAGCATTCTATATTATCAATATAATATTTGAAAGTATTATTAATTAATTGTAAAATCCTCAATGTAAAACAATAAAACGTATTCTTTAATATTTTTTTTTGAAAAAGATTTTATTATATATTTGTAAATCAAATACCTATTTCAATGCAGTTGTAAAAAATTAATTTAAATTATCAACAAGTTTGGCTCTATTAGATATTTATCGCCTCTTCCATTTCTGCATGTTCAAATAGCTATCATGGATAATTGGATTACTAAAATACAAAAAATCTAACGTTTTTCTTTTTCTTAAATGTTTCTTTAGGGAATGAAGTGAAAAAATAATAAAATTTCAATGTTGCAAGATGGAGGCTATATAAACATTAAACAAGTACCAAATTAACACTAAAAAATTAATATTTTCTTATATAAAAACTAATGACGCAATTTTTGAAATGTTAGTTCAAATCGTTAACAATTATCCGATGCATGTTTTTTCAAAAGATTGTCAGTTGGAAACACGGTTCTTAATTTATTGTCGAATAATTTTAAAAATAGCAGTTTGAGATAATGAATTTAAAATTGTTTATTAAAAATTAAGATTGCAGAAATCGATTTTATACCGTTTTACTTTTTAAAGAGGTTACACAAATTTTATAGGTCTCATATACTTTCAGTTTTATCGGCAGTTTTACCTCTACGGTTTAAATCGTGTAGCTTAAACCAAACATTTTCTTTTTCTATACATTTCCAATTTTATTCGTATGTATTTGAATCGTATAGTTTGCAGTTAGATATTCTATATGTTTCTTATCAATAGTAAGAAACATTTCGGTTCATATGGTTTAATACAATTCCCTCTTTCATTTGGTACCATAAAACACGATACCCGTCGCTTGCGTTTATATGTTTAAAAACGAATTCGAGTTCATTTTATTCATTTTAATCTTTCTGATCAGTTTTCAAACATGGACTTTCGCGTTTTATAGTTCAATCTAAACTCGCATGGTTAAAGTTGTTGATAATATGTATGGGCCATTACTGCTATTATATTAAGAAGATTGTATAGATTATGTATAATAATTACAATTTCATAAACTGAAGGCTATTAACGTAATCTTTTCAAATCTTCCAGTTCTAACAAAGTACAAAAAATTCATAATAATATGTAACAAAATTGTTCAAACTTTTCTTGAAATTTTGATTGGTTATTTGGGGTTTAAGTGCTTGTCGATAAATAATGTTATTATCGACCATTCTTCAAAGATAAATTTAATGAAAATTCAATCTGGAATATTTGAAAAGAAACAATAGACTCATAAAGTTTATAAAAGACAATAAAACCTATTCTAACTTTTTAACTTTATTTTTTACTAATTTTTAACTTTATGGAAATCCTGTGGGAATACTTAAAATCACATAACAAAAATCACTATAATATATTCAAAAATTTAAAAATATGTAAAAAAAAAACTTAAAAACCAAATAATAAACTAACATTCAAAGTGATTTAATTATCAGAATAATATATAGAGCTCAATCATAAAAACAAAAATAATTATAATAACAATAAGTAACCAAAATTTAATCAGATAACAATCAATTAAAATATCAACGTATTAAGCAATATCATGTAATAATATGAAATATGTTTTGAAATAATTTAAGTAAATTTAAAAAGAAAAACTTAAATGCTAAAACTAGTATAGAAAAATAGTAAAAATATATGAGTGTATATATATATATATATATATATATATATATATATACTTAATTTTGTAATAAAAAAGAAGTAAATAAAAAATATATAACATATTTAATGGACTTTAAATGTGGGTTTAAAATACAACAAATAATTAGAAAATGAAATATTTTTCTCTTAGTTTTTTTTGGAATTTATAGTTTATGATTACAATTTAAATACATTTAACAGCATTGCAATTGTAATGAAAATGAAATCTACATAAGAAAGAATAGTTTATAAAATAGTAATCAACTTTTTTGGTGTATCAATGAGATTATATAAACATATATTAGTGTTATTTACAGAATTATTTTGTAAAATAAAAATTCCATTCTAATATTTATGTATGTATATATGTATATATATATATATATATATATTAGGTTTTTAGAAAAAAACAATTGCGGCTTATGACCTTCAAATTTATATACATTTTTTAATTCAAGGGATTTTAAAGTAACCAGAACTGTTGAATGACTAACGCCAGAACGTCCTGATTAATACTCTCGGCACTTACCCGTCTAAACCGGCTATAAGCGGCCAAAGCTACTGGCGTTGTGATGAGTAGACCTTTACTTGATTGACGAGATCTGGGCACGGCAACGGGCTGTGGGTCATGGGTCGTGGGCAGCGGGTCTCTTTTACGCCCCAAACCGACCCCCTTCCCCCGTATACTGCCGTGCAAACCACACACATCTACCACTGCTCAATTCGTGCCTTCCTCTCTCCTCAGTGTCACATTGGGGACGAGCACCACCATCTGCAAACAAGTTATAGGTCTTTGTACCTCGCACTTGTACCCGTCGTAGCGCACATAGCGCTGTACCTCGAATTGTAATGACTAACGCCTAACCTACGTGCAAACACTAGAATTGTTGTGCATGGTTCTGATTCAACTAACGCCTTCAATTGGTCGTTATGAACTGAAGATGAGTGCCACAACCTTTTTCATTTTATGCTCTCGTCCCTAGTACGATATTTTTGAAACCACCATTGCACTGTACGTTCCTTAACAGCACCCACACCAAAACTATAGTTTACGAGCATTTTCTGCTGATTTACAACCTGTTTTAAAGTCATACAAAAAATGCTCTATTTGCTTCTTTTCCATTTTTAATTCAACAACGCAACTTAAAGTAAACTTAATAATACAACCAAAATCTATGTTATCAAAATATATACCGAAAAATGCACTTGAAAATGATATTAATATGAACACGATGAAATAATACGTTCAGTGAAAAAAAATAAAGTTAGAATCCAGAAAACAAAAACCACAATTATTTTCCTACCAGCCTAATATACATGTATAAACATATGCAATCATTTCAAAATACACTTAACACATAATGTAAATTTTTATATCTATGAACCATAATGCAACAGTAGATATTTTTCTTTTATAACGTATGCTCCAACAAGTTTATGTCTTGTTAGAAAAATATACAAACGTAAATTTTTTTTTATATCGTTTTTTCTACTTTTATTTCATATAGATTAGTAAACAAATTTAAGCTATGCTTATATGAAAATTTAACATGAAAACACATGATAAATTTGCAAATGTATAAGCGAAAGTTGATGTATAAACGAAAAATCTAATATATTATTTTAATGTATATGATAAAATATTTTTTTATCAGTAAAAAATATATTCAAATATAATTATACTTATTAAACCTACAACACATCTATCAATATATAATATAAGTAAATTATATTTCTAATAATATTAAAATTTCAAAGAAACATCTTCATTACAATCCCTTTTTACTTCAAAAATACAACAATATTGAGAATTGAATAACTTGCGAAATCCTAAAATAAACTGTGACAGGTGTCATGTTTATGATTCAGGTCATATGTAAATATCAGTGTACTTTTTCTTCGCTTTATTTTTTTTATCTGCTGTTTTGCTCTATGACGCACACAGGATAAGCGTATTCATGCCGAATAATAGCAAGAAGACACATTTAAAATACTTTCTTGTGTTACATTATCCGACTTGATCCATAAAACGTATATCATTTTTTCACATACTTTTCACTGGATTTAAAGGATAAAAATATTTAGTGAGTTATCAGTCGAATAATACATATGAATGTGTCTATTTTGTGTATATATATATATATATATATATATATAAGGTTTATTTGTGTGGAAGATAATAATAAAAATTTAATACACAAATTGGTAATTTTTTAAACAATTAATAGTACAATAATAATATAGACAAAATATTTCAAATTAAATTTGTGTATGAATTCAAGTTATACACTTATTATTATTTTGATTATATACTGTAAAATTACATATATATTAGATCAAAATTACTTCATAAAAAGTCGTTCCTAAACGGTAAAAAAATAAAAGGTGAAAAATAGGTAATCAATCCTTGAAAGAATTATTTGATTTTTGAGTGACTTGCGTTGATCTTACTTACAAAATATGAGGACCGTTTGATAAGTATGGTAAAAAAGCAAGTTAAACGCTTTTTATTGATAAAATCGATTTTTTTCTCAATATAGTCTTCATTGAGGACTATGCACTTGGTCCAGCGAGTCTGCAAAATATATATTAACGGCGGCAGTGGGATCTTCATTCGATGAGAACTTCTTCTTAACAAGCCATTTTTTTTAGTTTGGGAAAGGGAAGAAGTCGCACGGAGCCATGCCTGGACAATAAGGTGGATGAAGAATCAATTCGAAGCATAATTCGTGTTTGCCATTGCGTCGGTCGATTTGTAGAATGGTGCGTTTTTCTGGTGAAGACCACTTTTTGTGCGCCAATCTCGCTCGTTTTTGTTTCAGCTCTTCTTTAAAACGGTCCTATAATGTTGTATAATAATATACTCCTGTTATCATTTTTCTCTTCGTTAAGTAGTCGATCAGGATGATTCCTCGAGAATCACAAAAAACAGTAGCCATCATCTTTCCAACCGACTAAACGGTGTCAGCAGACGTTGTTCACTGCTATGATTGCTATTTCGACTCAGGTGTGTAGTGGTAATATAGTAGTATAAATCGAATATTATTATAATTTTTTTGATCAATTTCCATCCCTGAATTTGAGTATAAATTTATATAACAGCTTTCGATGACAATCTCTATACATATATTATATGAATATAAAGTTAATTTATATGTATTTAAAAAACATTTTATACATTTAAATTTAATAGCGAAGCATGAATTCTGCGAAGGTGTAAGTAAATGAATTTCTTTGAAGTATACGGTTTTAGTTGAATATGAATTTGCATTAATTCAACTAAATATAAATATTATCTAACAATAATAATTTTAACTTGGATGAACAATATCAAAACAATAAACCAAATATTATGTTAGTAAAGTTTCAAGTCTGATCTTGTCTGAATTAATGATTAAAATTCATTTATTAAGATGCCGCAGTACCATTTCGTCAGAATAACTTAATAAAACGATCCAATTTCTCGTAAATCAAATTGCAAGTTTTATCAAGAAAATACATTTTATATAAGTAAAAATTATCAAGTCAATGTTATTTGTGGATTTCATTTAACGAACAGAATTCGAATGTACATAAATTTAAATGTTTTGTTAATTCTCAGGAAAGAGCAAATCGAAGAAATTATAATGATTGAGATGGAGATAAACATTCTTTTAAATAATTTTTAATTTTATACTCAAATTAATGAAAATATGAAAGTTATTACAATAAATTATATTAATAAAATATTTATCAATTCATATCCATTGTACTTGGACTTATTTTTTTTATTAAATATATACAAATTATTTTAAAAATTAATAATTTTTAATTTAATGCAGTTAATTTACTTAGATATTTTTTATTTAAGATACCGATGTTATATGATATTCATATATTACCCATAAAATTATATATTTTTTAATAATTACATTAAAAATCTCAAACACGTATCTTTATTTGTATTAAAAATGTAATTTTCATTGCACTTGATATTGGGTTGGTAGAAAATTAATTACAGTTTATGACCTTCAACTTCATATACATGTAAAATTTTTTGATCTTCCGAGCTGTTTTAAGTGGTCCAGAATTGTTGGATGACTAACTCCTAACTTTTGTGCAAGCTTTCGAATTGTTCTACGTGGTTGTGATTCAATTAACGACTTCAGTTGGTCGTTATGAACTGAAGAAGGATGCTCGCAACCTTCTTCATCTTCAATCTCTCATCCCCAGTACGATTTTTTAGAACCACCATTGCCTCTTACATTCCTAAACAGTACCCATACCAAAAGCATCGTTTAGTTTACGAGTAGTTTCTGTTACTTTACCACCCATTTTGAACTCATACAAAAAATTGCTCCTATTTGCTTCTTTTCTATCTTTAATTCAATAGCCTAATTTAAAGTAAAATAAATAATGACACCAAAGTCGATGTTACCAAAATAATATCGAAAAATGCACTTTAAAATGATATTAACTTGATGAAATAACACTTTCATTGAAAAAAATAAGGTTAGAATTCAGAAAACAAAAACCATAATTATTTCTCTACCTACCTAATAGTTTACAAACTTATAAAGATTGTATTGTAAACAGTATTTTGAAATTAATTAATTACTGAAAATATGAAATGTTTTGAAAATATGAAATACATAAGCAATATTGAAATACAAAGACAGAAAAAAATATATTGTTTTTTAAAGAAACTCTTACTATCTTTTATATCTTTGCATTGTTTAATTTGTGTATTTAAATAAGTATATTTACAATTATTACTATTTATTTCAAAAGTAAAGTAATTAAGTAAATTGAGCTTTTATCATTGATTTTGTTACGTGAAATATAACACAATTCAGGTTAATTTTTTGTCATATATATATATATATATATACTTATTTATTTTCAGATTATTTGAAGTATATTTGAACTAACGTTTGAAATTTTCTGATATTGTTTTCTACATTGTCAAAGTTAATATTTGTTTACCTGTAAGAGAAAATAATCAGTTTACAAATCTAACTTTAAATTCTCAAGAGAATACAAACGTTTCTATATATATATATATATATATATGTATGTATCATGTGTAACTTCATACATAGAAATCAACTATATTTTATATCTGATGTTGAATAAATCTATTAAAACTTTGATATTAAACACACTCAAGTTGACGACATCATAAAATGTCATCGAATGTTATAAAATCTTATGAAGATTTGATTGATTCTCAATATTTTATTTTATATTTCACTTTTGAAGAAATTAAATTAAAATGACATTTATTTACTTCCCGAAATTAAAATACGTCGTCAAAGGGAGATATTCTCTTTGAAATTCTTCATAAATTTTGATTGCCTTCGGTTGAACTTGAATGAAACTCATGAAAACTTTCTTAATTTTGATGTGAATTGAGAAATTAAGAAATATCATTTTTTAAAAAAGAATTTATTTCTAAAACTTTGCAATATGTATTAAAATTTATAATAACCGAAGGTTTTAGTAAATACGTTTTTTCACATTTAATTAATATGCGATATATATATATATATATATATATATACTCGTATATATATTCAATATGTGCTTATAAATTTACTAAAATATTATGAAATGTTCTATTAAATCAGTGTTGAAGTAAAATACAGGTTTGTTATTTTCTTTATTAATGTCTATTTTAATTCAAACTTTGTGACATAAATATATTTTTCATCAAATTTTGTTTGATAATTAAATAAATTAAAGATACTTACAATTTATATATATATATATATATATATATATATATATATATTAGACAGAAATAGAGACAAAAATTATTACCCTATACATTTTTATCTCCTTGTAAAGCTTATATAATTTAAGGCATATATTTAATCATTAAAGATTTTTAATATAATAATAATTTGATATCTCAGACAAAATATAACAATAAAAATAGGTAAATATTAGTTGATGTTCAGAAGAAAATATTTATTATTTATCTATCAAGCTAACCGATTGAAAGAAAGTTTTTTTTTATACAAAAATGGACAATCTGCTATCATCATTTCTTTAAAAACATGGAATATTTGTTGAATTTTATATTTATGTTTTGGTTTGTTTTTGCAGTATTTTAAATGTATATTTTTTTACATTATTTTATTATTATAAATACTAAATATTTCATAATTCAGTATAATAACAAAAAATAATACTTGGAAATATATTTATATGTATTTTGATCATAAATAAAAAAATACAAATAAACGATAAACTGATTTCATTATTTTTATAAAACCATTAATTACATACATGCATATATCTTCATTTTATATTTATAGGGTACTTAATTTAGTTCTTTTTTAATTAGTTTTTTTAATACTTTCACATAGAAGTATGAAAGGGGTGCTCAGGGATTAAGAAAAGTAATGTTATTTTTTATTTATTATTTTAATTCAATTTAATATTAAATCACAATTGACCTAAAACACTAAATGAGGGATAATATGTTTATTTTTTCATTTGTACATTATTTTTTAAATAACTTTGTGTGGATTTCTAAGTTGGATCACCTATATAAGCATTATTATATCTTGAAATACGATGTATTTTTATTATATTATTTATTTTCAAGGTTTGTGATTAAGATTATTGTGAGCAGTTAGTTGTGTCTATTTTTTTATAAAGCTTAGTTTAAGTGCATTATGTTTAGAAAAGAATCAAAAAAATGTATGAATTATTAAATGTAAGAAACACATATAGCACTGTTTTAAAATGATTGAATCAGATTGATTTAGTAAATTTATAAAAATAACTTAGATCCTTAATTAACTAGAATATTAAAAAAATTAGTCAAAACTGTCAGATAAATTCATATTAAAAAAAAATAATTTTGAGCTATATATTAATCATCAATTTCTACAAACTTCTATACAATAAAATATTATAAATTGAAGAATATTTTTTAAACTAAATCTATATAATTGTAAAATAAAAATGTGGCATAGTTATATTTACATAGAGTTATATAAGAATATATAATTTCCTCTGTTAGAATTTAGTGTACAATTGATTGAGAGTAATTATGGTGTTCAATTATTTTGGTGAAGTGTATATTATATATATATATATATATATATACACTTAAAACTTCCTATATGTATTTCATGAATTTGTGTACAGATTTAGCGTTGCTAATTGAATAAAAAACGTTTATATTCTTATTACACAGTGTAGTATTTCTTAGAGAAATTCAGTATGTATTACTTTTTCCATAGTGGGCATTATATTTTTAATTAATTATTTTTAGAAAGACTTGTTACTTCATTTATAGGAAAAGACGATTCATTAAAAAGTGTTACGTTCAATAAATTTTGAAGAAATATTCAAAATGGATTTTTTCTAAAATATAAGATTTGACGTAAAATTGTAAACACTGATGCACTTTCTTAAATAATTTCCAGGGTGGGTCAAATGAAAACATTAATGCTACTTTTTGTCATCGTGTATTGCATGGAGGTATTATTGTAAAAGCACTACTTCCTATACATCATGGAAAAAGAATAATTAACGGTTTCATTTGACTTATCCTCATATAGATATCAGTAAATATTTTTTAATCTCAACATGAATTGAAGGAATAATTTTATAGAATATCTGTATATTAACCGAAATATTTTCTTTTGATATGAAAACAAGTTTAATAACGTATATAATAAAGTAACAACTATCTTTAATTAATATTCTTATAATATTAATGGTAATTATGTATTTTTTACGTTAAATTAGCTATATATATATATATATATATATATATATATATATATATATAAACTATATTTTATAACAAAATAATATTTTTAATTTTTGTAAATGTAACAAATATATCATGGAAGAAAACCATATGCTTTTTTAAATTAATTTGTTAATATTTATAAAATATAAGTTAAATCTCAAAAAAAATAACAAATGTATTAGTTTTTGATAAAGTTATTAAAAATGCATTTAAAGTGGGATTATTCTTAGCTTTATTTTGATTCTTTATCGAAAAGACAGTTTTGTCACTTTGAATAAAAAACAAGGTATATACTATAAATGTTGACCTACATTCTAAATTGTATTCAGTGAGAACGGAAATAAAAAAAGTGTTTTCTTCTTTTGGAATGAAAGAAACATTCTCTTATACTGTTCTGATATTTTACACATGTCAAAAATGCACATATTGATTGCGACTGTTGATTTAATTAATAATATAAAACTGTATTACTAATATTATTAAATGTAAAAGAACTATTTTTATTTTTTGTTTCTGTTAAAAAAATGGTTAACAATTAAAATTTATTGTAATCAATATATTACGAGTACACGTATGGAATATAGTTATAATAATGACATAAATTTTTCAATTTTAAACCATTGACCTCATTTTAATCTCTGAAATTCTTAATAAAAACATTTATTTTTTAAAAAAAAACACTAAGTTGTTGTTAGAATTCCCAATCCTAATGAAGTGACAATCCTAATTTATAATGTATTATAAAAACATTATAAATTATTTATTTTTGTTAATAAAATTCATTATTTTTATAAAAAATTCTTTAATGAGATTTTATATCCAAACGTTTTAAAATACATGAGTAAAAGTTGTTTTATAAAGCGTGTAATAATTAAAATATTACTGTAAATATTTAATGCGAAAAATAAATATTTAATTAGTATAAAGAATATACAACATTTTATTTTATTACAATTTTTATGTAATATTAACAAAAACATGTTTACACAATGTCAGTTTTAATTAATATTTATTTCAATCCATCTATAACTAAAAGAAAGCCAAACCATTTTTGTTGACATTAATTTCTTATATAATATAAAAAAATATACTATAAAAATATATAATATAAAATATACTTTTTAGGCTCAGTTAACTACTTTTTTCAATTGTACAATTATTTAATGATTTGTAGTGGTTGACAATAATAGTAACACTGAGAAATATATTTTACAGAAGAAGTTTTGAAACAAATTTTTAAATAAATCTATATTAATTAAAATATATAAATTATATTTATATATATATATATATATATATATATATATATATATACCTAATGCTTTTATCTCATTTATTCATTTATTTCTTTTTGGTCATTAATATTTCTTAGTTCCTATATCATGTTTCCTTGTTTTTCATCTATAATTTTGTGTTTTTTGAAGTATATTCCGCATATTTGCTCTTATTATTATATTTTTACCTTTAGTCTTCATATTAATTTTATTATTCTATCTTCCATTATATTCTATAATCTTCTATTTCTTGGTATTATTCCTAACATATATCCAATAAATTCCATGTTTCTCTGCATAGTCAGAAGTTACTGAATCTCCATTCAATATATATATATATATATATATATATATATATATATATATATATATGTGTGTGTGTATTTCACACTTACATGAAGATTAGGTAAAACGTGTTTTTTGAATAAAATTTGTGAAAAGACTTTTGACAGACACTGAACATTGGAAGGACAAAATATCTGTGTGTAGGAGAGGACGCAACCGAATCGAGTTGGGAGATGGCGTCAGAATCCAAAGTGTATAAGTATTTGGGTGTGATACTCAACAAGAAAGGAACCGCTGATACAGAAATTGCATCTAGATTTGCAAAATTAAGGAAAAGCATCAGATGCTTAAATGGTATTCTCTGGAGCAAAGAAGGAACAGTGATGGAGGATATCGAGAGGAAGCAATTGATATGGTATGGACATATGGTATATGGACACGTGCAACGAATGGAAGGGGAGAGATTGCCAAGGAAAGTGTTGAGTTGGGTACCAAGATAAAACAGGAGAAGAGGAAGATCCAAAAAGAGCTGGATAGAGGGAGTTAAGAGGTCGATGAGCGCAAGAGACCTGAGGGAGAACGAATGGAATGATAGGAAACAGTGGAAAATTGGCGTCGGACAACGTCGAAAGACATTCTAAAATCGAATCTATAATAAAATGTATGTATATAACGAGACGATTTTTTATTATTGAAAATTAAAAGCGTTTTAAAGTCTTAAATAAATAAAATGAAATTAGCAATGAATTTAATTATTTTTAAAATGTTTGTACTATGTCACGTTTGTATGCATACTTGAGGAATAATGAAAATCGTAATTTATCTGAAATACAGAAACATTCGAACCAATTTAAAATATTTTACAGGCAGGAAATTCGATACTTTCTTATTTGAAAAAAGAACGACGATATAAACAAGCTCATTGTAACCTTCAGACAGTATTGATTTTCGAAACGCCAAAAATGAAATTTCAATTACATGGACGTAAATTATATATAACTCGAAGAGGACATATTAAAATAAATTAATCATACATTGTTACCTATTCAAATGGAACATATACAAATTGTAGGTTTGTCAAATGACACAGTTAAAAGCTTATTTTTTACCCGTTGTATATAGTATACATTTGATGCCACGTACTCACACTCCGTGTAATTGGGTGATATACAAACTCCCTTGGACAGAACGAGAACACTGCTAATTTGTCACTGATACTAGACGCGTCGGCGGGCTCAGAGGCCACGGAGCATAGCGGCGCACTATGTAATTCGACGCCAAGACACAAGTTTTGATACAAACTGTATGCTTGTTCATATGTACCATATATGTATTATACATATATAAGTATATATATATATATATGTATATATATACATCATATGAAATACTAAATTGAATATTGTTACATGAATGTAATAAATTAATTAAGCTACAAATAATAATTGTATAAACACCACGTATTCATAAAGAAGAATATAACATGAACAATTAAACCGTTTATACAGGAACACGAGTAATTTTAATAAAGAATTTAAATATAAATGTAGTAAAACAATTGAAAGCAAAGACTGTACTAAGTATATTAATTTCCGTTTTTTTTTATATTTAAAATATACGTTAATATTTATGTAATTATCTTCTCAAAAAATAAACAAGTCACATAATATTTTTCAAAAATATTTCTGTATATGCTCAATAACTGATTTAATGTGAATTTTATAAATCATAGTGATATATTTAAATCAAAAAAACGTGTAAGTTTTCTAAATACAATCTCGTATATATTTTCTTTTCAAGCTCGAATTACAATTAATCAATCAGATAGATCTTATTCAGTCTAGTTAATGAAAAAATTGAGTGTTTTTCAAACGAAAGAATATTAATAAAAGAATATACCTTTTTTGTAAAATATCTATATAAGTCACAAACAATGTCAATGTGTCTATCATGTTTTTTTTTCATATTTTAAAATAAGCTATAGGTTTTAAATTTGTCAGAATGATAAATTGTTGATCAAGACATTTAAAACGTGAGTTTTTTTAGTTTTTATGTAATTTAAAGTGTAAATGTTCATAGAGGTACAAAAAAATGTACATAATTAATTACCAATATATAATAACAATAACATATATAATTAGATATTAAGAAAAAAATATTGTTAACTGATTAGTATTTGTATTAGTATTTGATTGAAAACCGATATTCATCATTAATTTTTAATAATTTTCAGTTATTAATTATTCTTTCAATAATTTTTATATCAAGTTGTTTAAATTTTCATAATCTACTAATTTAGGAAATAAATAAGTTTGATATAATTTACTTTCAATCAGATGAATCACGATCTTATTTTTAGTAATTCTTAAATATTTTATTACTAGATTTAAAAGGTTGCCGCTAGTATGTCAAATATTAACTCAATATGAATGTACGAGAGCGATTTGAAAAGTTCGCGGTCAAACTATGAAAGAATATAACTTGTGTTTTTAAATTACTTTTATTTTTCAATATGGTCCCCATGAACTTCAATGCACTTCATCCAGCGATACGTCAGTGCTTTTATGCCGTCCTGGAAATCTTTTTTTGGAGATCCTCAAAATAATGATTTACTGTTGCTATCAGTTCTTTATCTGACGAAAATCGCCTATCATCAAGGAATTTTTAAGTTTTGAGAACAGACGAAAATCTGAGGGGGGCAAATCTAGAGAACAGGATGAATTGGGAAGCAAATAGTACTTCAATTCAGCGAGTTTTACCATGGATACAACACTTGTATGGAAACGTGCATTATCCTGATGGAAAATTATTTTTTTCTTTGATAAAGTTGGTCTTTTCTCACGAATTGTTTGATCGAGTCAATCCAAAAGTTTAGCACAATATTCTTTCGTTATCGTTTGATCCTTGGAAGGTAGTCAACTAATTATAACTATCGTTAGTATTGTTGTATAACTTCCAGTATAAAAACTGATTTTGATTTTTTGGTCGCGGATAATCACCATTGATTGTAGTTTTGTCTCTGGAATGTAATGGTAGATCCAAGATTGATCTGTAGTGACAAATCGTTAGATGAATTCAGTCGTATCCCTTAAAATTGATCCAAACAGTCTTGCAAAATTTGTACTCGAATATGTTAATGATCAATTGTCAGTAAACGCGGTACCCATCTTTCCGATAGCTTTTTCATACCTAACTTTGCAGTTAAGATGTGATGCACGTATTCATTCGCCGATCCTGTAAGACAATATCGTGCACTTTGTGAATGATTTATTCTGTCGTTGCAGTTTTCGTACATCCACTATGCGGGTTATCTCTGAAGCTTGCACGGCCACATATAAATTCAGCTGTCTATTTCTTTACGATTGTATACAAAAGAACACTATCACCCAGTATATATTTCATTTAATTAAAAATATCTGAAGGCGTTAAGTCCTTTTTGTCAAAAAAAATATCATTGCACAATGTTCAACTTTATCCATTTCAACAACGCCACACAAAGGGTATTATTTAAATTAATATTTGCAAACTGCTTGACACACAAATTATAGACTTTCAAGTTATGTATAAGATACATATCGCCTTGTAATGTGCCACAAATATTTAAAATATTACCGCCACTTATATGTTATGCCCCAAACTTTTAAAATCACCTCGTATATACATATATATATATATAGTTCCGATGATATTCGTTCTTCAGACTGTCTGTTCTCCACTACTAATTATAGCACATGTACCATCATGTTGAAAAATTTTGATTCTTAATTGAAGTTTTTCAATGATTTATAAATTTAAATTATAGATACATATTTAATAACTAAAAAATATATCTAAACCAAAAAAATTAAAGTTGCATTAAAATTATAATTCTGTATAACCATGATATTATTTATTGTAATATTCTATAAATAAAATAAAATTAAGAAATTATTAAATGCAGGTCTTAATCTAGTATAAAGATACTTAAAAGGATTATAATTCTATTGATGGCTCTAAATTGTAATTCAATATTAATGAAACATTAAAATTATTTTCAATTTATCGATTAGTTATTTTAATATAACATTAAGTTTTTAACAGTATATTGCTAGTCAATTTTATAACACATGATTTTTGTAGGACAATTTTGATTTTTAATATTTAAAATAATTCATGTCAATAATAAATATTACATATACTTTGTTTATTAATATATATATATATATATATATATATATATATATATAAACACAATATTAATTACATACAATTTCTACTAAACGATAAAATATGAAATGAACAAGAAACTTAAGTTGTAAATGGAAATATTTTCCACAAATTTGATTTCCAGTTCATATAAATATACAGTTGAGATAAAATTGTAATTGAATTTAAGTTTAGCAACATTTATTTACTACAGTACGATACAGTTTAACAATTGGTATTGTTGAACTACTAAGGTTTCGATACGATTAAAACTTTGTAATGATGTGCAGTTAAAATGCTATTTGAACAAGAAGAGACGATATAAATATTATTAGTAATGATATATAATATAAATATGTTTACCAATAATACATATATAATAAAAACAACTACAAAAACATGTTTATATTTATTATACTTCACAATTCCTATATTAATATAAATGAAATTGTGTATTATACAAGTAATATATAAAATTAAAATATATTTGAGCAATATTTCATCTCAATTTTGATAAAAAATATTAAATTTATTTTCAGATTTTTTTCAATAATATTAATTTAATAATAAATTGCTTATATTTTACTGTATCAGACATTTAATTTTTTATACATACTTGAATATATTTAAAAGTATCTAATGTATGTAATCCCTGTTCTGTGTTGATTTTTTTATAATACACATTGTGTTGAGTTAAAACAAATTGAAATTAAAAATAGAATTATATTTCTTCCTTTACTTAGTAATTAAAATTTAAAAAAGTATTTAGTATAAATAAAATATTTATTGTCAATTATAAAAATACTTAGATGAGATTTGTTAATGAGATTTAAGAAAAAAAAAACTTTTTGTTACGAGACGATATTTAGATAAGAAGTAACAGCAACTTAACTAATTAAAGTATTTAATCACTAATGTAGATCCAAAATTCATCAGGAATGTTAACAAACTACTTAGTTTTTTAATACAATTTAATTCGCACTATGAAATATAGTATTATCTTAGTTACGAGAAATGATTTTTTTTAAAACTGACAAAAAAGAATTTCAATCTGTTTACGAAAATAACATAACTTTTACATATTTCTTAAAAAATCGTGTAATAGAAATAAATAAGTAAGGAATATAAAATGCATTTTTTATGCTTTTTGTTGATTCTAAAAACGAAAAAATAATAAAAATAATTTTTATAACCAAGAAGAGACTATTAACCGCTTAATGCATATTTTTTTATTAATTTGAGATGAAAATAAAAGTCATTTTTTGCAGAAAATTATAGTTTAGGCTTATTACAGTATATTAATTTAAACAAAATTACATTTAGAGCTTAATTAAAAGTTTAATTCGGTATGATAAATTTTAAAATAAGGTCCCACACAGAGTCCAACGTTGAAAATACTGCACTAGTTTACGGTATCCGTATACGTCACGGAACTCTGCATTAAGCGGTTAAAACACCGTTCAAATTAACTTTAATTTACTTTACCGACATAAGATTTTGAATCGTATAAGAGAATGTTCTCCAATACTAGTTCCTGCACATATATCACCTTCAGGTGTTAGTGACACTGGACTCTTTAATATCTATTTGAATATGGCACACTTACAGAAATTAGTAATTAATAATTGATATTAAGATGAATCAAAAGTTAAAATCACCAAAATAACATATCAACAAGATTACGGGTATGAAAACATACAATTTTAATAATTCGTTTCTTGTAATGGTTTTAATTTATTCTTTTTGTTTATTTTCAAACTTCAAATTTAGTTAAATATGAGACATGTCGACAAGTGTAGCTGCGTGACTCGAAATGTTACTTGTAACCACTATTATTGTATCCAATAAACTAGGAGAATAATCTCTAGATAACTTTAGTTAAGACAATTAGCTAAAATGAAAACTACTGTAAAATGCATATACGACAAGTGATAGCATTAACAAAATATATCTGTAAATAAAATAAGTTGCATTTATGAATTTGAAATTAATACTTCTTAAGTAGTGCTATATTTATTATCACTGATTTTGTTTATATAGTTAAGAAAAACTTTCAACATATAATCAATCAAATAATTAAATATTTTTTGGATAATTAAATAATTATGTGAGGTAATCGATATGTAGAATCACTCATATGATTACGTTATATGATTATTTGAATGAAAATAAGTAGTACATAGATCAGTTGATTAATGGTTTAAGTACGATTTGAAAAGTGAATATTTTGAATACTTGATCAAATTTGGTTAACGATATGTAAATAATTTATTGCACGTAATTTATTAAACAAAATTATCAATAAAAAAACACAAACTATTTACAAATATCAAAACGGTATAAATAAAATTACTTTTACTAAAACTATATTTATTTAATGTTACTGTGTTATAATATCATCCACATGGACAATAATAAAACAGTATATATGTATATATATATATATATATATATATATATATATATATATATATATATACACTTACATATATAAAATGGCTATTGAACTATTCTCCAAAAAAGTTTCTTAACTACATTTATATATTTTTCAAGAAGAAATAAATGTTATTCTACTTTTATTAAAACAACCTGAAAGTAGTTATCATTGCTCTACAATATTTATTGTCTAATTAAATTCGCAAATGTTGATGTTTAGGTAAAGGAAATGAAATTTCAAATACAAAACCAATTTTGTATTGATTACAAGTAGGAAAAGCTTATTACTTGTATTCACAGTGTTTGTTTAATTATGTTAAATGTATAGTAAACTCTAGTATACACACATATATGTATATATAAGTATATATATATATATATAAATTTGAAATTTTTAAACATTTTTTCAAATTTGTTTTAATTTATTTTTTGTATTAAATAATTCTATTAGTATTAATTTGTATTTAATGTATTTACAGAATATCAATTATCAAGAATAAAAATATATTTTCAAATTTTGATCTGGTCGTGTATGGAATAAATTTTTTCCTCTCTCTCTCTCTATATATATATACAAACATGTATCTAATAACAAACATTAACTTTATAATTATAATCGACGAAATGATAAATGTATACTTTTCGTTTTTAAAAAACATCCTAATGTGTATATGTATATATATATATATATATATATATATATATATATATATATATATATTAAAATGTATTCAGTTTTATTTTAACAAAGGAATAGTCTTCTCTGACAAGAAAATGATTATAAAAAGATCAAAAATTATTATAAAAGAATATTTTTTGCTTTTGTGCAATTTAACATCTTTTCTACATAACAATTATTTTGCAGTTCTTTTCAATGTAAGAACTAAATAATTTATATATATATATATATATATATACATATATACATATATATATATACATATATATATATATATATATATATATATATATATATATATATGTATATATGTGTACGCAGATATGGAATTTTTATAAAATGTAAGTTAATAAGTTTTGCATTTTGGAAAAACTGAAAACCAAATAGGAATATTTAAAAATTTTAGTAAAATGAACTGTAAAAAGGTTGTCTTTTAATGAAACTATTCTAAAAAGCAATGATAACGTAAAAAGTACTTTTTTATGTACTGTACTTTTTAAGTATCAAATAATATAAAATATATTAAAATATATTTGGCGACGATATAATTTGTATAAATGAATGTTTTATTTTTTAAGGGAAACAATCAATACACTATATTCGTGTCTTACATTATTTTAACTTTTTGAATTGTGGTATCTATTTAAATTTCGTTTTAATTTTAATTTATTAAAATTCCAAGCTCAGCATCGGATATCGGTTCAACATAAGATTATTCTTGTTTACTAAACAGAAATAGAAAAAAAATGCAATGTCATTATCAGAGATAAAATTTGATTTATTATGATACTCCAAGAAAAATTTTGAAACGATTTCGACTAACCAATGATATTGACACTGGCTCCTGTGAAGACACTTCGACCCCGAAAACCATTATGCAGTTGACCTGGGAATTTTTTTTCTCACGAGATTTTATGAAAAATCTCGTGACTAAATCTGACCAGTTTAGCTAAATCCCTTCTGATTACCCTGTGTTGCGGTTGATGTAATACATCCTATCACAGTATTTTATCCAAGTCGAGGTTACCCAAAAGTGCATTTATTTATCACCTCAAAAGAATGTCAGTATTTATTCTAGAAAATATTTTAAAGTTACAAAATAAATTGCTTAAGGTGATATCAAAGAAGTGTAAATATTTTAGTGATTATATATTATTTGATTGAATTATTAAAAATATATTTGGTAAAAAATCGGCATAAAATTTTTGATAATCTTGCTGCTGTATTTACTTAGAGAGAACATATTGGAACACATAATATTTAACCTATATTACAGTAACTTATCAGTAGAGACTTTTTACATAGTGTTTGAAACAATTCGTTAACGTCAAGTGCATGTACGTTCTCCTATCTACAAATGTGTAACACTTACAGTAACTCTATTTCGTTAACATACTAAATTATGTCTTTTGAAATAAAATTGACTTCTGTTATCATTTGTTTACCTCATGATTTGAAGTTATGTTAAATAATGGAAGTGAACGTTTATGTTTTATTACTAACCAATGAGATTCTTCATTCAGTTCTTAAAATTCGTATGAATACAACCCAGAAAAAAGAAACATTCGTGAATGATTCCTAGTTAATCATCTTTTTCCAAAAGAAAATATTCTCGACATTCATCAAAATATAACATTTTAAATTAATATTTCGTGTTAAGAACAAATGCATGTGAAATGTATCTCTAGTAATATTTAACATAATAGTATATCTTCAATTTTTTGTTTTGTACTTTCAAAATTTTCCAACAATTTTTCTATGATTAGAAAGAAATACTCGTATTTATTATGTCATGTAAAAATATTTTATATTCATAAAAATTAAACACAGTATCGTACACATTCTATAATAATTTGAACTTTACCGTATTTTATGAAACGCTGTGCAAAAAATTCTATTCTGATACATAAATAGAATTTACGATACTGCAGTTGTAAACAAATTCTCTATTTAAAGAGTTAACGATGATTAATTATTTTATAATACTTTTAAACTTTTATTCCGGCACTTGACAGATAATATATATATATATATATATATATATATATATATATATATATATGTATGTATGTATTTATGTATATGCTAATGTATAAGATATTTAAAAAAAAGTATTTGTGTATAAAATAATAATGAATTGGGTGAGATTTTGTATGAAAAAAATGTTTTTCTATGAAAAAATATAATTTAAATTCATAATTAAATTCATTAAATATTTATGGATATAAATTGTCTGTTAGCGTTTGAACGTTGGCTGTCATAATTATTAGAATAAACTTTCAAACAAGCCTTTTATCTGCATACATAACGAATGTAAACCATATGGTAAGATTTGATATGTTGACGCTGTCTTTATGAGTGCGATGTAGCGAATAGATAAATTGAAGAAGAATCACGTTTAGCATCTGTGTGCAGAATGTGTACGTTTATGTTACGTTTGTATGTAGGAAGGTAGGGTCATTTTGTGCGCCGACTCTAATACGAAACCGTCGTCCTGTAGCGACGGCGTCAGCGTCGTCAAGCTGGCAAGCACGTGGGGGCGCTATCATCCGCCGAGACGCGTCGGAGTCTGTAACCGGTCGTTCGAGTATCTTAAGCGATTCGAAATCGGTATTTCGGTATTCGTGTGTGGACACTTTAATTGTATTTTAATATTTTTTTAAAACTCAAGCTAAAATACGAGACGTATTTATATTTTTAAAAAATAGTAAATTAAATATATTATGTGCGTGTTTAATTTTAATTTGTTTTTAAAAATGTAAGTTTCATATTATTAATATATATATATATATATATATATATGTATATATATATATATATATATATATATGTATATATATATATATGTATAGATATATATATATATATCTATATATATATATATATGTGTGTATATATATTCAAAGTAAAAATAGTGGTGTAAAAATTATTATTATGTGATAAGAGCGAAATTAGGTTTAAAATTGTGGAAGTGAATTCGTAATGAAAATGCATTTGCATTATATATTGCAATTACACAAGATTTTTTATAATAGAAACCATATGTATTGCTTCATTATATTTTTATCCATACAAAGTGTCTGTTTATTTCAATTGTATAAACCAACAAGGTTGTTGGTATTTTAATTACGTCACAATATTTTAACGGTTATTTATCTTATTAAAATTTGTACAGAGATCATTTGTGGGACAACAAATAATATATTTTTTAAACAGGAATGTGCTTTAAGTGATTAATAATTCGTTGAAAGTTAACTAAGAATAGTTATATATATATACATATATATATATATACACATATCATATATATATATATATATATATATATATATATATTTATATATATATATATATATATATATATATATATATATATTAAATGGCATTTACGTGATACGTATACGAAAAAAGTTCTTGATTTAAAAAAAATAATATGTCAAGGAATTCCAAGTTACTTGCAAACATATGATATTAGGTTTTTTGGTTGTTTCTCAATTTCTTTTACAATGTCATATTTT
>CM068320.1:17114186-17156686 GCA_034766995.1 Acanthacorydalis orientalis | reverse complement strand
AAATAATCTTTTGTTTGTAATATATTTCTATAAAAGAAAATATTTCATAAATTTTATTTTTCTCATATACTCGTAAATATATGAGAAATTGAGTAATAATGTACTTTTGTATAAAAATTTTAGTAAAATTGAAATACATATATATATATATATATGTGTGTGTGTGTGTGAGAGAGTATGTTTTGTGTGTGTTCATGAATGTCTGTTTTGTGTGAATGAATGAATATGATGAATACTTAAAACTGAATGAAATGCGTATGCAAAATTCATTAGGTTCATTTAATATACAAACGCCTTTTTAATTCTACCAAGAAAAATATAATTTAAAAATGTTATATATTACATATATATATATATACATACGTACATACATATATATATATATATACATATGTACATACCTGTATGTATATATATATATATATATATGGATGTATATATGTATGTATGTGTTTGGATTTTTATTCTTTCTTAAAAATTAAAAAAAAAGTTCACTATGTTCAAAAAAGCAAATAAAATTTTGTCTATAAATCTAAAAGAACATTTTCATTATTTTATTTTTTATAGACACTAAAATAAAAGGAAATATAATTTTCTTCCCGTAATTATCCAGTTTTACGAGAAGAGTTTCCTTGTAAAATTTGCATACTCTGACATTTATCAATTAAAAACATATAAAAATTAAAGTTTAAGATACATTTCAATTATTTTTTAATGCACATTTCTCTAGAAGAACGTGACCTTATTTTTTTACGTCTTTATTAAAATGTAATCAGTTTTGTGTAAGTGAAGCGCATGTTCTATCAAAAACAGATTCACTCGTATACTTACTTTATATATGTATATATATATATAAAGTTAGTTTATATATATATATATATATATATATATATATAAAGTAAGTTTATATATATATGATACTCATATTTTTTATTATTCACAATAAATGCATGTTTTTATATATAATATTCTTTGATGATTATCGTTAAAACAAGTAAAAATGAAATGTATGATATTATTTTTTTTATACTATACTATTTTTTTGTTTAAGAAATTATATTAATTTATCTATTAATTTTTATAACTTTTAATTTAAATTTTTATTGTAATATTGAATAAAATATCATTTTTATTTAAAATAAATAAAACTTTGCGTTTTCAGAAATGATATTTTTATCCAATATAATGACATATGTTATCATATATATTTGACACCACGGTACTAGAGTAACAATAATGTATAACAAAACTTAATTTTTTGATTTTCATAACTTAATTGTCCAGTCATACGGCGAAACACACACATATTTTGATAAAAAAATATTCAATAATTGATTATTAGTCATTTATAACTTTTAAATATGCGTCTTCCGAACTTTGGTTTGTACTTCAGCACTCGTTTCTTCTTCTAAATTTTGTGATGTGAGTAAAAAATTCTTTTAGGAAAAATGGCAAAACTATATCAAGTTGAAATTTTCGAATGCGATGAAATATTAGTAGTACTTTATTTATTCAATCAATAAATCAATAATAGTGTAAATTCAGAAAAAAAAGACAAAAATATAGGTAAAAGATTATGTAGATTACGTTAAAACAAATTGTTTAATCAAATATAATTAGATTAATTTCAGTATTTAATTTTTTTTGTTTATTTTCACTCATACTTGTTTCACTATTATTTCTATGCAAAAGTTGATCAAACATTTTCAAGTATGAAGAAATGTTTGAAGACCGTTAACTTGGAAGTGTTAAATATGAATAAGTCTGAATTTATTTCAGTATGACACTATAGAATATTCAAATATTCACACATATACACACACAGATATGTATATATATATACATATATATATATATATATATATATATATATATATATATATAATTAAAACAGAATATTTTATTATCTAAGATTATTAAGTTCATTTCAGACACGTACATGTATAAGATACACATAATGATAGAGTAAATTTTCATTATGGAGACAATAATTAATTAATAAAAAATGATATTACTTTCCATTAATAATATAATATAACGAAACACAGAACCTTAGAAAAATAATGACATAGAGATTTTAACAATTATCTAATTACATAAATTTAAAATGTACTAATTGAAATGAATTTTGTTTACATATTTAACAACAGACTATCATATAATTTTCTATTGAAACAAATTGAAATTGAAACGAAAATGTATATATATATATACATACATACATATATATACATATATATTAAATTACGAAATATATGATATAATTATTGTATTTTATTTTTAAAGCAGTGTAATTACTTTTTTATGAATTCTTATGATTTTACAAATATGCACTTTTCATTGATCTTTGAGGTTTTTATTCTGTTATAATCGAAATAAAATCTAAGTTATAAAGGTACAATAAGTTAATATAAGTCTTTTTTTATTTTATGTATATATATATATATATATATATATATATATATATATATATATATATATATATATATATATATATGTGTGTGTGTGTGTGTGTGTATGTGCGTGTGTGAATTGGTGTGTGTTTGTATGTTCAGTGTGTAAAATATGTTATACTTTTTTAATTTAGGTATTTGTTTCTGAACCACTATCTTCATTTCTGATACGTCATTATATTTAAAGATTATTGATATATAATCATTATCGCATTTAATTATTTAAAATATATAATAAACATTGAGTAAGTAAAAAGAACCGTATAATAAAAAAAATATACTAGGACAAAATAATTCAAAATATTTTATAAATTTATATATTTTTTTTATTGAAATTTATGGTAATTCACATGTAATTCACATTATTAAAATGTTTTTTTTACATGCAATGGGTTAAATGATAGTTTCAATGAAATAACAACCAAATTAATTTGCTTAAAGTATTTACGATAATTAATGTTAAACTTCCATTATGATAATGTTAAATAAACGTAATGGTTATTTTATTTGTATATATAATAAAATATATTTCGTACCCGTCTGAATTTCAAAACACAAAAATATTTCCAGAAATATTTTTTTACTCTTTTTTAAGCAAATATATAAAGAAAAATACAAATATATATATATATATATATATATATATATATATAAATATTTTAATAAAAAGAATGTAGAGTTTTTAAAATAATCCTTACAAAGTCATTTCTAAATTTAACCCTTTATCGTTATGAGTTGATTTCAATGCACCGTGATTATATTTTTTAAACAAATCATTTAAAGAATGAAATGAATAACTATAAAATTTAATTAGTAATTCCTTCAGGATCTATTTAAATATGTTTATAATTTATTTGTAGTGCAAATTTATTTAAATAATAATAATTATGTGTACAGACTTAATTATTAGCAATTAAATAAAAATAACATTTTTTATAGGTATGAACACAATACCATTGCTATATACTTATATATATATTATATATCTATATATATATATGTATATATATATATATGTATATAAGAAAAAGTTTTGTGTCAAGTATTGTGAATCTTCTTATTCGTTCGTTCTTGATTACAGATATAATTAATAGCAAAAATTGAACAAGTATTATCTTGAAATTCCATGATTACTAAAAGGTAAAAAGTTCTATTTTAGAATGAATATAAATGCTCTTACATTATGAATAACGATATTTTTTCATTAATAAATTTTAATACTCATGGAGTAATTCTAATTTACTCTGTGATATTTGGTATATTTTTCATAATATTACTTCAGTTATCGTTATAAAGTTTCTATATTTCTCCAAAGAGAAAGAAAACTAAAATAGGAAAAATGTTTAAATTTTTGTTTTAAAAACACACCTTTCTCTCTCTTTATATATGTATGTATGTGTATATATATATATATATATATATATATATGTATGTATATAAAGGGAAGAGAAGAGGGAAATGTTTGTTTTTAATGAATTTTTCAAACCTTTATCCTATTATTATGTTATATATATATATATAATTGTGCATTATACAATTATTTATAAAATAATTTAATAATTATGATTTTGAAAATTGTAATATTTTCTTAAATTTCCTTACTTAAAAATGCTTATTAAATTCAAAAAAATGAACTAAATTTTGTTATGACGGTATCGTAAAAAATAATCACTCTCAAATTTATAGATTTCTTTGGGTTTCCCAGTAATAAAAACGATTATTTTTGTGGGAGATTTGTTGGCAGAATATATGAGTATAACTTCTTTCTCTCTGAAATATGCTAGTTGTATATATACTAGTTGTTTTTTTTGAGATAAATTTTCTATGCTAGAATGTTCGTTATAATTTTATTTTATGAAAAATGTCGTACGTAAAGGGATTAAAATCATGATATATTGATTTTCAATATGCTATACTAGTCTTTCAACTATGAGTGATTGAAAAATTCATTATATATATATATATATATATATATATATATATATATATATATATATATATATATATATATAATATAATCTATTAATTAGAATAACATAAATACAAATTTCTTAGATTTTTGTCAACTATATTTTATTAATTATAAACTAGCTACTCGTTTTGCTTGTCAACCCCCGGGCTCTCTGCGCTCGCCTACTTGTCAATTATAATCATGTGCTTGTAACCGAATGAAACAATAAACATATTTGTGTATCAAAGAAGCCTCTCCACAAATAAATAAGCCGACGGATGGATGGATGGATAATGGATTTTTTATTTTTTTGTGATTATTTTTGATTTATATATATATACATATATATATATATATATATATATATATATATATAAAGAGAGAGAGAAAAGAAAAAACATATTTGTGTACCATAGAAATCTCATCAAAAATAAATAAGTCGACGTCATGAAATTTTTATTTTTTGTTGATGATTTTGATATTATATATGGAAAGAGATAATATATTTAATCGTTATAATATTCGTTCATGTATTAAATGCTAGAATATATTATTCAGTATGTTATTATTCTTATAAGATATACTTATCGTTGTATGTTTAAGTATGGAACGTCTAATGTTTATTTTGTTTTGTTTTTTTCTTATGAAAAACTTATTAATATAGATGATTACAAACCCGTATTTTAATTAATTATATTTTCTTCTCTAGTCAGAATTTAATTAATATATACTTATAAAGTATTATACTTGAATAGTATCTGAACATTTAATTCCGATTTTAATATAAAATACTATAAAGAAAGCGAAAAAAGCTTTAATTAATTAAATTTCATATTTAGGTTCATTAGTTATAATTTTTTATATATTTTTTTCCAATTAGAAACTTTTAAAACAATCGGAAACGTTTATCGCAGTGGATAGACCGAGGATAAGCACCAAAACAGTTTCCTTAACCGAAGTTTCATGAAAAAAAATATCATGGTCACTGTTTGGTAGTCGGCAAGTTATTCCTTACAACTTCTTAAATCCTGGTGAAACAATAGCAGCAGAAAAATATTGTTAGGAAATTGAAAAAATGCATGAGACTTTGCATCGTTTACGGCCAGTATTAATCAATTGAAGAGGATAAATTATTCTGCATGACAACGCCCGACCACATGTCTCACAAATGACTTTAAACAAATTAAATCAACTGGATCATAAAACCTTACCACACCCACCTTATGTTCCGGACCTATCTCAGACAGATTATCATTTTTTTAATCATTTTTTAATTTCCTTTGAGAGAAGGTTTACAAAGATCAAGCATCAGCTCAAAGAGATTTCGATCAATTTGTTAATTCCAGGACTCCAGAATTCTATCATGTAGGAATAAATAAACTTTTTCCTGTGGGGAGAAATGTGTGCATGCCTTTATTTCGATTAATAAATATAATTTTTAACTGGTATATGCGTCTTTATACTCGATACATAAAAATCGTAATTATTTTTACACCAACATAATAAAAGGTATTTTTTGGAAGTAAATTTCGTCATAGATTATAAAATATTCCCTTGCATTCTGTCGGAAAATATGAAAAGATAAGAAAATATGTGTTATAATTATATAAAATTTAACTTTTTTTTAATTAAAATTGATATATTTTAATCTGTAATATAGATTCTTTTTACTTATAAACAAAATTAAAAATACCGTTATAAAATAGTATAAAACTGAAAAAATCTTTTCTTTAAATAGGATAATGAAAATTTATTTAATATATAACTATGTTTATAATAATTCAGCAAAAAATTCTGTTTTTTTCTAATATTAATAATTTTTGAGTTATTTGTTAGAATTAATAATATTATCATTACTCAGATAAATGTGAATTAATATTTAATATGAATTTTTTTTAGATAATTTGTCATCAGTATTTTCAAGTTATTTTAAAAATAAAAAATACATTAGTTCTTTGTGGCTGAAAAAGTGATTTCTTGAAATAATAATTTATTTGTCATCTATAGTAACATTTTAAAAAAATATTTTTTTATGTGAATTTATAAACGTTTTATTATCTTATTTCGTTATGTAATTCAAATCTTCACTAAAAAAAACACACGGATGTCATTAAAACGAGATGGCTACAATTGAATTTGTTGAGAATTCTATTTTTCCACTTTGTTTTTTGTTAACGGGCTTTCTTTCATTCGAAGCACCATTTTCCGACGCTCGAATCTTGATTGATCACCACTAAAGACGATTTGCTCAAAACGATTTACTGCCTTGATAATGGTAGGATTTTGTGATTAATATCGGGATGTAAATTTCACTTTTAATGTTGTTTTGCTACATAACTCAGTAAGTTAAATAACAATTTAAATATATTTATGTGACTCACAAATTATTTGAATTAAATTAAACATTTTATTCCAATACAAATATTTTTTTAGATACAATTGTTCGAATGCAATTATGAACACTAATAATTAATATATTAAAAGTTTGTTATTTAAAAAAATAATTTATTTCATCTAATAGTTGATGATTCTTTGATATGCTATATCAATATTCGTTGAATTATTATTATATTAATTATTATTTAAAATTTTATTTTTGAGAATTATGTTTTAATCAGTTTTAACATTACTGATAAACACATTTTAATAAATAAATCACTTTTTTCACACCATAAAATGAAAAGGTTTGTAGTATATGAAAAAAGTGACTTGTTAATAAAAATAAGTTTTATTTTACTTCAACTGATTTGAATTATAAGTTTGTATATGAAAAATATCAGTATTTTTTTATAAGCTTTTTTATAAGTATTCCTTTGTAAGCTTTGTAAGTTGTCCAATATCCATAACGGTCTTGTTTGTTATAACTGTATTTATAAGGAGAAAAAGAAGTATCTGTAGTTTGCCTTTGAATGCTTTATTAGAAAACAAAAATATTCATCTTGTACTTCGATTCTTTCCGCATTATATATGTAACCTCTTATAGATCTACCATTCCATGTACTTTTGCAAATACCTCCTCCTGTTAGTAGTCACTTAAGATCAACATTTTCATTTTTTATGTATGCCGTGCTTATTATTTAAGTTTAAATTCATTTTTACGCTAGTTATAGCATGCATATATATATATATATATATATATATATATATATATATAATAGAACATTATAAAGTTATAACAAATTTTCTTATGTAAAAACTCACAGTGAGAAATTTCATTAAGTAATGATGAAGTATAGAGCAATTTATACAGATATATTTACAATAAAATTGAAATGTTTGTAAGAACTTGAATAATAGATTATTTTATTATACTTTTAACATAATTTTATGCCCTTGATATATTTTATACAATTCACGTTTTACGGATCAAACAATCACAATTTAATTTATTCTCAATTTTATTTTTTTACTTTAAAATATAATTTAACAACAAAATGTTAAACTGTAATATTGTTAATATTTGCATATTAATAGACTTCAACCTTCAAATAATGTCATTTACTAAAAAAATAAATGGAAAACAGTTTTATTTCAACTGAAGTTTTTTTTCCTGTGAAGAAATCTAATTTCTACTTTCAAATAAATGCTTTACGATAGACTTTTTTCAATTTTTAACATTGAAAACAGAAATTTTTTTTAAACTTTTAGCTTGATTCAATAATACCATTACGTATGTGCGTGTATGTACTTAAGTATGCGTTAATGAACCACTTTTATAATGAAAATAAAATCGTTGCGATAATAGTAAAGGTTCCTAGAAATAAAACATGATTTACTATAGAGATTTTCGTACAAAAGTCATCGTAAAACGGAATAGCTGATATTTAGATCATGAGATTAGAGAAGCTATTACCATTCACGTTCAAGAGAACTATTTTATATTGATTGAAATCTTCATGATCAAATAAATCAATTCTTGAGAAAAAAAAAGGTTGCTTACAAAAATTAAAAAAATGTGTACGTATTTTATTTAATTAAGGAATAAATTACAAATATAAAGGTACAAAGGATAATTAAATTGCGTTGAAAGAATTTCAGATAACAATTAGTATGTTGTGTGGTATAAAATAAAGTGAATATTTTCATAATTATGAAAAAAATTATGGAAGGGTGTATTTTTATCTCTGTCTTTTAATCCAGATTTCTTATTCACTCTCTCTCTCTATATATATATACATATGTATATATGTATATCATACACATACACACACACACACATATATATATATATACATTTAAAGTTCACAAATACATTGGTTTTATTGACTCATTTTTATTTTAATGTTGTATACTCTTAGGATATTAAGAGAAATTTATAAAATCATATCAATATATTGCTTTTTATACGTACTAAATATTTATTAATATTTGAATTAAACATTTTCTTTATATTCAAAATAAAAGACCGATAGTATATTTTCAGTATATATAAATTAAGAAAGTCTTAGTATGAATAGCTTTGTATTTTTAAATCAACTTATTGGCATACAAAGAATAATAATTTCTTGTTTAATTTTAAATGAATAAACAGTTGTGTAGTACGTTCCACAATTTTTTTTAAAAGTTTGTTAATTTTTTCACAGCAATATTGTTTAATTATAAGTTACTCTGATTGAGACAACATTTTTATAATTCCAAATCGTGATTTAAATATAGACAATTGTATAGGTAGATTTTTATTCTACGGCCAGAATAGTTTTGAAGTTTATTTAGAAATTAATTTATATCTCTGAAATAAATATTACTACAACTTTTTGAGCAATTACATTTCATTAATATATTTTTTTAATTATTATACAATTCTATTCAGTACAATGTAAATTAAAGTTTTTGTTCATTTTTTAATATTTATCGGGATCAGCTTCAAATGAATGATTTTAAATATGAACTTTATGTATATATATATATATATATATATATATATATATATATATATATATATATAAATATATATATATATATAAATACATATATATATATATTTAAAAATACATTTAAAATGTACTGCATATTTTCAAAAAAGTAAAAAAAAATAAGAATCTAATTAATAATATTATATTTTAATAGACTGATAGTCTTTTTTCTGTTTCGTAAAAGCCTAAGAAAACGAATCGTTAAAAATCAGAAGACACTGCGCTCACGTTGTGATAAAAATGACACCTCTTAAAAATGTACTTTTTTAAGATTATTTAATAGTTTATTATTAAAATGTAAATAATTATTATTTATCTTTTTCGAGTTGAATTCTCTTTAATATTTTCTGCAATTAAATATCATATATTTTATATTTAAAATAAATGTATAAATTTATTAAAGTAGACATTTTTTTAATTTTAACATCGAGGCAATGAACTTCAAAGTACAATTTATTTGAAACAGAAAGAACCTTCTATAAAAAATAAAATTAAATAATTTTTATCGATAACAATTTTAAAAATGAAAAAAACTTTTAAAAATGTTAAAGAATAACACATTTTTGGATTATTTTGGAATAAAAGGATAACATTTTTTATTTAAATCTTTGTAACAATTGTAATTCTATTAGTGGTGTAGATAAAAAAAGGAAAATCAAAGAAAATTGTACTTTATGGGAAAAATAATAGAATTAAAACTGTTTTATTATTTGCTACAAATATTAATTAATTATAAGTTAATTTTCACCATAATCTCAAAATAGAAAAATAGTTCTCACTCATGTTACAAAAACGCGATGAATATATTCTACAAAAACAGTTACTTAAAAATGTGTGTTTCTTGATTTACTTTCATATGTAAAAACATTTTAATATTGTAAAATGTAAATATTAAATTTTAGGTCTCTGTTTCAGAAAGAATTCGCTATAAAAATTGTCATATGCAAAGTACAAGGAATGGAAGGAAAATAATAAATGTATTATAAAAGAGAATAAATTTTTCCTTTCATAATAATTTTGTGCTTGAATACAACTGTAGTTGATTGTTTGCCAATTTCAGTGTATTATAAAATCATTAGTTACATCAAAAAGTTGATTGATTTGAATAAAATTTGAGTATAATTAATCATGAGGTATCAAAAATAACTTAAAAAAAATTATTAGCAATTTATTTATTTCAACATTCTTGGATATTTACGGAAAAGCTAATGAATAATCATATTCATACTGATGTTTGGTACAAACTATCAGTGAGAAAAAATAAATCTAATATGTAGTAGGAAAAATGTATGTAATCTAAATGTAGGAGGAAAATCAAACAACTAAATAATACATTTTAACCACAAAAAAACTATTTTAATAGATTAATCTTCTTTCTATGTACTATACATATCTTTTCTTATCAAAATATTCAATAATTTATTTTTAGATGGGACTTTTACATTTTAATAAAAATGCAATCATATTCAAAGTTATACGATTGGAACGATACTATATAATTTTTTCTGTATTTGAGGATGGTAAAATTTCTATTCAAATTCACCATAAATCACAATCAGAATGAATAAAAATCAACTTCTGAATATTTAGATATGAAAACTGTTTTGTGGTGTGTAGAATATTCCGTTTAAAAAATTTGATATAGCACAGTGCCAAAAACTATAATTGTGACAAAGTAATTTATTTATTTAGATTATTTTATTTTTAGTGTGAATTTATTTCGTAACCCGTATAATGTTGTTGACAAATTTTACAGTTTTATTTTATTTATAATTTTTACTTCATGATTATTTTTAAATGTTTGTATAAAGCGATTATGGCAATATAAATCTTAGTAGCTAATATTAAAATATTAAATTGAATACTAAATGCAATTTTATTTACTATTTGTTACATTATCTAAGTAAATAGATCACAATGCTATATTAATAACACACAAAATGCTTTAGAGTTAAATGTTGAAGTTGTCTTAATTTAAATATAACATGCAAATGAAGTGCATGCATTGCGAAGGTAACCAATCTTGAATTACTAATGAATAGACTGTGCATAGATTAGTGTTAACTGCATATAAATGTGTTTGAACATTGTGTTTATTCATGAAAGTTACAGAATTCTGAATCACACAAGATTACTGTAGTTATCAAGTTCAGTGTTTGTAATTCTATATAATTAAGATTATTTGTTTAAAATTTGTCATAATTATAAGTAATTAATATGTTACATGTATTCTCTTTAAAATACTAATATTAAAATGTATATATGCAGTATAAATCTTTAGTTCGTTTCAGATCTAACAATAGTATCCATATACACAATGTTCTTGAAAGTAAATCAATTTTATAACCTTGTTTTTTTTAAAAAAAAAAATGAAAATGAATTTTAACTTGGAAACCTTTTTTAATAGATTTAAATTATTTAAATATTTTTTATAACTATTATTAGTTCTAAACTGAACATTTTCTAATAATATTATGTATTAGAAAGTGTTTCAGTAAATATCAATATATAACCAATAAAACGATAATAATTGGAAAAATATACAATTATAATAAATACAACTCTTCATATAAAATAATGAAAATATATTCCTTATATTAATTTACGCTTTTGTGTAAAAGAATATAATTTTGTAATAAACAGAGGGATAAAAGCCCGTCAAGTAATCTTTGTTTTTATGAGAGAGAAAACAATTAATATTATAACCAGTTTCCTACTAGCACTTCAATTTCTTAAGAAGTAATCGTACTCTTGTAGCTATTATAATGTCGGTTTAGTGATCAATCCATTGAGGGATAAAATCTCATTCGGCCTAAATCGGTTTTTCGTAATAAAACTCTACATCTCGAATGTTATTAAAACCATTTCTATTATATTAGAATCTAAAACGGAGATAAATAATAAAGCCTGTTTACTTTCGGAATTTTGTTCGTTTATTTTTTCACTTTGTTATAAATGAAAACATATTATAAATATTCTATTATAAATTCAAAAACAAACGTATTAGACGAAAATAAACGGGATAACCTTGGACACACAAAACATATTAACGTGATAAAAATATGCTGAAAAGTTCGCACAAAACGCAGAAAATGAACGCGTGAATTATAATTTCTGGGCTGACAATAGTATTTACGAAACACAAATTTATAATCGAGAAGATTTTTTTTCTATTTTTATGTATAGGTTGGTTTTAAATTTAGAAGAACTGCGAGCACATTCTTTAATATAATTTTGTAATATTTATCATAAAATGGGTTTTACATATGATAGATATAAATAAATATTTATATACTATTACAACAGTATATATTAGCATAAAATTATGAAGAAACATTAAGCTGGCAGGAAAATAATTGCGGTTTTTGTTTTCTGAATTCTAATTTTAATTTTTTTCTATGAAAGTGTCATTTCATTGTATTCGTGTTAATATCATTTTAAAGTGCATTTTTCGGTCGGTATTTTGATAACATCGACTTTGGTTTTATTATTAATTTTGCTTCAAATTGGACTATTGAATTAAATACTGAAAAGAAGCAAATAAGAGCAATTTATTGTATGAGTTCAAAACGGGTGGAAAAACAACATAAACTGCTCATAAATGAAACGATGCTTTTGGTATGGGTACTATATGAAATGTACGGTACAATGGTGGTTCCAAAAATTTCGTGCTGGAGACAAGAGATTTGAAGATGAAGGTGTCGAGCGTCCTTCTTCAATTCATAATAACCAAATAAAAGCGTTAGTTGAATCAAAACCACGTACAAAATTCAAGAGCTTGCACAAAAGTTAAGTGTTAATTATCCAACAGTTCTGGACCACTTAAAATAGCTAAGAAAATCAATAAGAGAAAAATTTATATGAATTTGAAGGTCATAAACCGCAATTATTTTTGTACTAACCTAATATTATGTACTCATATTTTCAATTATCAAAAATGATATTACAAGTAGGAAAGTATTCATAATTTGAATAAAATAAACTCCTTAAGAATATATGCTTTCCTTATTTAAATGACAGATTTTCATATAATTATAAGTTTTTAACTTATAAAACTTATTTGTGAATTTTTTGCATGATGTAATTTGATATTTTTCGTCTTTTTGGATCAACTTAGTGTCCTTCATTATTAGTTTGGTCACGTGTATTATCTTCAGGTAGATATGAGTATAAGTAGATTAAAGGCTTATTTTAAATTTGGTTTATGTTCAAATTATGTAAATTTTAGATGAGAGGAGGTTTATAATTTTAGAATATAAAATATTGCGTTGGTATCTGTGTCTATTTATTCATTTAATAAGTTATTTTAATTCTTTTTCACTCCACAAACCACAAAAAAAATTATTCATTAAATTATTATCGATTATTATCGGTTGTCTCTTATTTGCATTTCGAGTGTTTTTATGTACAACGCCATGATTTTCAGAACGCCCAAGTATAGAAAAATCTCAGATCAGATTTTTCCCCTTAAATTTTTCTATATCTTGGCACCCTAAAAATTGCAGAATTGTCATTAAAATACACATAAGCAATAATCGAAAATAATCAACAATAATTTATTAAATAATTTTAATTAAAAAATGTTGGTGCGGTTTGTGAAGTGGAAAAAGAATTCATTTATGAAAATGATTTTAGCCAGTGATATTATTTTAATTTTCATATATTTCAAGGATTTCATAAATGTTTAATTTTATTCCTTTGTCCTTACTTGTTATTATTTCCATTGTAATATGTATGCCTTTAATGCCATGTCTCATTTTTAAATATTGATGATAAAAATAGTACAATAGAAATAATAAAAATTGTAAATAAAGGTATAAATTCTACGCTATTTAACCGGTTAAATTTTATAAAAGTAAGTAATATATTAAATTCATAAATAAACTTATATAGTGACGAGATATTTTGTGCTCTGAAATTATACACCTAATAGAAACCAATTAGAACTCCGTCTCACCTTACCTTACACTCAAATGAAACATATATAAATGCACATAAATCAAATTTCAAACCAGCTTTTCATATCTACATGAGGATGAGCACATGTTGAAACTAATAGTGGAGAACAGATACTCTGCTGATACAAAAGGAGAAGACCCTAACGACAATGAATAATTTTATATCTACAGTAATGTTGCAATAGTCCGACTGATTAATTGTATCGCTATTGTCAAGCTAAAGAGATTTTCAAATTATAGATATACATAGATATATATATATATATATATAGAATTATAGAAAATGTATTCAATTTTATTTTGGTTTGTATATAATTTTACTAATTTTTTGATCTATTTAAATGTTTAAACAGATTTCATGAAAATAACTGCATATATATATATATATAAAATTATAAATAAATGCATATATATATATATATATATATATATATATATATATATATGAAACATTTATTTCGTTTTTCCATAACTTTTTAAATGCATTGAAAAAATTATATATACAAAAAAATAGCAAAACCTTTTATTTTTGAATTAATTTTATCACGAGTATCCAAGTACTGTATATGCTTTTATAACTATGTATAACAAAGTTTGATGATTAAAACAAAATTCCCGTGTGGCATCATACTATTGAATGCAGCAACGTTCAAAGTACAAAGGAAAAAATCAAATTCCAGTTATGTCAATGTACTAGATACTTCAAATTATTGAGTTTTCAAAGTACCATGACTCTACTGTATTTTTATGTTATTATATATATGTTAATGAAAACTAAATAATTTTGACAGTAAGAAGCAAGTCATTTAATCTTAATGAATATTTTTATATGTTATATTTGAAATTATATTATAGAATTATCATGACGCAAATAAAAAAAATAAAAATTGTGTACAGTGAATATAAAGTAAGAGATCCTAAACTATATATTTTAAATTTTAGAAATTTATTACTCTACTTTAAATTCATCTTAGTATCATTGCAATATTGAATCATTAATTTGATATTTTTGACATCTGAATATATTTATATTTTTATCATATATATATATATATATATATATATATATATATATGTATATGTATATACATATATACATGTGTTTTTGTATGTGTATGCTTGCATGTGTTTGTATGCAAAGGGATTTGAAAGAGAGAAACAAATTAAAAAATCTATCCCATCGTAGCCACTGCATTTCAATGAGATTACTTCAAAAGGCAGCTATCACTAGAGAAGTGACCTAATTAAAACTTGTTAATATATATAAAATGTTCTCATCAGTATGTAACTATTAAGCTTGCGTTTCAAATTCGAAAACTATTTAATATAACTTAACATAGTAGTGTTTGTATATATATATATATAACAATTTTTTTTGAAAAAAGAAACAAGATTGGGAATGCATAGTTAATTATTATGTACATTTAGAAATTAATTTAAATTCTTTAGAAATCATATATTTTTTTCTAAATAAAATTTTCTGCAATTTATAATCATTTCCTTGTATTTTCATGGCAACTATACCATCATTAGTGATTGAATTGCTATCAAAATACCTGTATGTTATAATCAAAATAATCAATTCACGTATTTAATAAAATACCATTGAAAACTTAAATGTTTGAATATAAAATATAAGTTTTATTCTATTAATTGTATTTTTTTTACATTTTAATCACAATAATGAAAAAAATATATTTTATTTTTGTAAATTTAAAGTATAATTATAACGCCAGTAAAAAAATAGTGTGGTTTTAGAAATAATGATTTACAATTATTTTAATTTGATATTTCTTAAAATTCATATTAAAAATTTACTTTATAATTTTTTTTTCAATTTTATTGTAAATAAGAATTATATATTATATATCTATTATTGGTGTCAGTAAATTCTCTATTTAAAGATCGAAAATGTTGAAATTTGTGTAAATAATTTATTTGATAATGTTGTCTTAAATCGAAAAAAAATCATCGTATGTTCAATATTTCTAACTACTACTATTAATTTCTTATAATTAAAAATTTCCAAAAAATAATTATAAAAAATTATATTTAGTTTCACTAATCAATTATATTTTCACTTCACAATCCATAAAAATATTTATTAAATCATTATTGATCATTTTTGATTGTTCCTTACACGCATTTTAATTATTTTAGATTTTTCCTCGCCTTATCGTTATAAATATAATAGAATCATCACCTAAATGTGCATAAAAAATAACTAAAAGTAATAAATACTGATGTATAAAACATTTTTGTGATTTGTCAGGTGAAAAAATAAATTTTTATGAAAATGAATTTAGCCACAATGTTAAATTTTGTTGTGAGTCTACTGAAAATCAAGCTTTTCTAAAAAAAATTTCTTAATGCAAAATATTAAGTTAAGAAATATTACTTGGGATAATAAATTGTGTTATTAAATAATAAATTCTTAAAACTATAGTGCAATGAAAGACAAATATAAATAGAATACGAAAAATAATTCTAAATACATTCTGTATTAAATATTTTTGAATATTTATGGTCTTTAATTTCAAATGTTTATCAACATATATATATATATATATATATATATATATATATATATATATAACATATATATGTATGTATATAAACAAAAGTATGTCACATTTTTCACTTTTTCCAGTTCATGAATCCATAACTATAGACACATTTTTATTAAAAAAAGAACTCTTAAAAATGAGGCCACCTCATTCATTTGAACAACGCAAATTTTAAAATGTTAAAATGTCAAGCTACTTTTGTATGATAAAAATTAAAAATTTAATTACTTTCTGAAAAAAATTCACATTTTTCTATAAAAAAAATTTGTAACCAGCGATAGAAATAAATAAATGTAATACAATGTGATATTTATACAAAGTAAACAAATTATATTAAATCTTTTAGATGACAATATTTGATATTTGTTTTAAAAATATAAAGTAAAAGTAAATAAATGTAATTGAAAAAATAGAAGACAGTTTTCTGCTATTAAATATCTTAAATCACTGATGACGCAGAGTTAAAAATAAACTAAAATAAAATCGACATTTCCTGAGAAAAAGTCGATCCCTTGACCTATTATAAATTAGCTCGATACGAAGTTTCTAGATTAAGGTCAATACTGCTAGACAATAAAACTTTAAAAGTTCAATGCGGAAGTGTAGTTCGCAGACAAATTTATAAATTATTTATTTAATATATATATATATATATATATATATATATATATATATATATATGTGTGTGTGTGTGTGTGTTACATACGTGAATATAAGTGTGTATGTAAAATATTAGTTATTTTATGTTGTGTGTATCTAATATGAATAACTTTTTTGAAATGTCTTTCCAATACTTATTTAGACTTATGAACAGAGAAATAAACTTTTAATACTTAGAACTTGACAACGTATCAAAAAACAAGTATTTAAGCAATACTTTGTGTGTACTATATATTGACATAGTTTTAAACAAAACTAACTGGTATGTACAAATATCTGATATGATTTCCACATAATTTTAAAAGCGGATGCTAAAATTTGAAGGAATGCTGTTTCAGTTACACATAAAAATATGTTTATATTTTTACTGAAAATATTGTCTATTGTTATATTCATATTATCAAATGATTATTATTTTATGATTGAGAAATTTGATTTTTCATTTGTTAATAGAAAAAAAATTCAAATGTTAATGTCTAATATAAAAACATATTAAAATAAATAAACACTAAAAGGCTCTGCGCATTGATCGCTGTGCTAACAACATCCCTCTCTCGATAAAGAGAGAGAGGAAGCGTTCCATCGGTCACTCTCCTACTAACAACAGAAACTAATAAATTATACACACAAATAATCCACGTCAAATATTGTCCTTAAAAATTTATAAGAAAAAAAGTTTATAATAATTAACATAACAAAATGTAATGTTAAAATATGTAACATTATTTTGATTCAAAAGTTTCAGTAACTATAGTATTTTGAATAATATTTTTATCAGTTTTACACTAAAATCGTATAACTTCATTTCTTGTACACCGTGAAACAGAACACTGATCATATACTAATATCAATCAAACAAAAAACAGGTCACGTGATCATTAATAATCAATCAGAACACGAATAAAACTCATTTGACAACAACAGGACTGACTTTTATTATTAGAGAGACTATATGAATAACTATTATTACCAAATAGGAAACGAGTCCATATTTACACAAGATTTTTGAAAAAAAATATTGAAAAATGATTTTTTTTATAACAACATCATTTATAAGATACTATATAAATAAAATATTAACAATATTGAATAAGATTCAATACAAATTAAAGAAATAAATACTGATATTTTGTGCGAATACAATAAAATGCAAGCATACCAAATAGTAGAAAAAATTGTGAATTATCTTTCTTTTCAACCATTCTCGAGCATTATTGTGCGACACGAAGATTGATAAATTATTAGTTGTATATTTCACAACTTTAATCATAATATTCAGCGCACTTTTACTTAGGTTATATATATATATATATATATATATATATAAATTCAAAAAATAAAGTATCAAAAACGAATAGAAGTATTTTGTTTAAGGTTTGCAGAAAAATACAGTCTGTTTGTATTGTTATTTAAACAGTATTACACGTTTGCATTATTCGCAAAATGTTATAAATATAAACCTGCAATTCAGCTATATATATTTGTCTATAAAACATCTCTTGATTAAAAACATATAAATATATATATATATATATATATATATATATACATATTTATATGTATATATATATGTATATACATATGTATACATATATATATATATATATATATATATATATGTATATATATATATACATATATATGTATATATTTATGTATATATATATATATATATATATATATGTATATATATATATATATATATATATATATATATATATATATATATATATATATATATGTATATATATATATGTATATATATATATATGTATGTATATATATATATATGTATATATATATATATATATGTGTGTGTGTGTATATATAAAGTGTCCAAATTAATTCGGTGGCTTTTTTAGAAAATGAATATTTACACAAAAATGGGATATACTTGAATCCTCAAGTTTTATCATTTATTTTGTCTAACTTTGTCTTATCTGTAGGGTAACTAACGAGTGAATTGAACGAATTAATCAAAAATTGAAATTAAATTAGAAAAGTTTAACAGCATTTAAATTAATTCAGAAAATGTTCAAATTAGATTCTTAAATCCTTCAACTGAGTTTTTAATTTTTTCCGTTTTAAATAAATGATAATGTATTTAAAAATACGGAAAAAAATTCTAATCGATAACAAGTTAAATAATATAAAATTCTTTAAAATTCTACTCACCTTTACGAATGCTTCATTTTGTAAGTGAAGTTAACTTTACAGCGTCGGAGCTGTCAGCCCAGTTAGTCTAAAAAACAAATATTAAAATGAAAGTTCATAATTATAATTTTACATTATATGAATAGTTTTTTTTTATATACTATTTTAGTTTAACAGTGGAGTTATTATTTAAATCTAAAAATAATTTCATGAAGTCTTTATAGGAATGTAAAATAATTATAAATTCTTATAAATATATATATATATATATATATATATATATATATATATAATACTATGAATAAATAATTGATATATAGTATTCAGCGTTTTAAGTACTAAATTATTTTAAAATTTCGCAAGTATTCATGAAAATTAATTTTTATTAGGTTTATTAATTATTAAATCTTGGATAAAACTCCACACAATGAAAGTATTATTAATATCATTTGCGATATTATTTTACCTTTCATGACTGTTATCTCTTAAATAAAAGGATGTTATTGATATATATATATATATATATATATATATATATATATATATATATATATATATATAATTATGGGAATTTAAAAAAGATTCCATTTTTTCAAACTGACATTATTAATTAAATATTTCTATTTATATAAATTATTTTCATTTTTAATGTTCGCTAAATAGAAAGGAGTCAGAATTTGTTATATATTACATTCGCTTTGTTCATTAAAGTTACAAAGGTGCGGTGATCTATTTATAGGCAAATTGAAACATTTACATAATGCCATATATATATTTTGTGAGATACATATTGATGAATATACCTTACGAAAACAGCACTTCCTGTAGTTTGGTTAGTAAAAATACAGTGTAGTATAATATATTTTACGATTCAGATTTATTACCGGTTGTAATCATTTAATACATTTTTTGTTAATGTAAAATAATCGATTTTTACTCTATTTAAATTTTAAATGAATATTTAAGTGTGCATATATATATAATATACATAGAAAATCTAAGAATATTGTCTGAAAATATAAAATAAAACCATAATCTTGCACTAAAGACAACTTATCGGCACTTAATACTAATAGGTATTATCTGGGTAATCATTTTATGTAGTATTCTTGCTGGGTGATTCAATAAAAGTAAAAATCAATTTAGTATAATAATAGTTTTACTTCTTAAAGTTAATTGTGACTAAAGATACATTTAAGATGCTATAACTTTTAGATAAAAGATTCATGTGTATAACATGTGCCTGACAAAAACTTTTAACATAACATCATTTACAGACTATCAGGATTGTTTTGCTAATAATTTAGTAGAAGTATTTGCCGTACTTTATTTAGAAGATTAAAATGGGGAGTAACTGATTTGAATAATAGAATGAGTAAAACGAGATCCTGTTTTGCATGAATTAAATATAAATTGTAATTATTCTGAAGAAAATTACAGCGTTTATTAAACCTTTTGAAACCGGGCATGGATCTAGAAATCCATTAGTGTTTTTCCAAGAAATCATGGTCTTAGAGCGCTATTTTTGGATGATATATTTAAATGTCACTAATCTTTTTCTAATAATACTACAATTATCTTTCTTTTATTAAAAAAATACGGTCGCCACAAAATCATAAAAATTACGGGTTTTCATTTGCAAACCTATAAAAATTGAAAACTTAAGAATTATGTTGAAAAATATATTTTTTCAAAAGTTCATAATTAGAAAAAAGCGTATAAAAAAGTTCGAGACTGTACTGCCAGGTACAAGATGTGACTAATGTAAAACTGTTTTGTGCAGACTTGATTCAAAAATTTTAAAATTTCACATTCAACACTAATGTTATTTCTGCAAATGTTCAATTATAATCAATTTTTCCGCTAATAATTATATGTTTCCAATCAAGAGATTTATGTTACCCCCCGAATGTTATAAACGATTTACTGCGATATATCAGATAGATGTGAATTTTCTAATGGATAATCTGATTAAACTTTTTTTTTCTTTTAACCGACAAATTTGTAATTTTTATTGTGTTTGCGATAGAGAAAGATCCAATTAATTGAAAAATATTTGTTAAAAGAAATTAGCACCCTTTCTCCCTCCCCAGCTTCATAGTTTTAAAAAAAGAACAGTAATTAATTTTTAAGCAAATGTATAAAGTGCTTTATTAGGAAGGATTGTTTTATTTTCATATTAAAAAGTGACTTATTATTTGCTAATTTAGACAATAATTTCAAGTACACAAGAATAAACTGAGTATACTAGAAAAGTTTGCTGAAGAAAAATATTGATGAGAGCGACTTAAACAAATTCTCAAGATTATTATGATGAAATTTTGAGAGTTCGGTGATGAATTTTAACACTAAAGCTCACATCAATAGAAATTATACAGTATTATATTTGAGAAGCAATACATTGTAAAACTATATTTTAATACGGGTACATAAAGAGACAAATATAAGTTCCTTTTAATATTACTTTAATTATATATTTATAATGTGCTATATGTTAATATTTCAGTAAAACGTTTTCATAAAACTTTAAATTTAGATTAAATTAGGTCAGTTTTAAACGATAGTACCTTTATATACCAAATATCAGACGTATATTCCATTAAATGTATAAATTGTGTACTAATTATTAAATAAAAATCTTTTACACAAATAAACACTTGACAAATTTCGTATTAAATATTAATGGTTCCTAAATACTTATAAAGGAACAAACCTGATTAACGTGAAAATGGGTGTATAGATGTTAAGTTTTTGTATAACTTTAAATATCGTTGTATTGTTTTAGTAAACTTAATATAATTAATTTTTTAAATTGAAAATATTTCCACGAAATTGTTTTAATTATAAATTTCAATAAAAGTCGTTTTGTTTTGTTTTAAATAAATGTATAAAAAATATAAATACTAAAAAAAATATTTAATTAAATGTTTTTAAATAAATTATTTAAATTTTCCATAAACATACAAAATAAATTATTTTCAATGCTTTATTTTGTTTGCATGTGACTTTTCATGTAATTAAAAAAAATGTACATTAACAGTAAAAATAACAACTTTTTCTTTAGAGTTTTATAATAAAAAAATCATTAATACCAAAACGAGAATGAATGCGAGTCTAAATGGAATTATTCAATTCTACAAATAAAACCAATTAATAATTCACAACGGCAGCAATCGTTGTTGATTTTATTTCAGTTGCTTCATTAAGCGTGATAAACTCTCATTTAATTTGTTGCGGTTCTCCACAATATTTCCTCCCGACTCCTGAACCGGACACCCCGGGCAAACTAATCACACGGTGTGGACAGTTAACTGGTAGATGCGTGCGCTTGATTTGCCCCGTCGTTCGTTGAAAGTCTGCACGCTGTACAGGAAACGGATGTAAGGCATCAGACTGAGATGGTTCGTTGCTTGCTGGCTCATCAACCACGTTTCATGTCTAATTTATATGCTTTATCAGAAGCATAGTGTTTCTTACGATGTAATAAGATGTCATGTGATATAAGATTAGTACTCCATAGATCACCGTCTTAATCAGATAATGTTGTTAAATCTACGTACGAAATATCTGAAATTGTTTAATTTTACAATTAAATTATGGTTACTGTTAACTAGATTATGAATTAATAAATTATCCTGTATTATAAATTCGGTTTTGAGAAGGGTAGAAGTTAACTGAAATTAATTGTGAATTATCTACGCAAAACGTCGACATTAATCAATATACATATTTAGATTGTATGTGCTTTTTTTACTTTTGTCACAATAAATGTTGTTTGATTTAACATTTTAATTACGCATTTATTTAGACACACACCTATATATATATATATATCTATATATATCGTCAAATAGAAATTAAATCTTATCATTTATTAATGCATGTTATAACACTAACTATAAATATATAATTTTTTGATATTATAATTTTATAATCAAAGAAACCACGAAAAACACTTTATTTTAATCAAAATATTTGGAATCTGTCTAAAAAATATTTAATAACTTATCAAAGAAATTACATTCATACTTTTAAAATATTTAATAAATAATATTTTCTTTCGTTTATTTAATTTTATTGTAAAAACAATTTCAAAAAAATATTTGTAATAATAAAAAATCAATTATTCATAATTATGGTAAAGTGTGTAATACATTTGTTCAAATATTACATAATTTTGGTAATATGTTTAACCAGACACCAAGCCCTATGTTTTTCAAATAATCTTGAATGTTTTTTGTGATTTATAAGAGCACGTACAGGACGTGCAACGACGGTTAACACGACAACGATATTGCTCTAGACTGTCAAATATTTTTTTATGCCATTTCTGAACTTTTTTTTATTATGAAAAGAATCATATCTTTCTCCAAAGAAATATTCTTTTTTCGGAAATCGTTTTATTGTCACAGAAAACAATGTAATCATTTTTAATCAAAAATTTTAGTTTTATATCATGCAATTTTATCTGGCATACGATTTAAATTATTTACGTGTAAAATAAATGTAAATTTAAATAAAGTTACCATTAGGATTTTTTTAAAGTACAAAATTAAATTATAATTGAATTTATTAACTACCGTTGTGATTTTTTCATGTATATTTATATATATATTTATATATAATATATTTAATATATATAATATTTATATATATATATATATATATATATAATATATATATATATATATATATATATATGTATAGAGAGAGAGAGGAGAAAGATTCAATTTAGGCTTCCACATAAAAGTATTAAAGAAACGCAAAAATTAAATAAAGCATTTTATTTTTATTTAGTATTTTAGTTCAATTGTATTTTAGTATTGAAACAAACTAAAATACTAAATAAAAAAAACATGATTTAATTTTTACGTTTTTTAAATACTTTTATGTGGAAGCCTAAATTAAATCACCGTGTATATATATATATATATATATATACATATATAAGATATTTCTTAAAATAATGAAAAGGAATAAAATAAATCAATATTTTGACTGATTAAGTTTGAAATATTCAGATGTTTTATCGTACCGCAAAGTACAAATTTGTTAATTCTTAAAATAATGAATTAAAAATTAAAATGAGATATAATTAATAAGTATAGATTATCATTGATTATTATAAATTATCTTTATTTGACCAAGAATAGATTTTATTACTTTTTCATATATACTGTAATTTACTTTTGCTTGCCTTTGATTAAAACATCTTTTTTGTTAGTATTGTAATATACTTGAATGTAAGGTTTCATTCTTTTCTAACATTTTCTATAATATTTAAGCCTTGAAGATGGAATGGTTTTTATTATCCAAATTAACTGTACTTATTTTAGAATTTTATTTTATAATATTTAACTTTATATGGCAATTTTTCAGTCATAATAATACTTTGTCATCATACTTTTTTATTTCTTCCATACTTATGCACTATTGCACAATAGTCAATCCTTTACTGTACTTAGTACTTGTAACTGAACGATTTTTTTACTGAACGATAATGACCTTAGTTGTCGACACGCCCTTAAAACCCAAGTAATAACAACGATTTTTTCTTCATTTATGTTTTCGATTGTAGCTTTGTTAACCATTACACTGACCCAAAAAAATATATTTCCGTTTATGAAAAAAAATACATTTTTTAGTAATCTAAATCCTTCTGTGTCTATTTTTTCTTATCAACTATTCATAAAATTTTCTATTTTTAACACTAATCTACAGTTTTCGTTAGATGCTCTTCAGATATTGTAACCTTGTATTTTTATGTCAATAACACATATTGCACAAGATAAGAGTTAAGTATATATTTCAACTATCAACTTTTGTGAACTTATTTTTGATTTTTCAGTGAAAGATAAGTTCTTTGAAAGTATAATTATTTAAAATCATCGTTCCAAACTACCATTACTGAAATTTATTGATTTCTCTACACTTCTCTAAGGATTATTTTATTTTTGTAGTGAAATAATGAAAGTCATCAAATGAATAAGCAAATAAAATTAATTTTCACACATTGAGATAAAAAAATATGCTGTATCGTTTTAATGAGATAGAAAACCATATTCCTATATAAATTTTATAGTTTATTTTGTATTTTTGAATCTACAGACAAATTTACAAAAAATTTAATTGAGGATATATTTATATATATTCATATGTAAATTATGAATTCATAATCACAATTGTTAATTAACTAATATCAACGCGTAGTTATAATGAAAGTTATCATTTTAAATGAAACATAAATAGTCTTATATTATTATCCAAGCATCGTAAAACGTGATTACAAATTAAATGAATATTTTGTTGGGTTTGCAGAGACCATTTTGAGAATTCAGTTTATTTTAAATCGGATTAAAATTTTGTTGTTGTATTTTAATTCCCGTTGATAGCATAGACAATTTTGCTGAACTGTACGTTTACCTTAACTAGTTTATCACGAAATTTGATTGTTACAAAAACGAATTAGTTATATTTTATTGATTTTCGAATTTTACTAATTGGAAAGTTTAGTAGTTTTCAATTGCTGTTGAAGTTTGTAATCGTTTCAAATAATTCTCAAAATTTAAATAAGCGTCATGAATTTGGTTTTATTTACTTATTTTTTAGATTGAAATAAGAAAATAAATGAAAAAAGTATGTCCGTGAATCAAAATTAAATTTATTCTATTTTATTATAAAGTATATTTTTCAATTATAGTCAAATAATAATATTTTTTGAATCAATTGAATTGATATTTTCTATAATAGATTAAGTATAAATTATATCGTAACCATTTGTGTCTAAAATATAACAAAATTGTAAAGATATCACAATTTGTGCAAAAACTTTATCGAAATCCATAAAAAATGATTTCATTTCACCAAATGTTCAAAATATTCAAACATATTCATACGCTATGACTGTTCATTGAATATCAATTTTGTATTGTATGCTATCTTAGAAAAATTGAGTTCATAATCGAGACGATTACGGTAGCCAAAGGTCTTTTAATATAATGTGTTTTCCAAAGAACGCTTACTGCCTCTGACACTACCCATATCACAGAAACGTTCAATAATCCAGGCTATTGTTGTTACCAAGTTATTTGTGTGATACAGGTGTCTCTTCTACGTGCAATATACCGATATATAAGAATAAAATCTTATTAAGTCTATAAAGAACATCTGTTGTCATTTTTTCTATATTTTTCGTATGTTCTTTCTTATTTTAAACTGTAATATTCAAAAGGATATCTTTTCAAGGTTGTCAAACATGATTAAATTTGCATTCATCAATAATAATTTATATGATATTAATGAACTGAAATAAGGAAGTTCCTTGTTTATGTTTATTTTATTCATAAGAAAAGTTTTCAATGTTCCTCACATCGATACCGTATCTTTTCAACTTTTCGAACGGCCGTTGGAATAATTTAGTCGATAATGCGTCTTAGAATATATTAAAGTGGTTTTCCTTTTTGAGTGAAAATAACAGCAATATTTTACTTATTTTTTTTATATTTGATATTTTTTTTACTCATTATTACTTATAAATAAACTAATTTGAATTCATTTATTAAAAACTGCAAATCATTTATTTTTTTTCATATTTAATGAAAATAAGCATATTATACATTTTCCACAAATAATTTCTTTTTAATTTACAATAGTAATATATAAAAAGAAGTATATTTTATACCATATATATTTTACCATACTTACAATAAATATCTTTTTGTATAACTACTGGATGATTCAATTATTTAAGTTATAAAATATTTGTAAATAAATTGTTATATGTAAAAGCATGCCATTCTTTCTTTTTAAATTTTTGAACGGTCAATAAATTGTTTTTTCGTAAACTTGAATTAGTGACTTTGTTAAATAATATTATAAAATAAACATTATTCATTTATTGGTATTGTATTTTTGATACTCCATAAGGAATTATTGTATACTTTATATATTCAGACTTTGTAATGGTAATTTTGATAAAATTTCTATTTATAATTTTTAATTATTTTTAATCATACGTATACATATTTATTTAACTAATTTCTACTTCTTATCAATTGAAATTAAATTAACAAAAGTGATTATTCAAAATTAATTTTCATGGAAAATTGATTATTAAGTAATTTTTAAGGACTGTTACATTCTAAAACATGTACGTTTTTTAATTTGTTTTTAAAATTTTTAATGGTGCCAAGTGGTCTTTTTAAATTTCATTTTATGTATTAGTTATCGCCTTCATTTATATTGTCTTCTGGTGTAATTTTGTTTATGATTGTTCCTTTTGTAAATTTAAAATTATATTTGAGTTAATTTTTTCTATAAATTATTTCAATTTTTACTATCAGCAGATAAATTTTGAACAAACCAGACCAAAATCAGTCTGGGAAATATATCCTAGATAAGACAATTAAATTGTTGCTTGAAGGATACCAACGAAACAATTATCTTCTTATTAAAAATTCTGAAATTAATCACAATAACAGTTCTGACACTGTGAAGAATATTTAAATTATTGTTGATTATTCTCGATTGTTGTTAAAGCTTATAATTTGACACTATGAGGATGATGTCTTTGAATGTCGCTTAAGCAACAATTGAAAATAAGCAATAATAATTTATTGAATACATTTAATCGAAAAAATTAGTGTTGTTTGTAGGGTGAAAAAAGTATTCATTTGTGAACTTGATTGAACAATATGTTTGAAATTGACAATAAAAAGTATATTAATGGCATATTTCTTTAATCAACAATAAATAATGTCATTCAAAATAAACTTTAACCTGTATATCAATAAATAGTTCCATCTAAGTAGATACTAAATAGGACAATTATTACATGAAATACATTCTTGATTAAATTTTATGTCAAAAAGATTAAAAACAGTGTAACTAGTTAAATCAATCATTTATACAATTTTTTTATAAAAAAATTGGTCAGAAATATTGATTATATTGAATACACAGAATTAAGAAATTTTACTGGAATAGATTTATTTAAGACTCATATAAGTCAACATATTATGCTAATTATATTTATGTATATATATATATATATATATATAAAATTAAATGTATATTTTTATAATTATCACGTTTTAAATTATATATATATATATATATATCTGTGTGTGTGTGTGTGTGTGTATAAAGAAAAATAAAATGTATGATTATTATAATATAATATCAAAATATCATTTCTTTTAAAAATTAATATTATGTTATTGATAATGTTCATTCATCTAAAATATTTTTTTTTCTAAATAAATAATTATAATATTTACAAGGATTTTTGTTCATTTCATTTCTTTTCTACTGATATTGAAAGATAAATTTCATTTATATTAATAATAAAGTTTTAAAATACACAATCAAACAAAAATTTTGGAAAAATATTTAAATGTACCTCACAGAATCTGATATATTTTTATAAAAGAAAAGGATATATAGAAAATGTTTAACGGTAACACTGTTGAATATATGAATGAAATAGTAATATATTTTGTATATTTGCTTGATTGCACCCTTACACTAACGACGACGCATTTTGTAACGCATTTGGGACATACCTTGGGTTATATGTTAAATAACGGTTGGTAAGTCTCAAATGGCACATTGAATCATGATAACGGCATTATGTTTGCAAATTGCATTTAAGAGAAGGTCTCGCACAGCTCGATGACATTGCTTTCATCTTTTATTTAATCGTTATTTTTTGTTTCAGTGAACAAATTGTTAAATCTTATGAATATTACATATTTGTTTATATATATATATATATACATATATAAGTAATAATAAATATAAATTTGTAAATATTAATATAACAATATAAATTTGATATCCATTAGGTTCAGATTTGACACTACAAAGAAAATTTATTGAAATAATAAGTGAATATTATTTGAATAAATGAAATAAAATATATATTTAAATTAATTAAAAAGAACTATGCAATTATAAATACACATAGAGGTAAATATAAAATTCGTTCATTAAGGTAATTATAAAAAATATATTTATATATTAATTTTAATTCATTGTCTAAATGTAACATGTTCATTTAAATCCATAATAAAACAATGTCATTATTAATATTTATGTGGAATTAAATTCATTATTATCAACTTGTAGACCCAAAATTACATGGAAAATATTTGTATTGAAGGTTAAATCTTTTTATAAGAAAAATGTTACATAAAATGTAATTTGTAACAAACTATATAATTATTTTTTTGTAAATTAGTAATTAAACTATTATTTTTGATAAACAAGTCCTATTAGGTTGGTAGAAAAATAATTCCTATTTATGATCTTCAAATTCATATACATTTTTCTCTTTTTTGATTTTCCCAGCTGTTTTTTAAGTGGTCCAGAACTGTTGAAAGCTAACTTTTGAGCAAGCTCTTGAATTGTTGTGTATGATTCTGATTCAACTAAAGCCTTCAGTTGGTCGTTATAAACTAAAGAACGACGCCCACGACCTTTTTCATCTTCATTGATCTTCCACAGTATAAAATTTTTGGAACCACCATTGCACCGTACGTTCCTTGACAATACTCACTCCAAAAGCATTGTTTAGTTTACAAGCAGTTTCTGCTGTTTTACCACCCGTTTTGAACTCATGCAAAAAATCCTTTTATTTGATTTTTCCATGTTTAATTTAATAACCAAATTTGTAGAAAATTTAATAATAAAACCAAAGTCCATGTTACCAAAGGACAGACTAAAAAATGCACTATAAAATTGTATTAACATAAACACGACTAAATGATACTTTCATTGAAAAAAAATAAGGTTAGAATTCAGAAAACACTTCTAGTCTAATACTGACAATAAACAAAAATTGAGTTGAAAAGATTTTTTTAATAATTTTTTTTTAATATATTAATTTTCATGTTATTAAGTAAAAAATAAAACATTAATATAAATAACTATTCATTAGTGAAGAATAAAAATTAAATAATATATCAATTTAATAAAATAATATTACATAAATCAATCGTACTTAAATTTTATTAAATATTAATTATTTTTAGGTTTTTTAAATATTATTTTTATAAAAAAACAATGAAATGTAATATAATAAACACGAATTTTTATTTATGAATTATGTAGGAAATAATTAGGCGACAAAATTCAATTTTCGGTATGAAAAAATATACATTAATTAAAAAATCAATTTATGTATCAAAAATAAATCAATTTAATTACGTATACTTTTTAAATAAAATATCTTTTTTTATACTGTATAATTATTTTGACTTTGATATAGTAAATGTCTCTTGGGAGGAATATATTCATTAATAAAAATAATTTTATGATGAATTTTATTTTTGACATGTTTACATTTGTTTCCAAGCTTTAAATATGAATAGCTTGAATCACCTTATATTTTCCAAATATAACGTGTGTATCCAATTAATAACATTAAGTGACAGATCTGTTACAATATGTCAGAAGGCATGAAATGAATTAGTAAAAATGACATCATTTTATTAATATTGACGTTATGTTGTGTAAATATAAAACCCCAAAATGAGTTTTATTCATAGTGTATAATATGTAAAAGAAGAAAAGGATTTATGTATATATGTGGTATATTAATATCAAAATTTATATTTGTACATTTTGAAATTTCGTTTCAATTCGTATTCCATATAAATAACCTGTAGTGATCCTGTATAGATTAAAAGTCGCACATACTCGTTTAGCGTGTCATTCATTTTGGTATTATTATATGTAATCAAAAAAAATATATCAATATAGAAACAAGCAAATTATAAATAAGCACGATACGTATACTATTAATATACTTCAGTTGACTTTCTTCTATACATATTTAAGAGATTATTACAAAAAATATGTGGGTTTCATAACACAAAAATAGATTACTTCGTATGTTATAATAAGTTTCTTCATTTTATATATAAATATATATATATATATATATATGAAGATTTTTTAAATAATCTCTTTTCTTCAGTACAATAATTCACAGAGAGTTAATTAGATGGGTAGTGCCAAAGTAATCCCAGCTTAGATAGTAAAGAACGTAAATAAAAAAAAACAAGATTTTTTTATTTTTCCATATAATCCTCTTTAATTTCAATAGATTTTTACAACGTTTATTAGCAATTTTATACCTTTATAAAAAAATCTTTCGTTTTCGTGTTGAAACGTCCAGTTACCATTGATTTCAGCTCATTCTTATCGTAAAAAAGCTGTCCACATAAATATTTTTTCAAATTAACAAAAAGATAATCGTTAGGGGCCATGTCCGTACTGTAGATGAATGATTAATTTCTTAGAAGCATACTCCCGCATAGTGGCTTGAGAAACAGTAGCGGTGTGAACTGGTGCATTGTCATCAACAAGCGCACTCCATTTGTTAGTTTTTTTATACTGTTTTTCACGAATATTATCCCGAAATTAATGCAACAGTGATGCATAATAGGAGCCAGTAACAGTGGTATTCCGTTCGTTAAAATCTATTAATAAAATACCCTTGAAATGTCAAAAAATTGTGGAAATGACCTTTTTTGTGGATTGAGACACCTTGGCTTTTCTTGAGGGTGGTTCATCTGTTCGTCTCCATTCCACGGATTCTCTTTTAGGCCGTGAATCATAGCAAAGGACCATTGTTTCATCCTCTGCATCGTGGCTTCGATTAGTGCATTTGGATATGATAAAAATGAACATGTTAAGGCTACTCGATGCTAATGCTGAACGGCAAGAAAAAGTTTAGTTATTCATCTTGCATTGACCTTATTCATACATAAATCATCAAGAATTCAACGAACGATTGTTTGTGAAAGACTAGACATTACTGATAATTCTTTCACTTTTAAGTACCGGTCACCAAACATCAGATCTTCGACAAATGCAACAGAGCGAGAGCACTTGCACATGACGACCGAAACGATTATCTTCCAATGACTCGTCTCTCATATGAAGTCTCTTAACCCATTCTTGTACCGTGGAATATAAATGAGACGCTTCCGCATATACAGCATCTGATTGTTCTTTGATTTGGTGATGAGTAATTCCTTCTTTTGTCAGAGACTTTATTACCGCACGATATTCAATTTTAGTTACTTGTGACATTGTTAAAAACACATCTTACTTTTATTATTGTCACTATACAACTGATCTAGTTATAAAATTGAAATTTTTATTGAACATCACTAAAATATAAATCTACCATACTGCATATATTAGCCATACGTGCGCATGCGCAATCATTTTAATAATTTGGCCATACTCTCCTAAAGTACATAAAAAAATGGCAATTAAATGTATAGTTCCTAAACAAATAGTCAGGTATAGAAAAAATGTAATGCTTACAGTTTAAAATCATTTATTTCTTTACAAAAAAAAAATTCAAGTTATCTTAAATTAGATAATAAGCAATAATTTTAAAAAAGACTGATTTTATTGCCAATAGTTCCCATTCAATGTTTTGCATAAATTACACTTTTGTATAAATATTGATATTTTTTAACTTTTAATGAAAATCAGAGAATTCTTTTTACATGTTTACTAATTTTTGCATGAAGAGTGATGTTTTTATTCTAAGTTTAAACATGCATAAATTTGTACATATATTTAGAAAAGATTGTATATTAATTCTTATGGAAAATAAAGGTAATCTTATTTATATATATATATGTACATATTTTCAAAATAAACTGTATATTTACTGTCAGAAACGTTAAGCAAAATATAAAATGAAAATTGGTTCAATATAATATACATCTTTAAACCATATTTGTTATTACATGCTATGTATTATGTAAATATTAACGTGGTATAATCCGTTAACTGTATTGTTTCAGTATGCCAAACATTTGGACTGTTTAAAAGTAACATTTATTTATGTATATTATACTACTTTATGTCGTATTCCCTTATTTACATTTGTTTGCATTCACTGTGCTTTCTTGATTTTGTTTATTTAGTTTATTTGGTTCACTTAAAATATACTACTTTAGGTTTACGGATTGACCGAGTTCAAAGGTTTAAATTCGTACATAAATACGTTTATTTACGACTATATATAAACCTTTCCTTTCATGTTATAAAAGTTATGTTTATAGACATTACATATACATATATATATATATATATATATATATATATATATATATATATATGTATATATGCATGTGTATATATATATATATATATACGAACATTTTTGTATTCTTATATTTGTTTAAAAAAATAGCTCGTTGTTATTTTAAATTTTGATGGAATCAGTATAGGATTTAAATACTAGAAATCATAAAAAAATTAATCGTATTTCCATAATTAATTTTCTAATGAAACAAACGTTTATTTTTATAAAAGATACATTATACAGAGGAACTTTATTACTTTTAAGTTATATATTTTTAACCAAACAAACAAACGTTTTATCAATATTTTCCTAGAATATTGCATTTCAAGACATGTTATTTTTAAGTTTGTATATATTAGTTATATTTACTCTTATCACTCCAAGAATATTGATGCAGGTTTGTTATTATCCTCATCACTGTTATCACTTTAGAAGTCTTCAACATAAAACTCATCATCGCTAACGTTTGTTTCTATATTTATTTTTGTACGGATTTTTGTATAAACTACTATATATCAAGAAAAGTATTTAAAATAAATAAAATTTAAAAAATTAGTCAAAAATGACTGCAGATATTTTCAGATGAACAATGTATGATCTGCGTTGGCTACCAGCGAAATAAACAAAGCACCGCTAAAACGCAAATATTCTGGCAGCAGTACTGCTGTTTGGAATGAATAAAAGGGTTCATATAATTTTGAAATAGTCTTGAAAAAGTATAAATTTATGCTGAGTACTTCTTTTATTTTGTTACCCTACATTTTGTATTTTTTTAATAATTCTAATTTATACAAAGCGAATAATTGCAATAAAACAAATAAACACTCATTTAATTATTAAATTCACATTCAAATAATATAATATTTTCTCTCTATTTTTTTAAAACTATATGTAGAATATATCGGACTTTTATTCTAATTACCAATTAATAATTCGAACAAAATAATTTTAAATTTTTTTATACATGTACCATTTTTATTTTTTAACAACATATCAAATACAATGATGTAAATATATTTATTACTCTTTATTTGTTTTGTGGTCAAATACCAATTGACATGCCTTAAATTTGAAGAATGTATTTGTAATAAAATATTTTAAAAGTTAGGTTCGAAAAAAATTTAAAAAAGCATTTAAAATCTAACGCGTAAAAGTAATACACAAGTCTTGTTGAAAATTTAAAGAAGACACGTATTGATCAAAATGTTTTTAAAATATTATGATATTGACACAGGATAATTTTTTATAACCTTTGCATATTTTATTGTCATATTTTTTAATAATTTTTGATAAATCTCTACAGAGTAAAAAAACAAGTAAAAAAAACAGAGTAATCAAGTATTAAATATATATATATATATATATATATATATATATATATATATACACATATATATATATATATATATATGTATATATACATATATATATATATATATACATATATATATATATATATATATATATATAATAATTGGTAACACTTGCTATATATATATATATAATAATTGGTAACACTTGCTATATATATATATATATATATATATATATATATATATATATATATATATATATAAAAGCTTGATTAATATTTTTGATGTTCAGGATATTGAAAAAATCTTATAATTCCCATTACGGTACCGTTACTATTTTGACTTGTGATTTTTTTATTACTTTTCACAATTATACGAGGAAACTCAAACACTTTTTTGTTAATTATTACAGTCATAAATAAACGAGGGAAATTTTTATCTATCTATATCGTGAAGTTTGACCCTTTTCAAAACACATTTTTTTCTGTTAAAAAAAGTATTATAACTGTAATTCAATGCACTCTCTCTCTCTCTCTATATATATATATACATATATACATATATATATATATGTATATAAATACGGAGTTAAATTGACGTTCTCTAGTTCAAGAAAATAAATTACACGTTTTGGGACGAGTTACTTAAGTAATAAAAATACTGAATACCAGATTTAGAATGTTCGTTTTACTGCGTCATCTCTTACCATGTTTTTACTTTCTTTTTGTTACAAATAAAGTACATAGCTGCTTATACTTCTTTTTTGATGAAATACTTTTCTCTCTATAAAAAAATCTTATTACAAATGTTGACATTTACTTGATATGATGCCGTAGTTAGAGCTTATTATATATGTATATAACAGGATGACACAAACCGCACTTGATTCTACCTACAACGATATTGCATGTTTCAGCACAATATGGTGTAGTGTAAACGTAGGTGGATCTTTCTACGTGCTCATGGAGTACATTTCATTTTTATATTAAACATAATTCGTATCTCTTTATCACATACCTTATATGATGATGCAATATTATTAAAGTAGATGAATTTGTAAATGATACATTCTTGTTGTGAATTTTAAATAATTTATTTTTAGGCCATAAAATATAGATTTTAATATTAGTTTTAATTTAAAAAAAATATTTACACATGCAATCATGTGTTTTAATGCGCGTGAATATTGTTTTTTATATTTTCAATGTATAATATGCATACTAAATTATTATAAAACTGTTTGCAAAATAAGTATATATAGTAATTAGTATTAAGTACTTACTAATGCTGTTGTATCGTGAGTGCGAATTTTATAATTCAGATAATCCTCTTCTTTATAAAGAATTTTAATTGTTTTTCTTTGAAAATTTGTTTTAGTGCTCTAAGATACTAATTCCAAGATTAATTTTGTTCTTAAGGTGAAATAAATTGTTTTCTGTTGAAAAGTGGTAGATTAAAATATGATTTGTAACACGTAATTATCATTTTAAATAATTAATGGTACTGTTATACAAATAAAGAATTTTATATAGAGAAGTATGTATATGTATATATATATATATATATAAATATATAAAGATAGATAGATAGATAATTTTAATATTTTATAGTTTTTTTTTATAACAAGTTTACTAAGCTTATATAAGCAGTAATATAAGCTTTAATAGCAAGTTTACTATTTAATATAAATAATGTATTTCTTTCCTTAAAAAATATTTACTATTATGATAAAATTTGAAATAGAGTAATTTTAGTCTTTCAATCTATTTCTAGGCTAAAACAGTTTATGCATATATCATACCACTGATAACTAATTTATTACACACAAATTGAAATCATTAACATTTTTATTTTCGTATAAAAATATATAGTTATATCAGTAATATTCAATATGTTTCCTTAAAAATAATGATTGGTTATGTTAAAAAATTGCATTAAATTTATTTTTTAAAGATGCAACAAAAATAAATCTGTGATTAATTAAACACAAAATTATGTAAAAATAAACTTCTACATTTTTAGAAATAAACGTTACTCGTATATTTTATAGTTTCTGCATTTTTAATTGTTTTTCTTTTTATTATTTTACTGTGTACTAAATATAACGTAAATAATTATATATATATATATAGATAAATATATATATATATATATATATATATATATATATATACATATATATATATAAATATAAATATATATATATATATATATATATATATATATATATATATATATAAACAAGTTAGTAGAAATAAAATATAATCTAGTAGTTTTATAAATATATTCTTTCTGAAGATTAATTAAACTTCAAACCCAGAAGTTTTAGTTAATCTTAAATAAACTTTTACTTTAATATTCTAAACATAAATAATATTGAAAATTATTTAATTTCAACTTTATCAATGAGTAATTTAGTGACTCATATGTGCATATATATTATATATATATATATACACACACGCATATATATATATATATATATATATATATATATATATATATATTTGCGTATATATACTCGTATATGTATGTTTATATATTATCTTTGTATATCCGTGTCTTGTTGAATTAAAAAAATAGGTGTTTCTCATAATTTGAACAATTTGTGTTATTGGAGTCAAAATATAGTTGATATATGTAATTTGATTGCGTTTACATTGTTTTTTTTTATACCATGATAAGCTTTGTATCATGTTATTATGCTTGAAAATTGAATCTGTATTCCGAAAAAATTTTTCTTTTAGGTTTTAAGTTACAAAAGCAGCATTATTTTCTCGAATGATCAGAGCGCTCGCTTAAGCGCCAACATATTAATCGTTACGGCTTATCGCTGTTTATAATTGACAATAATGAACATTTATAATATTGTAATAGGGTTCTCTAATTTCAATATTAATTACTTATTATATAAATTAATGAAAAAAACATTTTTTCATTGCATGCTTTATAATATATTTATATATTACGCAAGTTTGTGTATAAACTGAAAAACAGGATTGAATATTATTGGATAATAAACATTGTATACAGGAAATATAATATTTTTTATTTTTAATTATTAAATAATAATATGAAAATAATATCAAATTAATGTATTTTTATCTTATTTTATTTAAATTTGCTTATATTTTAAAAAAAGATGGAGAAATAAAGAGCACATTGCTTTTTTAATTTGAAATTTATTATATTTTTCAATTTATTATTAGTTTTGCACTACTGTAAAATGAACAACTTGGTTATTGCTGTTTTTGAAACTCAACAACAAAAATAATTGATTTATATATATATATAAATGTATGTATATATATATACATACATAGGTAAATGTGTGTGTATGTGTGTATTTATAATTATTGTGAAGAATAAACGTATGTTTGAAGTCAGTTATAAATTTATTCGAATTCTATTTAATTAAAGTTCATAAAATTGCATGCACTATGTCATACATTAACTCAAGACGATCAAAAATATGTAAACATGAAATGTCTCGACCTGTATTTTGAGCATGAACGATTATTTTCTTAATTGAAATTGATTCATATGATTAAAATAAACAGACTGTTGGAAAATAAGCCGTCAGTTTCGTTAAAATTGTTTATATATTTAAGCAGTACGGCATGATTCTTCTGTTAAATGTAAACTATGTGAACTATTTTATTCATCATATAAATAAAATTGTGTTCAATACATTATATATATATATATATATATATATATATGTATGTTGAAAGAATTAAAATCGATATATGTATATATTTTAATTTAATAATTCTGTGCATTTAAAATTAACATAGGAATACACAAAAATATTAAAATATTAATAAACATTTTAAAGTAAAACATAATATGAATTAAAATTACTATTCCTATTTTCATTTTTTATAAATAAAAATCTAAATAAATTAAAGAAAATAATATTTAATCGAAAATAACTCTAGTGCTTACGTAACCTTAGATAATATTTAAAATATTAAAACCTAACTTGTCTTTGTTCAGACATTGTAGATATGAAAACAATATTCAAATATTAAATTTTAGTTTCGAATATGACGTTCATCTTTCTCTCTCTCTCATTATATATATATATATATATATAAATATAAAGATATATATATATATATATATATATATTATATATATATATATATATATATATATATATATGTATATAAAGATATATATATATATATATGTAAAACCAAGGCAATGACTTAAAATACACTCAAACTCATATACAAAAGTTTATGAAAATTCAGGAAAATAAGAATATCCTAAAAAGTTCCTTCCAAAATCTGACAGAAATTGATATAAAACTTAATTGTTTTAAAACGTTATTTATTTAATTTAATTGAACAGTAGCAATTCCTTTTACAAGTTTTCATCAGAATTATCGTCACTATTTAATAATCAGTTCCATTTGTGAACTGGTGCGAAATCACTTTCGTCACTAGAAGAGATAGTCAGTGCTTCACATCTACATGGTAACGACAAAAGTTCTTCACAAACAAAATTAGCGTCAACTTCACTCTCATTCTGTGTTGATTTTTTTCCTTTGAAATTATAATCAGTGATTAAACTTTTCGATGATGATTTTACTGATTTTTTAGGCAGTTCGCGATATCCAAACGTACAATTCTTCAGCTCACGATATAATTTGAAGGGTCGTTCAGAATTTGTGTCATGGACACGAAATTGAAGACTTTCTTGAATTACATTTTTAGTGAGGGGATATGTTTTTTTCAACTTCACTATCGTTTTGTGAATTTTCGACGATATTTAAAGTTATACCAATAGTACCATCGTCATTTAAGTCATTATCCACAAGAAATTCATCGATATCATTCTGGATAAAGGTATCAAAACCTTCCCCACCAATTTCATGTGCGAAAGTAATGATTTCAGCTGATAATGTCAATGTTTGAATGGCTCCACTGTTTGCAACACATCCAGGCCAAGCTACTTTCAAGCAGCATAAAGTTTGTGGACTTATTTCAGCGATAGCAGATGCAACATGATTTAAACATTTCAAAATAGAAAAAATTAAAAAATATGAATTGTAAAAAATGTTTAATATTTTTAATTTAAAAATTTTTAACCAACGTACAGTTCATATATCTATCTATATATCTATCTATCTATATATATATATATATATATATATATATATAACTGAATTTGCATGAAATATGCATCGCATAACATCAAAACCGCAATAAAAAGATGCACATAAAAACACACTTTACTGTATATATATATATATATATATATATATATATATATATATATATATATAGATATAGATATAGATATAGATATATAGATAAATATAGATAGATAGATAATTAAAGATTGTCAATTTTTAAAAAACAGAATTACTTAAAAAAATTATTGTTAATGTTGATTCATATATGTATAGACATTTAAGCACTTGCATAAATAAATATAATAATAATAATAATATATATATAATACCTTATGACTTGTTGAGATGTGATGAGAAAAGTAGCTTTTCTAACAGTGAACGAGCGTCGTTTCTTTGTTCACTTAAAATAACTTAAGAGTTTCTCATAATGCTCTCGGAAAATATTACTTCAATTTACTTTATATCTTTCTGTACTACTTAAAATCTTGAAAGTATTATTCCACACACTTATAAATACAGACGTACATACACACAGATATATATATATATATATATATATATATATATATATATATATATATATATATATGTTTTATATTGAGAATTTTTTAGTATAATTTCATTAAATTTCTGTTTATGCCATACCTTTTTTTAAATATTAAATATCATATTTGATTTTATATTTTCCTGTAATTATCTCGCATGACAAAAATAATATAAAAGTAATAGTTTTCAATAGCTTAATTTGAATCACAAATTTATAAATTTTCTTTTTGAAATATTTATATATGCGTGTATATATTCTGTATATTGATATAATATTTCTCAATACGGCATTAAAGAAATTGATATTTATTTTTTACACCGACATACAAACGTAAATATATTTATATAAGCTAATTTTTATATAAAAAAAATTGTATAGCGTTTACTTTGTACCGTGAGTTCAAACAAAATGACTCATTATAAAGAACGGAAGTCGTGACAGTTCTTTTTTTTATTATATACCTTTTTCAGTTGAAAAGGGCAATGCGAGAAAATAATCTTGTTATTTCTGTACAAGCGATGTTTTTATTTAACCTTCTTTCTAATTAACTTCCATATATTTTTGAAGATTTGAAAAAAATCATCTCTTATATATATATATATATTTATAAACATGTGATTTATATTTAATAAGTAGCTGAAATTCAATTAGTTGAATTGTCGCAATTTTTACAAAAACGTATCTATAAAATTACATTATTCATTTCTTTTTATATTTTCTAGTTCTATTAAATACTTTCAATTCAATTTTATTTGAACACCATCATTATTGCCTTATGCACTTTCAGATTGTTTATAAATTTTTATATTTAGTGATTATTAAATTTATCATAATAAGTAAATATTAAGACTATTAATAAAGTAAAGAATTACTGATATTAAAAGTAAGATCGTGAATACTCGTACTTATTTCTTGAAAAGTTTAAAGAAATAAAAATGCTCGATGTATGATTCAGATTGATATTACTTGTAACGAAGTTTGTTGAATCTATATTGGTGATTATTTCAATAAGACTCGATTGATATTTACTGCACTGGATGTACGAATCATGTACTCTAACATAAATTGAATAAAATGTTTCAAGAGACTAACCTCAAACATGTTTAAAAGTTAAACGTGTTTGTTTCTATATCTATATACCCATTCTTCAATTGATCTCTTCGAGTATTCATCATTGAATTACAAACACTGTATTTTACTATGATCAATTTTAGCATTTGTGCTATCTTGAAGTAAATATCCAAGTAACAAGAATATCTGAAGATAGCAAAAGTACTAAAACTTATCGTGGTGAAATACAATGCTAACAGAATTAGAGAAAATATTCAAATAGAAAAATCAAACATATCCTGAAACTTTTGATGAAATATTATTGAAAAAATATGGTTTAACTAAAATTATTTTTTTTAAATAATTATTACTAAATAATATATTAACTCAATTAAAGAAAAATACGATACAAGTGTTTTATTTAATATGATAAAATTTTTAAAAATTACTCATCTTACAAACCAAAAAACATCTGTATCAATAAATGTATATTAATCAGTTACGATTGTTGCATATAAGAATTAAGATATCGATTCCAACATTCTCAGAAAGCTAAGGTACAATGTATATACTCCTCTCTCTCTCTTTCTCTCTCTATGTATATATATATATATATATTTGAAAATTTGTTGAAAACTAAATTTTTATTAAAAATTTATTTTACTTGATTTA
>CM068320.1:17059186-17109186 GCA_034766995.1 Acanthacorydalis orientalis | reverse complement strand
TTTCAAATTCATTTCATTATTCCGAACTCGATATTATTCTTATTAGATTATATTTTTGTGAATAAAAATGAATTTATATTATCTCTTAACATATTTATACATTTATTGATTTTTTTAATAATTCATTATACTCTGTTCATTTACTATAACCACTAACAAATAAAATAATATTGATGCTAATATAATTTTCTACTATTTAATTTACAAAAGTTTGAATTAGGAATATTAAGAAAGATGAATGTTTTAATAACTAAATATTTTATACCGAAATTCCTCTTCTATTCTCAAAACATAAACATATTTACCTGCTAGTTGTACGTGTGTTTTGGAATTTATTACATTCCTAATGCTTCTAGCTTACAAGAGTAATTATAAAGTTCATATAAATAAACAGAAATAACAACGCATTGTATATATAATTTACCAAGGATAATAAATTTTAACTTTATATTGATTTTTAATTCGTTTGCTTTTGTTTGTTAATTATTGATACATTATTTCTGTAGAAGATAATATATAATAACGATATTTCGTTTGAAAAATTACTCAATTTTTCTTTCTTATTATAAACCAATTATTTTTTAATTAAAAGTGTGTATTTATACACATACATTTATTATCATACAAATATAGTCGTTTTTCTTCCTCGCATGTTCTACGGAATAACATGATGTATGTTTATTTTAATTATTTATAAAATACTAGATCGAAATTTTTTAATAAAATGTAAAAAAATACATATCAAAATTATGGAAAACAATTTATTTTACATTGATTAAAATTTAGGAACGAAAAATAATATTTGTAAAATATTATTAGGTTGGTAGAAAAATAATTGCGATTTATGACCTTCAAATTCATATAAATTTTTCTTATTTTTGATTTTTCTAGCTGTTTTAAGTAGTTGAAAATTATTGAATGATTAATGCCTAACCTTTATGTAAGGTCTAGAATTTTTGTGCGCGGTTCTGATTCAACTAACACCTTCAGTTGGTTGTTATGAACTGAAGGACTCCCGCGACTTTCATCATCTTCAAGGCTCTCGTCCTCAGAACGCAATTTTTGGAACCGCCATATTACACTGTACGTTTCTTAACAGTATCCACACTAAAAACTTCGATTAGTTTACGAACAGTTTCTGCTACTTTACCATCCGTTTTGAACTCATACAAAAAAATCCTGTTAGTTGCCTATTTTCCAACTTTAATTCAATAACCCAATTTGAAACAAAATTAATAATAAAACCAAAGTCAATATTACCAAAATACAGACCGAAAAATGCACTTAAATATTAACACGGACACGATGAAATGACACTTATTGAAAAAATTATGGTTTGAATTCAAAAAAAAAAACTGTCATTATTTTTCTACCAACTTAAAAATTTGCAGAAGAATTTTAATCTTATTCAATGTTAGCATATTTTTTTATACATTTCATTAATTATATTCTATTTTAAAAACAATGTTAATTATCCATCAATTTATACTGAAACAATCTAAATATTATTTTCAGTATATTTGTTTTATTCGGTAATAAATTAATTGACTAGCAATTTCAAGTTACATAAAGTCGAGAATTTTCCTTTCTTTTATTTATACTATTCGATATTCTTGTTTATACATTTTATTCACTGAACAATCTCTATTTCATATACAGTATACATAAGATGATTTTGAAACATATTTTCTAATATTGTTACTACTATTCTTATATAAAATTCTTTACCATTTTCTTTGCAAACAAAGTCAAATAACTGTCAACGCTTGACTTTATAATAAAAGCACACAAAAAGAAGAGTATTTTATGTTATTCGTATTCTGACAGTGGTACGATTATATATATATACATATATATACATATATATATATATATATATATATATATATGTGTGTTTGTATAACTGATACTAAGTTTATATTTGTATTTTTTTTTGAGTTTTATACATTGCCATTTATTTTCATTATATTAATATATAAAATAGCTGCAGATTTACATTTTATGAATAAAACTGCTATTAAATTAACTCAGAATTATACCTCTTGCATATATTTTTATATTTGTATAACGATATTTTATATTATCTTATGTAATATTGGGTCTTAATATAGTGTAAAAATGTTTAAAATTTACCAGTATAAAAAATTAGTTTGTTTTATGGAAATATTCAATAATTAATTTTAATATTTGGATATACAAATATAAATTAATATGTTAATGTTATTTTCTTTAGAGCACTAGTATAGAAAAAGTTTGAAATTATCATTTACAAAAGTAATTTTAACTTCACTCTTTCATTATTGATATAAATAGAAACAAGATTTTAAATCGATTGCGCGGATTCTGATACTATAAAATATATGAAGACAATTATTAAATGTGTAATGTTTTGTAATTATTCATTATTGAAAAATATATTTAATTTAATTTGAGCGTTGGAATAGTTTACTTATACTGTCTAATTAAGTAAGTGGGTTTCATATTACAGGAAAAATTTAGTAGATAAATTTTTTAATGTTTTTATGTTGAATGTAAAAAATTAGTAAATTACATAAAGGTTTGATCTAAGCATATATACAGGTATCTTTTTTGAAACAGCTATGTATGTGTTAAGGTATTTTTATAGCAATAGATCAGATTCGAAGCCGTGGTCGTAAAAATATATCTTTTGCAGATGTATTGGTATTAGATATAAAACCTACATTGCTTATAATATCGTGAAGAATACAAAATACCCAAATAACTCCATTCATGTTAAAAAATATAGTTATGATCGTATGGATTGTTTTATTAGATATAGTTGAGATAAAAGAAGATATCACTGACTTTGTCTTGCATGTTAGTAGTATCTTTAAAAAAAAGGAAAATATGACCTGCAAAAATCATGGAAGAACAGTCTTTTGTAATATGTTTCATGGTATTTCTTAGAAATTTTGCAATTAGACTATTTTTTTTAGTTTTTAAGAAATAATATGTGCGTTCGATGTTTTGAAAACAGGAGATCTTAAAAAAAATAGATTCACAGTTTGCAACATAAACTTATCTTTTTAAATAATTTATAAGAGGTCGAATTTCTCCAGTTCAAGCTGAACTTCATCAAAAATTAATTGTTCTATTCTTCTTAAGTAAAATTAAATATAATGTTAGACTAGGAAATTATAAATAGAAAAGATTAGAAAAAATACTTAATTTTTGACAGAGCTGCAAGAACTTAGAACGAATTGAAATCTTGTATTATGGAACCATTTCATCTCATGTATATGCTTTCATCTAGAAACTAAATTAATAAGTATACAATATTATTTCATTTTGTTTTTTTTTTTCAAAAACAAAATATTCGTTTCAACTGATTTATCCCAATTAGGTATTTTATTAAATGACGTTGCGATTTTTCCCTATAACTAAAAAATAGTCCCGCCGCTATGCATACGTTTTATTCGTTCTCTGATTGATTGATATCGGTCACGTGGTTTCTGTTCTGATTGGGTGATATATATACACAATATATATATATATATATATATATATATATATATATATATATATATATATATATATATATATATACAATCATATATATACACAATCAGTGTTCTGTTTCACGATATACAACGAAAGATGGTATACGATCTTAGTGTAAAACTAATAAAAATTATTCAAAATATTGTAGTCACTGAAACTTTACAGAAAAAAAATGGTTACACAATTTAACAATGTATTTTGTTATGTTAATTTTTATAACATTTCCAATAAAAATTTTAAGACATACATTTAAAACGGATTATTTGTGTGTATAATTTGTTAATTTCTGTCATTTGTTAAGGGGAGGAACAAGTATTAGCGAGTGCGGGACTAAGTCTCCTCGAAAGTTGGTGAGCATAAAGATCAGCGGGCGAAATCCCCTCCTTAAAAATAAAAATAATTTATTAATATGAAATTCCAAATTTTTTTTCTCGAAAAATACGTTAATTGAGTTGGAACGTATTTCTGGAAATAAACTATTATTTTATAATCTTTGCAAATGTATTCATTTTATTTCAGACTACAAAACTACAATAAGTACCTAATACTTTATATATTTATGTACTAATTGATTATAATTTTTATATTTAAAAAGCAAAAAAATCTCATTTTCTAGCACATGATAATATTTATATATTTCACTGTAAACGAAAAAAATTATAAAATGATTAATAAATAAACAATTCAATTATATTTCATGAAGTGAATTAATTTTGGATATTAGGTATCGAAAAGTATTTGGTGGCTGATTTAAAAATCACATATATACATATATCTATCTATCTATCTATATATATATACACAAGAGAGGAAATTTCCCAAAACTAAAAAAAAAAACAAATTGAGAATGATATTCAAGATGGCAAGAAAATCAAACATATTACGTTATAAATTTGCTTTTAAAAGAAAAAGAAAACATACGCTTTTGTAAATAAAAATTGTGTTGTCTGTAGGCGTTTTTTTCTCGAAATGAAACCGTAACCAATTCCATACGTCCTTAACACACATTATATATATATATATATATATATGCTGCTCTCAAGAGAATTTCAGACTCGAGAGACTTTCATCTAAATAAAAACGAACGACACAATGCTTGTTAAGAATCAAGAGATTTTTTTATAAACAATTTATGATTTCATACGGTTTCATTACACTGCATTTTAACAAAAATGTTACTTTATAAAAATTTAACTAAGTACACTAGTCTTTAACTTTATTACAAAGTTGTTGTTTTTAACATTTTATTATATTTTATAGTCGCGAATACATTTTGAGTACAACATAAAAATGTGTAAGGTATAAAACCAAACGATCTTTTTATTAAGCAATAACTACGTGTTACGATTGGAAAATAAGGAAACGTTTTCCTTCAACGTGGTCTATATTGGTAAATCGATATAAATCTTCGGTGTCACATCATAACACGTTTATTTTTTCATGTGTTATTTACTTTGTTATCGTCAGTGACTTTTGTATATATATATATATATATATATATATATATATATATATATATATTGAATAAATTATATAAAATAAAAAAATAAGCAGAAATTGGTAACAAACTACTGGTTCGTATAAAATGTAATTATTTTGTACTTTTAACTATAGATAATATTAATAAAATAACATATATTTTTAAGAAAGAAATTCCATCGATATTCAGTAATAAAATTTTCAATTTCCTTAATTATTTCCTAAAACTACATATTATTATATTCCGATCGGCTGATTTTTATTCAGAGATTCATTTTTAAAATATTTTATATTTTAAATTTGTTTAACATGAATAAATTTTTATATTTTGCTTTTTGCTTTATATATGAACTGAAATGAGTTTATTTTTACAAGAATAAATTTATTTCTTCTTTTATTGAAATTTAGGTCGTTTATTTCATACACAATATATATATATATAGTATATAGTATATAGTATATATATATATCTGTTTATACATATAGATATTAAATAAATTGTATAGAATAAAAAAATAAACCAAATTGTTAACAAACCACTGGTTCGTATAAAATATAAATATTTTGTGCCTTTAACTATAAATAATATTAATAAAATAACATATATTCATAAAAAAGAACTTCCATCAATGTTCAGTAAAATAAAATTTTCTATTTTCTTACTTATTTTCTAAAATTACATATTATTATATTTCGATCGGCCGATGTTAATTCAAAGACTAATTTTAAATACATTTCATATTTGAAATTTGTCAAACATGAATTAATTTTGATATTTTGCTATTTGTTTTATATATGAATTGAACCGAGTTTATTTTTACAAGAATAAATTTATTTTTCTTTTATTCAAATTTGGGTGGCTTATTTCATACACAATATATATATATATATATATATATATATATATATATATATATACTTGTATATGAAAATGTCAATTTGATTTGATTTTGACTCATTGTATATTATACTTAATTTATAACTTTTATTACAATCGCTGTAAAAGATAAAAATGAATTTATATAGTTAATGTCGCCAACTAAATTTATTTATATTCCATTGTTATTGCAAAATTTTATTAAAATTTATGTATAATATTATATATTGTGTTTCAATTTGATTGAAATTGCCTATATTTTATCTTTTTTTATGCAAATAAACAATTATTTCTATCGTCTTACCATATTTTTTGTATAAACTTTAATACATATTATTTTTTTAATATTTTTTTTATATATTTTTCCAGTTATTTATTTGTCGTTTATATTAAATTCTGTAATTTACGTTCAAATTTTGGTTTTAAATATAAAATATGACAAAAAATGAAGTTAATTTAATTAATGAGTATTGAAATTAAGGAAATAAATTAAGTTTTTGTTATGATATCTAATCTAATTTTTTATCAGTTTGTATATTAATAGTTTATAAATTTTAATTCAATTTTACATGATGTAAGATTTTCTGAAACCATTCTAATGAGTTGTTTAACGAATTACTGAATATATTTTATAAGTTGTAAAGAGACTAACAATTTGTTTGTGTCTACATAAATATTTTCTAATCTATATACTTATGTTATATTCATTTTTGGTATTAATTAAAATACGTATTAACATATAAAATACATAATATTTGATTAAGATAAAAAATAGAATATTTTAAATATCATCTAATGAAGAGAAAAATAGTTTAGTAATGTAGAAAAAATTACAGTTTCTCAATTAAAAAATATATTTACGGTGAATTATTTTTTTTCTTTGATAAGATTTTAGTTCCTGTTTCGTTTTAATGAGATTTTCTTCAAAGAATCTATATTTTTTAATGGAAATAAAAACGAATAAATGACAATTTAAATGTATATTTCGCATAATTTCTCCATAAACAAATATCAATTACATAATTTAAAAACAACTAAAATCAATAAAAAAAATTAGTGTACTTGAGATTAAATCAATCTATTTTTAAACATTTAGGAGTATTGTTAATTATTAATAATAATAGTTTTAAACGATTGATGATTTGTTTACTAAGTAATGTTTTCTGTAGCTCCGAAAATAACTTAATATAATTATAACATAACTGTTATGATTTATTTCTGCTGTAAATATATTTTTTTAATTTCAACTTAAATTTTAAATTAATAAATAATAATTTTTGTAATTAATTTAATTAGTATAAGATTGTAAATCATTTTAATTTTTTATTCAAATAATTAATGTGTCCTATTATTAGAATATATATCTACATATATATATATATATATATATATATATATATATATATATATATATAAATATATGCATAAAAGAATGTTATCAAGTTTATCATTAAGCTCTATACTTTCAAGTTTCGTATCCGTGTGTTATGATATTTCTGATGCTATAGTGAACGTGACTTTATAACAAGTGTTCAATTTAAATCGATTTTGCTTGTACAGAAAAAGAACACAACAGAATTTTTCACACTTTAATAATAGGGACTTGTGCACCACTTTATAAATATAAAAATATATAATGCTGAAATATGGAATATTTGTACTGGATTTTGTACCATGATATGTTTACAATTCATTCATGGTATTCATAAGCCATGAACTTAAATGGAATTAGTTTTTGTTTAGTATATTCATTAAAATGTATCTCTTGTTTATTTATATTTTTAAAATAATTCTGTTAATGATTAATATATATTTATCTCTCTCTCTGTCTCTCTCTCTCTATATATATAATATTCATATTCAATTAATTAGTATTCAATTTTTATCAAAGTATTTAAAAATATTTGTTAATTTATCTATTAATTTATATTATAAAAACTATTAGTTGTATTTAAACCAAATATTTATTTATAATAAAACATTTTTAGGTTGAATATTTTTTTAAAAAAAATAAGTACGACAATAAAAGAGAAAAACTATTGTTTCTTGTATTTATTTCATGTAGGACTCTTCATGAATTTAGCTTTTCGTAGAATATTATAATTACTTTTATATGAAATTTCAAGCAATGTACAAAAATTGGTATTTCAAATTTTGAAATGTATGTTTAATATTATTGTAATAACAGAGAAATTTTAAAATAAGTTGATTAATTAAATGGAGAAAATACAGACTCATATACTTAAGAATTAAAGGCATACCATTAGTTAAATTCCAAATCCAGTGCAACGTACTGTATGATAACTTTGCAAGCAACTTATTTATATACCAGTTTTCTTATAGTACAGCTTCATTACGATTCTTATGTTTCTTCGAGTACAATATCATATTATTTATTTGTTGACATTCGTATGAATAATTATACTATGTAGGTTTATCTTTCCTTTGAAATTTCAATAGAATAATTAAATTGTATTAATTTTAAAGGTTATGATATATATATATATATATATATATATATATATATATATATATATATGTACACAGAGGTAGAGAGATAAGAAGTACAAACATTTTTACAAAACATTGTTATTTAATTATTTATTTAATCTTATTTATTTACACAAAGCTAATATTTCTATTTTACGATTGGATCTGTGAACGATTATGTCATATTAAAAATGAATCTTTATTATAAAACTAGTATATAGCCCGTCAAACTAACAGAAAAATAGAAAAAAAACTAAAAATAAAAACTGTTTATTGCTTTTTAGGACGTAATATATTTAAACATGAAAAACATCTAAGACCGAAACTTAATGAACTAAACTTATCCATTGTGAACATTTTCTTATACACTACATTCGCTACATAGCGGCAAACGACCACGTTGATGGTAAAGTGACGAGAAATGTGGGTTTTTATTATGAAGAAAGAAGATAATTTTCATTGGTCGATGAAATACGAAACATTAGACTAGTAAAAATATACTTTTGTGGACACCTTGCAGTTTTGCTGGATGAACTGACACGGTGGTTACAAAGGAAGTGACAAAATATTACTGTACAAATATCTGAAAATTCTCGATTCACTGAATAAACAGGTTACTGCAGTAAAGAGTGTCATAAGCTACAGTTTTTGACACTCACACTGTGGAATTAGAGAGATGAAACTAAGAGTCACCCGGATATAAATGAGATCATTCGGTCAATTAAAATACATAACATTTGACTACAAAAAAAATGTTTTAAATATTATCTGGTAAAGAGAAAAATAGCTTAGTAATGTAGATAAAGTTACATTCTTTGAATTATTAGAACGAATTATAAAAGTATAAATGTTCTAAAGTTCATATTATGATATGTTCACTATAAAATTATGTCTCTAGTATAGAGTACTTTTACATATTATCGGAAAGTATAGATTTGTTTTATTAATTACTATCTGATGATTCACCATCGAATTCCGTCTTTTTTCATTTAATTCGTTTAATTAAATTTAAAATAATGTTGTTTTTTTTAAAAAAAAATGCATGCATTAACATATGCAAACATATAATATATTTTACAGAATTTTTTACAGAAAACACAATGTTTATTAGAAAAAAAAATGATTTTCCGCTAGTACTTAACATATTTTCTAAAAATGTTAATAATTATTAAATTTTATTGGAAGTTACTTCTTTTTATCAGTTTAAATTATAACATACATATACTGTATATCTCGGCATATACGGCGACTTACGTATAAGGCAATGTCGAAATTTTAAAATAAAATTTATATATTTATCATAAACCAGTCGTATAAGATGATCCTAAATTAAACACTTCTTTCACATTTTATAATAAAATTTCATGTCCAAAATCAAAATTTTGGGAATTACATTTTTCGATTTAAATTTTTATTTTTTTCGGGGAATCACCTTGTTCTGATATAATGTTTTGAAACAGCGTGCAAGGCTTGTATCTAGAAGGTTATGACTGAGTATTTTATTTTTAAAATATTTTTATTTACAATGAATTATGAATGGGTTAATGTTATATACCAATGTTTAAGTTTCTTTTTTTAAAATAAAGAATTTAATTTCTTTTTAAACACAATGAATTCTTCATGTTATTTTAATGGTTCTGTTTTTGTATTAAGAGTATAAGACGATCTGCTATTTTTTGAAGAATTTTTTTAGATTTTAAGGTTTGCCTTATACGCCGCGATATACGGTATATATATATATATATATATATATACATATACACAAATAATTTTTATTTGATTTAACTGTATTTCTATAAAAAGTTCCAAGAATTTTCCCTATATCATATTCATATCCCTAAGGCAATATTTAAATCGTATTTTCTACTTTCTAAAAAAAAAGACAAAAACAAATGTAATCTCTAAAATTCAAACGGAACAATCATGTACAACAGGTACACAAGAATTTAATTCAATAACGATTAGTATAAATATTATTCATTATTATTTTGTGTATAGAAATTTAGTTTAAAAAATATAAAATAGCAATATAAATAACTGTTTTTTCATCCAATAGTTTTAAAAACTGATATTTTGTTCTTTAAATTATGCGTCAAATGTAAAATGAAAATTAATTTGTTGAGAAATTTATTATCACATAAATATTTTTGGAAAATTTTATTTTAAATTTGTTATGAAAGTAATCGTTGATTATAAATAAGTAGGCAAATACATTGTAATTAATAAAATATCCATATATTAATTCGCTACATTTATATATTATAAGAAAGATGAATATTTAAATTTCTGATAGATTTTTTTTTAATAAAATTATGATTTTAAAAGAAAATAAATATTATATACTTCTGAATCAAACAGATAAAGAATTATATTATCCACTGACTTCTTTTAACAGAAGTGTATGATTAATTTTTTGACACAAGAAATGAATCAGCTGGAATTATCTTCAGTGGTTAGAAGTTGTTGATAGACACACTACAATGAACAGCAATATTGTTGACCACTGAGTGAAGAGGATGAATATGTCAAAAGAAGGAAAATCTATTTTTCATAATACATCATGGAAAAAGATCTCAACCGTTACGTGATATCATATTTCATATCAAATATTAAAGGATTATTCATTAGATTGGTTTTATGTATTTTACGATAAGTAAACTACAAAAGATGCAAATAAAAACATGATTTCATAATACTTTCATATGTATTTTATAAGTTTCTTTATTAAAATTAAGGCAAATATTTAAAATATAAAATACTTGTATGTCAAGTCACTCGGTAGTACAAGTAAAAATATATAACTATATAAAATGATATAAAAATGTTGTATTTCAAATATATCTTAAAAGTCAACAATGTACTTAATTTTTATAATAAAAACCATTTGCATTCATATAACTTTCACATTGTTTTTTTAATTTGAAATATTTTGAACAGGAAATAAGCAGTTTGTCTTTTTATGTTTGTATTTAATACTACACGAAATTTTATATACAAATACGTTTCCGTCCATAATATTTCTTAAGTAAATTCTACATAAAATTTTACTTGTAAAATTTTAAACAGCAACTGTTGTAACTTTTAGTTTACTAAACTTTTCAATTCAAGTTTTCATTCTGTTGATATAAATATATCTACCCTCGTATAAAATTTATACGTGAATATATATATATATATATATATATATGTACATATATATATATATATATATATATATATATATATTCATATTAGATATACAATTTTTGTTCAGATGGTTTCAAAAAGTTAGATAAAAGTCGATGACAAAAGAAATTAAAATTCTGAATTGACAAATATCTATTAAGAAAGTAAAAGCAGTCATAAATGATATAGATAATAGCCGGTATCCTGAAATGAAATTTATAAATTATTTTTTATTTTTATCAGTATTTTCAATCTATATATTGACAGTATTATTACTGCACTTTTTAACAAAAATATAACCTGAATTTAATTAGATGATATTTTGAAATATAAATTATAATTATTATATATACATATATATATATATATATATATATATATTAAAAAATGACATTTATATATATATATATATAGTAATTATATAGTACCTAGAGTTTCAAAAAAAGTACGAATAGCTAATTTTAATCATTTCAATATTTAACATAATTCTTGGAGTATTCAAAGTAATAACAATATAACAATATGCAGTCATGGTTCATAAGATAATACCTTTTGTATATTATAGGAGAAAAAAACTAACAATTAAGAGAAAAAAAATGAAACAGATATAATGAGCCATCTGTTCTTTTTTTGAGGACTATAATATTTTTTTATCACTTAAATATCTCTGATGTTGTCGTATTGCCACAGTCCAATAATTTATGAACTTTGCAGTAAATAGAATTATTTTTTTTAAATTGTGTAATAAATCTGAATTTAATTTCACACAAATTTCCTTCGTTCATAAATTACACATACGAATAATATGGCTATTGCTTCTATATTTGTTTTTTTATAGCAATTTATACTATGAAATTTTCTCATAAATTACTGTAAATTCAAATTATCGCATCTCTTCAACGATATAGTGATTTAATTTTATAGGTTCATTCTTTTCTCTAATACGTTCTTTCATACTATTGAAAAGAAAAAAAATTATGGCCTATTTTAGATTTTGCTATTGCTTTATCTTAATGTCTACACATTACACGCGTGTGTCCTATTTAAATTTATAAGACCAGTTTTCAGTTATTGTACTTAGAACTGTTTAGATTTGTGAAAACTTCAGCTAGATAGTGTGAACAGTTCAAATCGTCTACCTGAAGATGATACAAGTCAAGAGAGATCGTAAAACAAAATAACGTGACAGTAATTCTAATAGAATAATTATTTTAAATTTGTTTAGTTTTAGACAGTATTTTATAATGAACTGTTAAAAATATTACACGTAAAAATTAATGCTATGCCTTTAAATCAAATCAGACAATTCTGTTTTAAATTTAAATCTTTTATTATCGTTTTATGATTTTGAAGTGCTAACCGTCATATTTAAAATCACTATATATTTTGGCCAAGCAAATAGTATAACCTCACAAAACAGTAGTGAATTTGATGGTGTCCGAAAAGCAACATATTAGACATTGAATACTTTTTCCATTCCATTTCAAAAAAAACTTCCGTAATCATGAAAATAATTTGTTTCTCTTTGGGAGAAGGTGCTGAAATGTATAAAACAAAAATACTGGAAGAGATCCGAAAATGCATTACAACTTCTTTAAATCAAAGCTATACCTTTTTCGACAAGGGATTCGTCAGATATTCGACAAATGAAATAAAGTTATACAAAATAATGGAGGATATTTTGAGAATTTCATTTTCCATAAATATTCGTTTTTTATAAAAAAAGGTACGGAATTAATTTGTAAACGTAATTTATCAGTACTTCGACACTGACTAAATTTAACATTTTATTTTTAAATGTATGTTTTTTCAAATGGAAAACATGCCGTTGAAGTCGCGGGTGTGATTTGTTCAGCTTTGAACGAAGGTGTATTAATGCATAAAAAAATGCTAAAACAATGGAATAGGTCCCAAAATTTATTATGATTTCATCGATTCAAAATTGACATCTTTTTTTACAAGGAATTCGTCAGTTATCAGACAGATGGAGCAGTTATACAAAATTTGGAAGGATATTTTAAGGACTGAAATGTATTTCATTTTTCTGTAAACATTCATTTTCTATAAAAAAAAGATATCAAATTAAGTTCTACACCTAATATACAATATATATATATATATATATATATATAGGTATTATATAAATTTTATATATATATATATATATATACATATATATAATATAAATTTTATATATATATATATATATATATATATATATTCATCTATTTAATGTAACCATATAATTAATCAAAATATTCCCCATTATTTTGTTGTAAGCTTATACAAATTAATAGGAGATATTTTGAGAATTGAAATGTATTCTATTTTTCTGTAAAAATTCATTTTCTATAAAAAAAGTCACTAAATAAACTTGTATACCTTATATATATATATATATATATATATATATATATATATACTCGTATATAGTATTTTTTTATTTGTAAACATCAAAAATTCAAGAACAAATTTGAACTTGTATGTTAGTTAAAACAATAAGAGTAGGTTTTAATTGTGATCTTTCGTAAAAATTAAGAGGAAATATTTAATATATATAGATGTATGATACTAACTGATGGAAAATAATTTTGTCAAATAATATATATATATATATATATATATATATATATATATATATATATATATATGAAATTTTATTTTACAAAATATTTTTCATCTGTTAGTATCATATATGTATATATATATATATATATATATATCATATACATACACATAATATGTATATCGTTACGTGGATTAATGGATAGATGGATGTATCTCACAAAAACATATATTATAAAAGTTATATGTGGTTGTATCGTCAGCGATGTCAAGTTAAATTTTACTTATCATCGCAAAAAATATAACACGTTTTTACGTATTACACAGCGTTTTATTTTTTATTCATCATAATTTTGTTTAAATAAATCAGTTGTTGTGATCTTTAATAGTGACACAAATAATGTGAAAGGTATCATCAATATCAAAGCATAGAATTGTTTTTATTATTATTGAAATTAATTGATCTATTTATTTTCATAAATTTTATGTAGTTGTTTACTTGGATACCAGAATTTAATTCATATTATTGTTATTAATAGATATTTGTTTGTATGAAATATTACTAATATTGTTCTTTGGTTATTAATTAAAAATGTTTATTTAATTTGTATTATTTTCGTTCTCAAATTTTATTATTTTTTAAATTTGTTCAATACCATTAATTTTTTTTTATTAATTTAAAAAGTGATTCGCATTTTATTTAACTTAAATAAAGTTTCTTTGTGTACTAAAATTATTATATTATATAATTATTTAATATTTACAATTTTCAAAAGTATGTATATTTCTATTAATCTTGCTTTAAAAGAGCTGTATTCATTCTACAATATGAATAAATATACATCTATTCAAATATCACTTATGGTCAACTGAAATTTTCAATTAAAAACTTGTATTTTTTAATTTCATTTTCGATACTATTTCAGTATCAACGTTCGAGTTGCTTCACGTCTAAGAATTTACCATTTTTTTCTGAACAATAAGTTATAAAACAATATTTATTTCATTTCATAATGCTTCGAAATTCAATTTATTAATCAGTGATTATGATTTAAAATAATATACTGAAATAATATTTTTGTTGTATTAAAATCAAGAATTAATTAGCATGTTTAAAGAGAGGTAATGCAGATATTTACTATATTGATTGGTGAATTCAGCTTCAGGCTCGTTTTAAAAATATTGATTTACAATATAATACGTTTGTTCATACTGTGGCCAAATTTATATCACAAATGAATTTCTTACTCACTTTACAAACCACAAAAATGTTTTCTACTCAAATGTTAAATTATTGATTTTTATCATTTTTAATTGTTGTTTATGTGCATTTTTTAAGGGATGTCATTAATCTCGGAAATTTAATGTATAGAGCAATTTCAGAGATTTTTTTTATGAAGCTTAATTTTTAACTTGTTACTATATATTATTTATTACTTTTGTATAAAATTGTGTAGAGTGGATAACGTTTCGGTGGTCTGCGAAATTATTATTTAATAAAATACCAGTATCTTTCAATTTAAGTGGATTAATTTTTAGTATAAGTGTAATAGTTTCAATTTTTTGTCAGTTACTAAAAACTGACTTAGGTTAGTTACAAAATACTCTATAATTCGCTTATTTGATTTGAATATTACATTTAATTTTATTTTAGAGAATCGTTTTGTGTGATTAAACTAGAAATATCAAATCCTTGGTATTTAAGTATTTGCACTATATAATGGTCCATTCAGGGGAATGAATGTTACATGAAAAAATATTTTAACTCTCAGGACTATGATCTACAATTTTTTATTTTTTTCAATTATTTCGAAACCCTAATCTTATGATTGAAAACAGTGATTAATATCAACATAAAAAACAATATATAACTATCAGCAGCACCAGAATAAAATATGTAAAAAGGAACTCATTGATACGAATATGGATTATTTTAATATAACGAAACATTTAGCACTGGATTAATATTTGCTAGAATCGGATATGAAATATTTTATGTAACTTAATGATAGATGAATTTTTCAATTTTTATTTTTTGTTAAAGAACATTTTTTCATGCGTGCGTATGTGTAGCTTTGGAACGAGAAGGCTGGAATATAAAATAAGGTTTTGTTTTTCAATAAAATTTTTGATTGAAAAGTAAAAATCAATGAACGAAGATTATAATAAAAAATATTCGTAGAACTGTTTATAGTATAAATGATATGTTAAAATTTAACTCGTTGATTTTTAATATTTAATATCATTATTTTACTCTTACTTTTTTATTAGTTTATAGGAAAAACGATGAATATAAATAGTGAAAATATTGTATATTTCTTAAAATTATAATAATATATTTGGTTTTGGACACGAAGAACTAAATTATTTATTGCAGTATATATTTTATATCACATTTTAGTATTGAATATTGTTTATGTTATTACTGTAAAATTAACTATTAGGTTGTTAGAAAAATAATTGCTGTATGACCTCAGAATTCATATACATTTTTATCTTTTTTGATTTTCTTGCTATTTTATGTGATCCAGAACTGTTTGATGGCTAACCCCTAACTGATGCAAGCTGTTAAATTATTGTGTGTGGTTTTAATTCAACTAACGCCTTCAGATGGTCGTTATGAACTCAAGAACGCCCACGACCTTCTTCATTTTCAAGGCTCTCGTCCCTAGCATGAAATTTTTGGAAGTACCATTGCACAGTAAGTTCCTTAACAGTACACACACCAAAAATATCGATTAGTTTAAGAGCAGTTTCTGCTGCTTTACAACCCGTTTTGAACTCATACCACAAATTTCTCTTATTTGCTTCTTTTCCATTTTTAATTTAATAGTCCAATTTGAAGCAAAATTAATTATAAAACTGAAGTTTATGTTACCAAATTACAGACTTCAATATGACAACATAAACAATGATAACATGAACACAATGAAATGGTACTTTCATTGAAAAAAGTTATGGTTAGAATTCAGAAAACAAAAGAGCAATTATTTTCCTACCAACCAAATTTTTGAGAAATTATTTACGAAAAATTAAAATCTTTTAGTGTATTTCTAAAATTTTTTATCAAATTTATTAAATGCATTTGTTTTGAAAGTATTATTTTTTATTAATTACAAGTTTTAAATAATTTCTTCAATAATTTACAATTTACATAATTTTTTTTACAAATTTATAATGTATCTTATATCGTTTCTATTACCAATTAAACGGTACTGACCAGAATACATAAACATTATTTGGTAAGTAGTTTACACAGTAAAGGAGCATGATTCAAAGTTTGACCGTGTATACTTTAACAAGCTTTGATAGATATCAGTAAACAACCGTTATATTGAATTAAACTTCTTGATTGTTTCTATGAAATTTGATTTAATAGTTGCTAGTTCAATTTTGATTATTAGTTATTCCTTAAATGTTGTCGTAGTATTATTAAAAAAAAGTAAAGAAACAAATATTAATTTAGTTATTTATTGTATTTACAAAAAAACTCTTTTTTATATTTAATAATGAATGTATAATTAATACTACTAATTTAATTTCATTTAAAATTATACTTAATGAAATATGTATTTTTAAATTGAATCTAAAAAAAGGATTAAGATGTATAGTTTTTTTAATTTAGAATTTAAAAATAAAATATGATATTAAGTTAATGTTTTATGCGATTTTTCAAATCTTATTAAATTATATAAATAATTATTAATATTTCTAAAAAATTATATAAGAAGAGTAAAATATTCAAATTCTTTACATATGTTTCTGTATGAATTAATTATGCTTTACAATAATATCGATATATCTTGTTTTTATGAGAAATTAATTTGTGGAATATTTCGAACATTAATTGGAATTTATAACTAAGTTTATGAAGATATTAAAACTGAACATTAAATAGCTTCTTACTAATATTGTATATTATTATATGAGGTGAATTGTAAATCAGTCAAAATATTAACTGAAGCGTTATTTCGGTAACACCCAAACTTATATTAAACTAATATTATTATTATCATGTCGTAGATATTATTGTAATTAACTACAAATTTCTATAAAGATATGCTTGACTGAATGTAAGATTATTAGTTGGAATATAATTTTCAATATTCGATATAAGATCTAATTTATTTAGAATATTACAAGTAGCTTTATATACCAGTACTGAATCAATCTAAAACGTATAATAATAATTATACAGGTTATATTAGTATAAATATTATATTTCACTTTAATGACACAAATATTAATTATTTTTTATATATTCGTATAAATATGTATATTCAAATATAATTACGTGAGATAATTTCTTTCTAATATAAGTAAACTACATTGTTTTTAATGAAGTTTCGTTAAAGTTTAATTCAAAAACATGACCCTATAACCATTCCATATGAGTAGACAGACATGAAAAAAAGTTTATGTCAAAAACAAATGAAAAAATTTAACAAAAAGTACCAATTTGTTGTTCATAAGAATTTCTATATTTTTTTAAAAAAAAATTAATGTATATTTATAAACAATATTCAAAAAATATTTAATTCTAATATTTTTAGTAACATTGGTCACAAAAAATGTTCCTGTTAAAAACTATTAACTGTTTTTCTATTTTTCTGGATTCAATTTTGTCTATCAAAAAAAAAAAAGATTAATTAAATTTTTTTGTAAACGGTAATGTATGCCATGTCTTTACTGATCAATTAGTGGTATAGAAAAGTAGTTTACAAAAGAATAATTCGCATTCAATCTCATATAACTTTAGAAAATAGAACAAAATAAGAAAAAAAATATTTATTTGATCCTGATGACCGTCGATCTTTTAGATCATTTGTGTACTTTTTACTAATTTCGACACGTGTGACATTTTCAAGTAAATAACGAATATAAATCAGATTTAAGTGTGCTACTATAACTGAGAATAGCGCACATGCCGAAAACTTACCTGGTCCAAACGAACAAAGGCAACCATAATAAAGTATCAACCATAATAAGTAGCAAAACTATTTTCTTAAAATAATATTCTTGAAAAGGGAAATAGAAATTTTATCAATTAAGAAAATAAATGACAAAATAAAATTAATGTCATTTAAGAATTATTTACTTATATAAGAGGGTCGGTTGATAAGTATGGTAAAAAAGCAAGTTAAACACTGTTTTTTTGGAAAAAATCGATTTTCTTTCTCAACATAGTCTCCATTGAGGGTTATATACTTAGTCAAGCGAGTCTCCAAAATACACATTGACGATGGCGACATCTTCATTCGACGAGAATTATTTCCACCGTCCTAAGTTCCTAAGCTTTCAAGTTTAGGAAGAGGAAGAAGTCGCACGGAGCCAAGTTCGGAGAAGATAGGAAATTAATTGGAAGACTAATTCATGCAATTTGGCCATTGCGATGGTTGATTTGCGGGACGGCGCGTTGTCCTGGTGAAAGAATCTGGTGCGCCAATCTTGACCGTTTTTGTCGCAGCTCTTCTTACAAACGGACTAATAATATTGCATAATAGGCTCCTGTTATCCTTTTTTCCTTCGTTATGTAATCGATCGGGATGATTCCTTGGAAATCCTAAAAAATGGTGACCATCACCTTCCCAGCCATCAAAATGGTCTTTGTCTTCTTCAGCGCATTTTCACCAGTCGTTGTCCACTGCTTTGATTATTGCTTGGACTCAAGTATGCAGTGGTTGATCAATGTTTCATCCACGATGATAAATCCGCATAAAAACGTTTGCTTGTTTTCTTTTCATTTTTGCGGCATCTGCTACAATGCTCTCTTCAAACATTTGCAGCTCATGAACAACGCGTCGCTTCTGAATAAAATTTTGCCTATGCTAGTTTGCAAAGTGACCATTGATATCCGTGACGTTACAAAATAAATGGTGGTGACACATCATAGAAATGTAAGAAACTTATCAAACGACCCACGTACGCATATATATATATATATATATATATATATATATATATATATAAAATTTACAATTCGCATTCGTATTCCATATATTTAAATGAAAAATCCCAAATATGAATGTATGAATGTGTATATATATATATATATATATATATATATATATATATATATATATATATATATGTATATGTATATATATATATATATATATATATATATATATGTATATATATATATATATATATGTATATATATATATATATATATATATATATATTTAGATATATGTGTGGGAGTATGCATACATGAGCGTGTGTTCGTATGATAAAACGTACGTAAGATTCTTTGAGAAAATATCAAAATTTCTATATCCCTGTTACGAATAAGATGTAAAAATCGGTTAAAAATATGATAACTTATACATATAGATACGTTCAGCAACGTCATCTGGTTTTTACTCAAGTATATATAAAAATGTGAGCGTTTTTCAAACATGTGAAAAGGATGTTTGCGATATGGTAATTCACGTATTTCCATTTTATCATCGCATTTGTAACTATTTATTTATAGGCATTGAACGCTTGCATCCGTTTTCCGGGAAAAACGTAATTCAGTATGAGCAAAACACCGCTATCGGTTATGTAGTGTCATTGCAAATGATTGATGAGTTTCCATTTAAAGCAACTCGAAATTATTCTTATTTATTTTTAGAGAAGAATCTATAAAAGAGGAGTTAATTTAGATTAAAAGTTTGAACAATTTATTAAACTACTTTTTATCGTATATCAAATTTTAGTCGATTCATGCCTTTGTATTTTCATATAAAGAATAAAAAAGTTTTAAAATGCAGTTATATCAATTTATTCAGATATATCTATATTTATATTGTGTAAAATACAACAAATGTGCAGTAGTGCGGAATGGAAATATGAGATAAATCTTTTGTTGTTCGTTTTAAATTTCGTCTTTTTCTGTATTTCATAAGTTTTCAGATTTAGTAAGCTGAATATATAAGTATTGAGGGAAGGGAAAAGCATAAATCAGTTTAATGCATTGTATTAAAATGTTAAATATAAAATGTATTTTTATGATAGAGAGAAATAGTCACATTGATATTTTATACTTTTTGTATGAAAGGAAAAATGTGATTTTTATTCTTTTTAATGTACGTTTTTTAAATATGCATTTTATATCATTATTTAAGAATTTTTTTGATTCATTAATATTATAAATACACACACACACGCATATATATATATATATGTATATATATATATATATATATATATATAATATACACATGTTATACTTTCCATTACCATTAAATTTTTTTAAAAATGAATATATAAATATATAATCTATTGTCAATTACAATATTAACTAAAATGTTTCAAAACTTATATGTGTGAATCAATATAAATACTGTTTCAAATAGCGAATAGTTTTCAAGTGAAAAGTGCGTACTTTATGAAAATTTTCTTGCAAAAAATATTTATTTAGTTTTCGGAAACGAATTCACTATCAAACATTTTTAGTTGAGTTGATTTGCTATATCATATTCAAATATTTAAGAAGAATTTTCTTTCCCGTTACAATATTTCAAAGTATTATTCTATATGACATTTTTATGTGAACTAACCAGGCTTAAACTTTGCTGACACGAATGCTGTAAACGTTCGAACATACTAGGCATAATTTATATCTTTATAGATTGTGACAAATATGAAAATGGCAACTATCTAATATTTAGTTCATTATTTAAATGTGTTATATATATATATATATATATATATATATATTATACGCAATCTGAAGAAAATAAAAATCAAATATTTTACTTATAAATAATTTATAATATAACAGTTTGGATGTTAATGATATAAGAAACAATATGTAATTATATTAAATTCAAATAATTTACTATCACATAAAATTATTATATTGTAGATCATATTTTTATTTTTAACTAATTTTTTTTGGAATGTAATTCTATTATCATAAATATTTTATACATATTTTAATATATTTTACTTAATGTTGTATAAATTAATATGAATGTCAGACTGAATCAATTTTGGATACTGTGGTGAAAATGTTTTAAATTAATTATTTTTCCCTCCACAAACCACAAAAATATATTTATTTACCTGGCTCTTTCTGATGTTTTCAAGATAACCTCACCAAAGTACAACAAGGACGATCAGCAAGCACAGAAAGAACAATAAAATGATTTATCATTTTTAGCTAGAACATTTTGCGTGGTTTAAAAATAATTCATTTGGGAAAATGAATTTTAGAATCAAACTGGATATATTATTTCAGTTATTTTTTACTAACAATGTTTATCATTTATTTTCTGAAGAATCAATATTGAAAAAAAATGTTAAAATGAATCATATCTTTATATATATAAAAAATAATTCCATCATAAAATTTCCATAAAACATTTTTTTTCGCGTAGAGCACCTTATCGCAACACCACTCGCCCCGTTTCACTACAAGTAGGACGTTAAACATTTCCGATGTTTCACGAATCGTCATGTTCGTCGATTGCAATGAAACAGTATTTGGGCACAGCTTAGTTGTATGTTGGTCTTCCAGATGTACTTCTAAGCAGGGTATTAAGTTTCAATGTACGGAAAAACATAAGAATATCGTATACACAGAAGTTTTAAAGTAAATTTATAATATGTTTTCTTTTCAGTTTCGCTATTTTTACGATTTCATTTGAAATAAAAAAAAATCATTTCACAATATCTTTATTTCGTTTTTCATTTAAAAATTGTTTACAATTAATGAGAGCAAAAAAACCGAGCGGGGCTTTAGCCCCTAGAAATCGACGAGCATAGCGAGCAGGAGGGGAACCCCCTCATTATGTATATAAAACTATAAGAATATTGAAAAGTATAGTATTTTAATACAAAAATATATATACAAGGAAACTATGATATTTAATCATAGCATTCATTTTTATTCTATTACCATTTATATCACAATATTCTAAAAACTAACTTTTATTTTCATTGTATTATATATATATATATATACATATATATATATATATATATATATATGTATGTATATATATTTTAAGTATTGTTTTAAAATATTCTTATATCAATATACGCTATTTTACATATCAAAAGTAAAACATCAAAACTTTACATATATTATAATCTCATATAAAATATACATAATTAATAAATTAAAATTGAGATTATTAGTATTTTAATAATTTTCCCAACAAATGATAATAAAAATATACAATTAAAAAAATAACTAGCATAATTTCTAACATCTTATTACTTTAAATTTTCAAAATGAAATCATGTTGACTATTTTATAGACTAACTATTTAAGCGGTTGTTAACATGCCAACAATTTTATATTAAAATTATGGATGCTTTTCCTGTAATGTCGCGTCAGCGACTGAGTTAGGAAACATTACAAAAGAAGTCTCCTCAGGCTATTCATATAAGCTTGCGAGTTCGAAAGTTTCACTAACTTAACGAATAGTTCACTTAGTTTCTGCGGTTATTATCGATTCACAACATGTTCACAATTACGTGATACGTTCTGATTGAATGAGAATTCTATTCTCTATGGTAATCACTAAAATTGTATACGTACTCAATGACGTTACTATTATTTTGTTATTAGATAAGGAACAAACATGATAATTTAATAATCAGTTACTTTAAATATATATATAAAACTATTTTTTTATGAAATGATACGCATATAAAACACTAATCGATTTTACACAATTACCCGTATTATATAAAAAAAAATACTTTATCTAGAACAAAATATCACATTTGAAAATATAATCTTCTATCTTTCTTTATATAAAACAACACATTTCTCGTCACTTTGTCCGTAACGTGGCCTCTGCCAACATCTACCGAATGTGATATATAAGGAAATTTTTACAATGGATAGGTTTCAAAATTAATTCATTAAGTTTCTTTCTTAAGTATTTTTAATGTTTAAATATATTATGTTGTAAAAACCAACAGACAGTATCTTCTTTCTATGTTTCTTTCTATTTTCCCATCAACAGACTATATACTAGTTTTTATAATAGATTTTATATTTTACGTAATGATCCGCGAATTAGAAAAATTATTCTGTATTTTTATGTATTTTTGTATATATATATATATATATATATATATATATATATAATATTTTATTACATAATAACACAGAATAAATGTACATCATGTACTGTAATGAATCTATTTTAGTATAGCCACTATTTTCAGCACGTTAATATAACACGTTATCTCTATTCTACCGTGCAGATCATTCTAGTAGAGAAGGATTAAGCTCCGGTTCTTAAACACATTGTCTAAAGAAGACAGTGTTTGCCTGGTACAACGTTGATTCGATTCAACAAACCGACATACTACATATTGCTTTGTTCGTCTCTATTTTATATCTTCTTCGGGAGAACTTCCCTCAAACCCGTATGATATGGTTACATTTAATAGATGAATACATATATAACTCATATATATATATATATATATATATATATATATATATATATATATATATATATTAGTTAATTTAGAAATAGTATCAATAAAAAGTTTGTATTTATCTATAAAATATAAAACATATTTATTATAAATTTAATTTTAGTATTGAAATTAAAATTTAATTTATAAAAAATTAGCAATAATTATAAAATAAGTATAATTATAATATTTAAATTTAATTGAATATATAAATTAATGTAAGGAATTAGGCAAAATAATTATTCATCTATTTAATAAAACATGTCTTTCAGAGTGTAATTTAAAGTCTAACTTGCCCACTAAATTTTTTGAAGGGCTGCGGTATTTTGATTGCAATTCACTACTGATTTGTGGGGTTGTGCCAACTGCTTGAATAAGATATTTCTATATTGTTTTTAATTGTTAAGGTTGGCACTTTAAAATCCTTAAACGACGAGAAAATATTTTAATTGAAAACAGAATTGTTTGATTCGATTTAGAGTCACCGAATTAATTTTTACACTCTGTCTCTCTTTCTCTCTCTCTTTATTTCTCTCTCTCTCTCTCTCTCTATATATATATATATATATATATATATATAAATATAATAAACTGACCAATTACGCCTGAAAATCATCTCTTGTCTAAATACATTATTCTATCATTTCGTTATAATAAAATCTGTAAAAATATCTTTAATTATAAATAAGGACGAGGTGATTTTTGTAATTAAAACTATTAAGTGATTAATTATGATAATATTTGTCAGAAAGTATCTTTTTTTTTAAAATAAGTTAGAGTATGTTAAAAGTATTGATAAATTGAGGTGTTAATATGATATATTGTATACAAAAACATGTCAAATGTATAGTATAATTATTATTATTTATCTTTTTTATGAATTGTTTAAAGTGATATTAGTTAAAATGATAAATTGCTTTTAAAAAAATTAATAAACTGGTTATCAAAAAAACTCAATACAACAGATAACATCTTTTATAATTTTTTATTAGTTTTTTACTGAAAAATATTTCATGACATTTCTTCCAGGATTGATATATATATATATATAAAATTTATCATTTCTCTAAAGACTACTATGCATCAAACTTTCGTTATTTTTGAACAATCTCTTATAGTATTCCCAAATCACGTACATTTAGAATACGAATATGTTTTGCAAATATAATTTTTAAGATTCACGAAGGTCCACCGATAGAACGAAACTGTTTTCAAGAACTTTGTAGGTACATAAAGTTTGTTTTATACATGTTATGTGTAAAAAAGGTAGATAAATTTCAACTTTGACTTGAAACAAGATAACCTTTTTTATTTCAAATTCCAGAAGTGAACACAATTTATCAAAATGTTTTATAGATAGGATTAAGCGACTATCACATAAATCGAGTATTATACGAGAATGAACGTATAACAATTACATTATTTTTTGCTAAACGCAACGGTTTTCATATCATATTGTCGCACAGGGTTTACAAGAAAGATTTATATCAATTCGTAAATATAGTAAATTCCGGTTTATGGATTTACTTTCAAACGTTTGGGAAATACTAAGAAATTCTACTTATATAAAGGTCAATGTTTATCGATTGAGTCGGATTTAAAAGCCGAATAATCGCAAAATTTCACGATTGATACATTTGTTACAATCGGTTCTTGTTTGTTTTATCACATATTGTACATTTTTCCTTCACACTAAAACTAATGAAGTATAGTTGTTTATTAGACCATAATATATCCGTTGCTTATATATATATATACGTATTTACATATATTTTAGTTTATTCTTTAACCCTTTACACTCACAAGGCCTGCTATACTGCCCAGGCACTTAAAAGCGTTCTACTCCTATGGCCAATATCACTGCCCGCATTTTCTCATTTACAGATAAAAGTGTTAATAAGCGTTCGTCCATTAATGCCATCGAGTATTTATACTTTCCTATGTTTATCATACTCTTATTCTAATTCTTAATATACAAGCTTTTGGTCTGCAGTGCTTTTCGAACCATTGTAGCATGTATCTGCTTTATAGAAGAAGTAAATTCAATTTCTGTTTTTTCTTGTTATTATCGTGAAATGATAAAAGGGTAACTACTATGATTAGTATCTCGGATGTTGCATTGATGCAAAAGTAAAAATATATTAAAGAGGAAAAATTAAAAGATAAATATAAAAGCCTCAAGTTGTAATAAATTATTCGAAAAGTATAACTGACATATATTAAGATCTAACCTTCAAGGAAAGACTAAAGACTATATGGTTTCTTCAGATCGTGATAGTAGTAGTGGAAAAAGAACAATTTTTTATTGCGATGCATGTGAATGTAAACCAGGTTTACATGTTAGCGACTGTTTTAAGCTTTATCATACGAAACAAGTATATAAAAAATAAAATGTATTAATTTAAACAAATTAAAATTTTATAATAATAACTTATGTTTATAAGATCAATATCGTTATACAATTGCAGTAGAAAATATGTTAGTTTTCCATTATTTGTTTCAAACAAATTCATGTAAATAATAAAATAAAATACAATATTTCCATTAACTATGTTCATTTTTATATGATTATGTTTGGTTAATAAAAATTTTAAATTTTAAAAAAGTCATATAATCTAACAAATTACAAGATTTTGTGGTCAATACATAAACTGACAAATCTAAAAAAAATCGCCTTGGAATTGATTATCAACGTATAATCTAATTGCTTAGAGTTCAAAATGTTAATTCTTGATTATTATAAACTCTTGTTAATTACAAGTACTTGTAAATAAAACATTCAGTTTAAACTATTGTATTATAAACATATATTAGTATAAAATAAAGTATTTTTAAATAAAAAATGTTCTATCATGAAAATAATATGATCCCTCCGACATAAATTTATAACATAATAATTTTAATTTATTAGAAAAAACTTTTAATCAAGTACACTACAGTAAAAAATTATACAATTTAAGACACTCCAATTCATATTGATTTTAATACTTTTCTGATAGATATTTATGCATGAGAGAATCAAGTTTTAGGTCAAAGCGCATCGATTAAAGCGAATCGATTTGAAAAGTTTTTATACCAATTATGTTTCAAATGACTACATTGTAATTCAAATACCATTTTCCTCTTTTAACACGTTCTGCATTTATTAACCACAACGAATTCATTCAAATACACTTTGCCACAAGTACATATTCATACATGTAGACTAATACACAGGCACATATATATATATATATATATATATATATAAATATATATATATATATAGTCTAAACAACACTCAATCAAATTATAATCTATAGAAAATATAGTGAATTATTGAACAATTGTTATACAGTAAGTCTACTCTTTAGAAGCTTAATTGAAGTAACTGCATTGTATTTTAAATTATCCTCTATTTGTTTATTTAATTTATTTATGAATTTAAAAAATATGTCATATTTATTATTTGAATAAATTTCAAATTCTATTACCTAAATTGATATTAATTATATATATATATATATATATATATATATATATATATAATTTAAAAACGGTTTTAAGACAATTAAAGAATAAATAATATTTTTTTCTCTCCAGAATCCACAGAAAAAAAATTGTTCAAAAAGGTTCAATAAATTATTAATCATACACAATAATATAGCACTCTGAAGATGATGGTATTTCCAGTGAAATCAGTGTAAACAAGAAGCAAAAATGATTTTTTAAACATTTTTTTGATGTAAATGTATATGAATTTGAAGGTCATAAACCGCAATTATTTTTCTACCATCCTAATAATTTATTATCTCTGAGTTCAAATGTTCTATTGTTTCTTATATTTAATATTTACTGTTTTTAATAACCCTACGCACGAAAAATATACTTTTTAATCATCTTCGATCGAATTTTTTTAGACCACTGTTAATATACTCTGTCAGGATCGGTTTTTATTCTTCAATCATCTTTTTTGGTACCCTGATAGCACTATCACAAACTACCAAAAGCAAAAACTAAGCAGAATGTTCAATGATAAGAATGATAGGAAATAAATTCGCTATTGACCGGAAAATCAATTTAATTTGTTAGTAAATCTGAAGTCAAGTTTAGAAATAAAAGTGTATTGTAAAATTATCAATTGTTAAAGGTTTGTTTTGAGACGAAAGTTTTGATTCTATTCGATGGTCAATTATTTCATGTTTGTTAATATTGTTCAATCTTATAGTTGTTAAATTGATATGAACACAGGTATTAATCAAAATATAAAATTTAGATGTATGTGCATGTCTTTCTATTGCATAAAATAATGTTTACTTACACACAAGCTTAATAAATATTTGAGGATGTTTATATTGTTCAATTTCATTATTATGAAAATCAAAATATTTTTTGAGAATGGGATTGTTTTTAACTGCCAGATTTTTATTTTCATTTTATCTTCTTTTTAATGATATTTCGCATTTTATTCCCATTAATTACACCAAAATATTGTATTAGAATTTTAAGCCTTTCATAGGTTGTAAACGATGACTTCTTTTTTTATACATGTATATATATATATATATATATATATATTATATATATATGTATATATATATATATGTATTATATATATATATATATATATATATATATATATATATATATTAGGTACCAAGAATTGTTTATCAGTAATATTATAACATGTGTTTTAAATATATCTCGAACTGTTCACTTCAATTTAAAAAATAATTCTAACCCTTAAAAATTTCTGTGAAAAATTGTGTAGTACATGCGTGTTTGCTTTATGAATTTAAACTTGGGACTAACTCTACAGAAACTGCAAAAAAAAATTGTACTATGTTTGGAGAAAAGACAATTACATCAAGAACAGTCTAGAGATGTTTAAAAAATTTCTGCCGAGGATGAATCCATTAAAGACGAGACCAGATCAGGCAGATCATCAAATTTAAATATCGACGAATCAAAGACAATGATTGAAACAAATTTCAGTTGAACGTGTCAACAGCTTGCAGAATTATTCAAAATAAGTAATGAAACAATACGGAAGCATTTACACAAAATAGAAAACAGGTGGAAATTAAGTAAATGGGTACCACACGAATTAACTCCCAATAACAAATTATAGCGTCTTACAATCTGTACATATCTTATTTCACAACTAAAATCATAGAACTTTTTGGAACAAATTTTAACCACTGATGATTCCAACTATAAACGTACTCACCACTGGCTTTCATTAGGTGATCCTGTCTCACAAAGTCTTAAATGAAAGTTAACACCGCGAAAACTTCTTCTCTGTGTTTGGTGGACTTCAAAAGGAATTATTCACCATGAATATCTACGAGTGTGTCAAACTCTCGCGGAAAACATTTATAATGAACAACTCCAACGAGTGCACAATGCATTAAAACAAGAACAACCAGCACTTGTAAATTGGAAAAAAGTATTTTTTGCGAGATAACGCACGACCACATGTTTCAGTAGAGACCAGAACAAAAATTATGAATTTAGGGTGCGAGATCCTCCCCCATGCTTCATATTCCTCAGACATATCTCCATCAGATTACAACCTATTTTTATATTTGGACAATCGTATGCATGGTAAATAGTTTAATAATGAAGAAGAATTAATAATGGAGATGTCTACATTTTTTGAAAATAAAAATAATCAGTTTTATAAAAATCGAATTTATGAATTATTTTCTCGCTGGGAAAGTGTTGTTCAATGCGAAGGTGGATAACTTGATGAATAAATTTGTTTTATGTAAAAATACACAAGTGTTTTTTTTCTCAATTCAAAAACGACAGAACTTTCTTTGTTACCTGATATATATATATATATATATATATATATATATATATATGCGTGTGTGTGTGTACGAACATTGATATGTATTAAAGTAATGCGAGCAATAAAAAATAACATAAAATGTACGGTCAGGGACAACACTTATCGGCATTTGTAGGCGGAAGACGACAAAGTATAAAATTATTCCATATTTTGTATTTTATTACCTAGTACATTCATACAAATATATCTTTAAGACATCACGTATATGTAAATAAATGCATATATATATATATATATAGTTCTATATCAACGGTATATGTATAGATATTAAGCGGGTGTAAGATTGCGTGTATATATATATATATGTGTGTGTGTAAGTACGTTGCATTCGTGTATTGTAAAGAAAAAAAAATAAAGGTAGCAGTAACATTTCAGTGTTCTTTGTATATTGCCCAGAAGTAAGATCAAGGGTACACTGTTGTTACTCGTATCACATATCGTTGGGAAGCAAGATCGTCCTTCTCGAACGACACGGATCAATCAAAGAACACTAACGTTTCGTGCGATGTAGTCACGTCTGGCGCGGCAGCGTTGTCATAAACATGATATCGTTTGATATCCTCGATTCCCGGGAGTCTGATATACATCAGTCTCTGTGTGTGAACACGTACTGTATGTGGTACTGGGAAAGTTTATCCAGTACCAAGGCTACCCTATAACCAAACATACATTATTGCATCCCTTGTTTTTCAGCAGTTTCGCAGATCTGCCGCTGTAATACGAACACGAAACTGTTTGCCCATTAGTGCATATCGACCGCCGGAGGTAAAATTTAAATAGGACTTTTATCAAATTTCATATTTACTTTATATTAAATTTTTCAGTAGTTGTAAAGAATGGAATCAGGTTCGTAAATTAGTTTTATTAGTAAAATTTTAATTTATTTGGAACTCGATCTATTTTTTTATGTGCTTCAATGAGGGTCTTAATAGTTGTCATTAAGAAAAGTTATTTATTCTCCACATTTTTTAAATATTCTCTCTCTCTCTCTCTCTCTCTTTATATATATATATATAGAGTATGAGTGTATATATATATATATATATATATATATATTTATACTAAACCCTTAACATAGTTATTTTTGGAAGTCTCTGCTGATACGCTGATAATTTTCAACGTTTAACCAATTTAATACAAATGAGTACTTAACTTTACTATAAATAAAATTATATTTAATAGTTTAGTCCAATAAACTTTTTTTCTATTAATTCTGTTAAAAACAGATAAAGTTTTATTGAAAAAACCTCGACTTTAATAGTCATCGTTTAGAGTATATTTTATTTTAACACGTTCAACCCGGCGTGGATCACCGGTGATCTACAAGCTGTGCTTTTATTTGACGGCATGATCCGCCGGTGGTCCACGCATAATTTTCACCACCAGGCTCCGTGAGCCACTGGTAGTTCACATATGTTTCCAATTATATTTATAAAAGCATAGTTTAAAGGAAAACTGTATCTAAATGTGTTATAGTAGGAAATAAGTAATAAAATCCACTGTATATAAACTGAACTAGCAGTTAATATTGCATATTCGCTGCTTATGATAAACTAAACGACAAATAACTGACAACGAAAATAAGCAAACAAGTGCCGATAGAACAATAAACAACTTTTAATCAAGCTCTGAGCCATCATTCACAATTTAAAAAGGTGCACCGGGTTGAACGTGTTAAAGAGTACGCTATGCTGGACTTACGAGTTCGAATTTGAGATGCTTTTGCTCACTGTTTTGGTTCTTGACTTAAATATAATTTTTAAAAATGCATATTAATATTATAAGTAGCAAAAGTGGATAAGTGATGTTGTAGACAAGTCTTTAATATTAATTTGCAAGCAAAATGAAACTTCATTTAGTAAAGTAAAAGTAAATTAATACAGTTGTCAGTTTTAATTTATATAAAAGAGAGTTAGTGATACAGTTAAAAATTTTACTGCAATTTAACTGCGGGACATTTATCATCGTCATCATTAAAGTTTTCAAGAATTTTAAATGCACCATTAGATAAGAAGTTGGAATTATTATGTTATGTAATTTTGGTATTTTTAAACATTTTGTTTGAAAATTTTATTAGTAAAAAATTAAATTTATTTTCAATTCTTCTAGAAAATTATTAGGTTGGTAGGAAAATATTTGCTGTTTTTTTTTCTTAATTCTAATCTTAACTTTTTTAATAGAAGTATAATTTCACTGTGTTCATTTGAAGTGCATTCTTCTGTCTGTATTTTGGTGACATCGACTTTGAATTTATTATTAATTTTTTTCAAATTGGGCTGTTGTATTAAAGATGTAAAAAAGGCAAATAAGAGCAATTTTTATATGAGTTCAAAACAGGTGATAAAGAAGCAGAAACTGCTCCTAAACTAAGCAATGCTTTTGGTGTGGGTACTATTATGTAATGTACGATGCAATGGTGGTTTCGAAAATTTCGTGCTGAGCACTAGAGCCCTGAAGATGAAGAAGGTCTCGGGTGTTCTTCTGCAATTCATAACAACCAACTGAAGGCATTAGTTGAATCAGAAACACCCACAACAATTCAAGAGCTTACACAAAAGTTTTGCATTAGTCATCCAACAGTTTTGTATCACTTAATAAATTATCATCAAAAAATATAATAATATATATGATTTTGAAGGTCATAAACCGCAATTATTTTTATACCGACCTAATATATTCATTCACAAATTCTATATATGTGTGTTCAAATTTAAGGTAATAAAAATATACCTTATATAATTAGTTAGATAAAATTAGTTATTCATTTGTCGTTCAAAGAAAAAGTTCAATTTATAATCTTTTTTCTATAGAACAGTTCTACTTCTGTGGCTAAATTCAAATGAATTATTCTGTCAGTCCAACAACCACAAAGAAAATTCTAATCAAAAATGTTCATAAATAATAATTAATTGTTGCTTGAAAATAATGTCTGTAGCTTAGCTCTCTGTAGATGAAATATTATTCATTGAAAGGTGTATAACATTTTACGGTATACGAAATGAGAGGAAAATTTATTTATGAAAAATAAACATTTTTCACTTGCTCTAAAAAGAAAACAAAGAAATTGGTTTTGGTTCGATAACTTATTTATTAGATTTTTGACAATAATTGTAATGAACATATGTTTTATCTTGTAAAATAAATAATTTATTATTAAGAAAAGTTCGATTATGAAATGAATTTCTGTTAGAATTCGTAAATAATTTAAATAAAAAACAGACGATTATATTTTATAAAAAATATTAAGTAAATTTACTATTTTACTAATTTACTACTGTACTTTTTTTCTGTATAAATAAAGTAATAAATATAATTATGTAATAAATGATAATGACAATATTCTGCTTTTTAAATAAATTAATATTTTTTAATTCATATATAACGACAATTTTTAGGACATCACTAAATAAATTATTCCTTGAAACCAACAAAAATTATAGACACAAACAAAAAAAACGTGAAATGATGTATAGTACAAAGTACTAAATTATTTTACATGTGGAATTTAACATTTAAAAATACTAAGCGTACCTTTCGTTGTCCTGAGGTATTCCTGGTATTTTATATTGTGAAATAAAATAAATTCATAAAAAATTACGAACAATTGTGTTTATTAAGGTATTCATATATGTCAGTGGATAATTTTTTTAAAAAAGTATTTCATATACGACCATAGCAATAATTGATTAAATAACAAATATTAAGAGAATAATTTTGAAGAATGTAAATTAATTATTTTAGGAATTTTAAAAATAAATTTTCGATTTTTTCGATATCACTAATTTAATTTGTAATATTTCTTTATACTTATTTATTATATATATATATATATATATATATATATATGATCACATGAATATTATTAAATGTTATGTTGTTTTTGTTTTGCATTATGAAACTATATTAAATTACCTTTCATTAATATTTTTATAACTTATTAGAAAATAAAAGGAGCATTAAAACATGACATATTCAAATAAATATTTGACAATGATAGAAAATAAAACTAAAAATAGATACATATTTTACTAGATAATTTTTTTTTATCAAAATATTACAAAAAATGTTTTTTTTTACATTTAATGCATTATTTGCTACCACATTTATTCACACATAGTTGTTTTTATTTATAAATTACTAAAATTGTCAGTAAAAATAATCATTATAATAATTACTAAGATTGTTTTTTGAATAGCAAAAGTAAATCATATTAAACTAAATTCTCATTATTTAAATTTAACCAACTTTTTTTATAAAAAGAAATGATTTTACACTATTTTGAAGCCTATGTAAAAAGAGGTGAAATTTTAATTAAATTTGACCTTATTAAATGTATAAAAGTTCAAATGTATTATTAAAGATTATTCAGATATTAAAATTGAACAGAAATTCCTCATCTACCTTTTTCATGAATTGATTTCTTTTTAAATAATTAGTATGCGATACCAAGTAGATTAATTTTCTAAATAAATTTGAAAATCATGCATATAATAGTGAATCAAGAGCTTAAAATATGCAAATTAAAATTTAATACATTTATTTCATGTTATTAACAGTTAGATATATGTATGAAAAAAGGTATTAATGCAAAAGTTGTACAAAAATTTAAATTGTTTACTTTGTTAAAATCGATTGGGCGAATTGTTACGAGCAAAAACACTCTAAAAATATTTTTATTTTAATATGTGTTGCACACATGTGGTATAATGTAGTAGCAAATGTTTGTAATTGTAGGTACACATTCAATATACATTTTTTGAATTAATCAGAGCAGCTACAATTCAATTACCGTAACTTTTTCAATAACAGTATTAATAAAAATAATATATGATGAAATATTTACAAATTTTCATCCACATTTTCTTTTTTAATCAAACTAAAATCATATTTTATTTATTGGAAATATTAATATTTCGTAGAAGTAGTAGTAAAGAGGAGGAGTACATTTATTAGGAAAGATTATGCAAATGATAACATATATAAAGTATACAATATATTTTTTTTTAAGTTTCACGAATAAAAAGTTATAAAATGTAGAATATATATATAATTTCGGATTTTAATATTAATTTATTATGTATTTAGTAATGAAGTATTCTTTTTATTCAGAAGTAATACTTTTAGTGTAAATTATTAAATTACATTTAAATATTTTCATCATATTTATATACTATTACCACGTATTAGATAAAATCGAGTAATAAAGTGGAAGAATGATAATCTGTACGCATTGCGGTTGATTTAGTCTGACCATGAAAGAAAAAAGCTCTTCAATCGAGATGCTTTCGATAAAATTATATTTCAGTTACAAGTCAATATCGATACTTGCGTAAACTGAATATCCGAGAGGTTTTAAAATGTTTATGTTTTTTTTCCTTACACATAGATATATAAAATGGTTTTATGTGATTTATATAAATGTTGCTATCATAGTTATCGATTTGTAGCTTTTATATTTCAACAGCAATGTATTTTTATTTAACAAATAAAATCTAATTATTAAAATAAATATACACATTACAAATTAATTTCAAAGCATTGCATTAATAACAAAAATTAATGTAAACAAAAATGATAAAAACTAATATAACGAAAATAATTTGGAATGTTATTTTAGAAATTTGCAAAATTGCTATTATATTTAATTAATATTTTTGTAAAACTGGATTTATTCGTTTTACATTATTTCTTTTACATTTTATATATAGATATATATATATATATATATATATATATATATATATATATATACATATATATATATATATATATATACATATATATATACATATATATATATATATATATATATATATATATATATATATATTAAATATATTCCTTTGAATCACTGAAATATATTAAATTATTTATTTTTCGATAATTGTAAGGACATTCTGAGAAATTGTAATATAGAAGTTATAATTAATAATAATAAAAATTTTAACTATTTATTTAAATTATTTTTAAAATAATAAAGTTATTTTATTAATTTGAAATGTTAAATTGCGTAATGAAATATTAACCAAGCTAAATAAAGTTGTACGTACATTCAAAAATATTCCAATGGTGCAATAAAATATAAAAAAATAGTCTTAAAGAAAATGTTATAATAATTGTAAAAAAAATCTCCGTAACTAACAATTAGGGGATAAAATTGATATAAATCTCAATAAAAACCATGCTTAATACCAAATTTTCTACTAAACCATGATTTTCTACTAAAATCATTCATCAGTGTTCTTACTGAACAAGGACTTTATTCTTCATGAAATTTCTTTAATGATTTTTATATCAACGTAGTCAATTCTATGAACACTTTTTTAAATGGTTGAATATTCACAATTTTTTTAAAAATATTATTTATTACTTTTTTTTAAAAAACTTCATATAAAAATATATGATTAACAAAATATGCTATCATTTTTATATATTAATTGATGTTTATATAGAAGGTCACATAAGAGGTTTTTATATTCATAAAAAAATCATACTTATATTTTATAAACAATCACTAAAATATATCAAAACTAAAGCGCATTTATACCGATTTTATATAGTTAGAATGTATGTATGAGTATGTATATATATATATATATGTATAGTGTGTGTGTATGTATGTATACAAAAATAAGTGTATACGTATGTTTAATTCAAATATTTTTATAAACTATTCTTTTGAAGGCACCTCAATTGAAGTACCTTTTATTTTGGTATTTGAACAACGTGGAGTTTGTATATATTTGTGTTTAAATTCCATTTAACGGAAACGTTAGAGAAGTCAATGTTTGATATCTCATTCAGAATGCGCATTACAATGTTGTTGAACTCGTCATAAGTGACAGTCATGATACTATTTTCATACATCTGGATATATAGTAGATAGTAAAATCGTGAAAAATAAAAGTAAATAGAATATCTGATACGAAAGTGAAATTTTTAAATCTTGTGTTATTTATTTATGGAATAAACAAACTAAACAACGTATATATATATATATATATATATATATATATATATATATATATATATATATATAAACTATTTAATTTAATTTCTTGGCGAACTATAATATGATACTGATGGATACTAATTTATTTTATCCATTGTAAAAAAAAACAGGTAAAGGAACAAATAAATATTAAATTGATCAAAAAAAATTATTTTTAAACAACCAGAGAGCTCTTCCCTTTACTTGGTACACTCGGCGACCACCGGGTCGATACCGCCCCCCGCTCGCTAATACTCGCTCTCCCCTAACAAATAACATAAATTAACAAATTATACGCATAAATAATCTGCATAAATTTATAAGTCACATATTTTTTATTAGTACAGTTTATAAAAATTAACAACAAAATACAATGTTAAAACGGTGTAACAATTTTTTTACTCTAAAGCTTTGGAGAATGCAATATTTTGAATAAATTTCTTATCAGTTTCACACTGAAATCGTATACCTTCTTTCGTTGTACATCGTGAAAGAGCTACATACATGTGACTGATGTCAACCAACCAGAACAGAGATCACGCGATATCCATTAACCAATCATTAATGATTGGAAATGATTAATGTGCTACTTGTAAAGTGTAGTGGGGGGAAAGGCTTTACAAGGAGATGGTCAATACGAAAAAAAATTGTTAAATGGAAATTTAACGATGGAATTTTTTTGTATATAGATTTTTAATTTCGATAAGAATTTTTTATTTCATAACATTTATTTATATAATCTGATCATCAATTATCAATTTGATATAAGATAGAGAAAAGCTATAATCAAAAATAATCAATAACAATTTAATGAATATTTTTGATTGGAAAAATGTTGGTGTAGTTTATAAGATGAAAAAAATTCATTTGTGAACTTGAGCTTAGCCGTAATGCCGAACGGTTTTCTATCAGAACAAGAAATCATAAGTTTAAAACGTGAATAAGAAATAATAAATTATATTTTTAAAAATAAATGTTATTTTAATAAAAATCAATTTTTGTAGACTCCTAAATATAAAATTGCTATCAGTGAAATTATCTGTAAAATAATAATATACAAAAATATACTTTCAAATAACAGTATGAATAATTTTTTAAAGTGTTAACTTTTTCATTAATATAAAAATATTTCCATAAATTACATCAGAATTCCGATGTACCAAATATTTTCAATATATTTCTATTTTACACATGAACAAATCTATTTTAATTTAATTAAAGAAAACTAAAATATAAACGATTTATGAAAGCAAAAAAATGTTATGTTTCATTCATACAAGCACATATATATATATATATATATATATATATATATATACAGGCAAATAAACAACACAGAAAAGTCAAGAAAAATTTATTTTTTCGTTTATCACATTTTGTTTGTAACAACGATTTTTCTTGTCAGTGGTGAATGTTTGTGCCAAGTGGGACACCAGCGTTTCGATTGAACCTCTGCAAGACGATTTACCCTGATTGTTGATACGTTTTTGAGATCAGTCTATTCCAGTATGCAATAGTCTTGACCTATTATTTATGTGTATATATGTATATATATATATATATATATATATATATATATATATATATATATATATATATATATATATGATATGTAAAAATAGTAAAAATCAAATACAAATCTATTGCAATTGTATATATCCTTGTCTGTATATATGTATATCCAACTCATGTATATATATATATATATATATATATATAGAGAGAGAGAGAGACAGTGAGAGAGATAATAACGAAACTCAATTTTCTTGGAAGCTATATTCTTTTTATTATTTATCATTGTATATCTCATATTGTAGTTTTTGTCTCTACATGTAACCCATTCCTCGTTAAATCTAGAAGGAATGACAGGTTTACTGTACAAATATATATATATATATATATATATATATATATATATATATATATATATATATATATGTATATATATATACAAATATGTGTTGTATTATAAAATGCAATTCAAAAATATTTATTAATATTCTGTACAATATATTTATTATTCGTAATTTTTAAAATAAATATGCATTTATATATATATATATATAGAATTACTATTTTAAAATATTGAATTTACTAAAATTACTGAACGAATTACTGGTACAGGTTTAATGAACATATTTTCGATGCATGCTTGTAATTATTATATTAATTTCACTGACAAAGAAGGGTACAAATTGTTTTTACTAATTTCTTTACCATAATAACGAAATATATACATCAAAATTGTGTTAAGTCAAAAAAATGTTATTTATAAAATAATGAAATACATTTTGCACCGACAGAAAATAACCATGTTAATTTGATTCAATTTTCAATATACTTTTTTCGTTAAAAATACTATTTTAAAACAGATATATTCATTAAAATTCTTACGGTATAAAAAATAAATGGATTAGGAAGAAGTAGTCAATTAAAGCAGATTATCTTTCTTTAAAAACAGATTATCGATTGATTAATTACACTTAGAGTACATTAAATTTTAGTTTAAAAATAGATACACCTCATTATTTTCTCTACTCCATCTTTATTATTTTCTCGATTTATAGACTAAAATCCTGCATATATATATATATATATGTAATATTCATTAGCCCATCTATGTAAATAATTTTTATTAGAATTAGTGTAAAAATTAAAATGATTAATCAAAATTTTTTTCAAGAATAGTGTATTTTTTTAAATTCTCAAGTTTTTCTTATCTTGTGTATAATAATATAATTTTATAAGAATAGTGAAATTATATAAGGAGTATTTTCTTAAGATAAATATAATTTTAATAACAATATTGAATATAAAATAGACAAAGTCTAATTAATCTAAGCTATTTTGTATTTTTTATATGAAGACTTGATAATCTGATTTTAGATAAGACCTCATTTTGTCTAATTTAACATACATATAGGACGTGTCATCTATTAATAAATTACAAAAATCCAAAGTTAAAAAATAGTTTTAATATCAACTAATAGTTTTGAACTTAATTTATTCTATTATATAAATTATACTGGAGAATAACCAGTAATAAATGTAATTTTATACTTAAATTTCAAATTTTTGTTTCTTTTCAAACCATACAATTTGTTTTACTGTTCTTTCCCCATTTAGTTCAAGAAGTATAACAATTTATTTACTTCTCATTAATTTTAAATGATATTTACAGTGTAATATATTTTATCTACTTATTTTTTAAAATATATGTGCTTTTCAATTTAATACAATTTATGTAAGAAAACTTTTTCAGGTGAATTCTAATAACAACAACTTTGTTAAACAAATATGTCAAAATGTCAACATATAATATGGCATTTAAAGTTGTATTTCAAATACATTCTATAATTTAAAATTATTATCACATATTGAGAATTTAATGAAAATGCATATATATATATATATATATATATATATATATATATATATATATATATATAAATTATATGTTTATGTATGCAAATATTATTGTTATTTATGTATACACACTTTTGATAGATTATTTTGTTTAGTATACGAGTATAATATAATTAATGTAAATAATTGTTTAGAACATGGAAATACATTCTTATGAATTCTAATAATTCATTAATATCTTTATTTCCAATATTACAGTAAACCAATAATTTGAAAATGTATGTTCTTATATAATGTATTTATATATATATATATATATATATATATATATATATATATATATATTTTATATATATATATATATATATTATATATATATATATATATATATATATATATATATATATGTATATAATATAAACATACAGTAAGATAAAGAAAGAGCAATTGGGAGCTTGTCACTCAGAAGATTGAAATAAAGTAGGATATTTACAAATTTGTCTAAAATATTTAGAATACATGTCAGTATTTTTTCTTGATAAAAATATTTTTACGTTTTTAGTGAATATATAACATCTTTGTCAAACAAAATAAATAGTAACTAGTTTTCATAAAGTTTGATAATCGTTTTAAATAAATTTGAAGAAAATTGAAAATATATTTTAAAGAAATTTAGATTTTCCATACTTTTAATATAAGAAATACTATACATAAAGATCATTAAATTATAACTTAAATAAAAATTGTACGTGAGAAAGGGTAATAATTTTTAATTTTTTATACGAATTAAATTTTATGTCTGTATATGACAAAAAGCTCTTATTTGTTTATGTGTTTTATTTTACGTTTTACTCATTTTATTTATGTAATTACGCAGCTTTAAATAAAGTGAATCTACATATTTGTGATTTTTTAAATTACAATTTTCTCAGTTTTTCTGTTAGCTCTCTGTCTCTCTCTATATATATATACATATTAAAATATTCATTGTCAAAAAGTATTTTTCAATAGAAGAATATTTACTTTTGAATGTTTAACTTCTTACCATAAGAACTAATACAAGTATATCAATTAAGTATAATTACAAAATAAGTAAATAATTACATAATAAATTTCTATACAAACTATTAAAGATTTATTTTTAAAACGAATATTATAATTGAGTTGTACCTTTTCTGATAAAAAAGTTGTTAACCTGGTAATGATTCCAATTATTTACACATATATTTGAAAATGCTTGATACATGACACCAAGAAATTTTATTCTGTATTTTTTTTAAATGTCAAATCAAATTAAGGGTAATTATATTCATTTGTAATAAAAAAAAATAATTAAAATGTATATGAATACCAAAAATACTTTGAATAAAAATAGTTAAGGTTAATAATATCTACCGAAAGTTTCACGCTCTCGTTTTTGAAAATTATTAAAATAATACTATTTAGTAATGTATTTAATATGTCTTATATGTTTGTTAATATTATTTATTTAGAACTATTATACAAGGAAAATAATTTATTTTTATTAATTATGAATTAAGTTATTGATATTATTCATCATATGATATATATATTATTTTATATCATATGAAAGTGTCACTAAATTTATGATCTACATTTTACTGTTTTATTCAACTTTAGTTTATATTTAACAATAACGACACTGAGTGATTAAATTAATAAACAAACATTAAATTTCAAAATAATGTTAACAGGGCGTAACACGATAATACATAAATCATAGGCTGGTTGAGTTGATGGTACAATAATAGCGTACACAAAAGCATCCAGAAAGCGGACTATAGAGGATCACAAACAATCCGCAATGATTACCGACTGCTCAACACATTTTGTCAACAAATCATTCGGTAATCTGTATAGTATGTATATTTCGTTGTAGCAGATTGTATTTTAATAAACTGTAATTGAAAATAACAATATAAATTTATTGTTTCAATTCGTTGTATTATTTATTCGAGTCAATATTTCACTTCTAAAAGAATTAATTGACATATGTATGTCAATATAAAATCTCTCTCTTTCTTTCTACATATATATATATATATATATATATATATATATATATATATATATATATATATATATATATACATGAACATATACATATACATCATATCTGTTTGAGTAAATAATCTATTTGGTTTAAAACTCATGGGTTATTTGTATTTTTAATTAAAATATTTGTGGAGTAATTTTCACAGTACAGTAACCATTTTTTATATGTAATCGCTTGGATAATTTAGTGTTATTAAAAGATTATATGTATATATATATATATATATATATATATATATATAGAAAGAGAGACAGAGAGAGATATAGATATAGAGAGCTTTACACATTTGAAAAATTTAATATTGATTCATTTTAATTTCTTATAATTTCAATATCATGTATATAATACAATACTGATTTATATTAATAAATACAAATTCAACTTCTTCTATTCCATCAGTTTTCATATCATCTCGAATTTTTAAAGTCACATCAATTGATGATATATTTTTCAGCTACATTTTATAGTTCAATTTCGTTATTGTATGTTTTTGTTCTTATTTCGTATTACCAACTTCAATTTTCCTTGAATGGAGCCTTATAAAATTTATGAGTACTTCAAATTCACAATCTGTATTTAATATTATGTTTCAGATTTATTATTCAATTTTTCAAATAGTACCATCAAATTTTTATGTCTACAATTACTAAACAAATAATAAATCAATTAAAATTAAAATGATTCTCATATATTCATCACATCCTCACTTATCTTTTCACTTTATCTGTCCCTCACTCTATACATATATATATATATATATATATATATATATATATATATATGTATATGTGTGTGTGTAATGAAATTAATATTAATGAGAAAAATGAGATTAAAATCTAATATATAAATAAGAAAAATTTAATTTTGAAACAAGTATCTCCACAGAAAAGATTGTAATAAATAATTTTTATCATTTGAATTAGTGCAATGTATTTATATTCAATAAAGATCAGATAAAACAAATTATTGAATTTCTATAAAATTACAGAATCATTGAAAAAACTGCTTTTCTTTGTGTTTATCTATCCAGAAGAAAAATACACCGAGTAGGGTTGTTTTCGATTTGAAATCTGTACATAATGATTTTATAAATTATAGAATAAAAATCAACCCTAGCATACATACATGCTTATATTAATTAAATAAAACACATTTCCTGAAAATTAACAGTAAGGAAATTATGAAAAATAAGAAGTATTATACATATATAAGTAAGTAATCCTTTAAAGAAAATCTGATGAAATTTAAATATGTAAAATAAGGTTGTTGGATTATGTGTATGCACAAATGTTCTTGTTATCTGCGTATACAATGTAAGAGAGGTATACGGTACTGACCTTTCTGTGAAATTAAGAAAAGATAAAGGATGGGATCGATGAAAGAATTTTAATAGGCAGGTCATACTCAGAAGGACACATCGTTTGTACATATTTATTGCAACTGTAAACGGCAGTATCGTCCCTGCGTGACCAGTGAGTGCATCGTTTCTTGTATTATTTTTCGCTCACTAAATTGTTATAGTTTTTGGTCACAATAAATCTTCTTTTGATTATTTAATATATATTTTATAATAATTATTCTTGAGTTTCTTTATTTTCACAAACTCAATATTTTAAACCCGTTCCTTAATAAAACATCTGGCGACCGTGACAGGACGGGGGTTTTAGTGTTTTTTTTGAGTTTGTGACTTTTTGTGTTTTTATATTTTTTTTTGCTCGAGAAAAATGGATAAATCAATGAAGAAGAGGACGGCTCAACGTCGTGCATTTACAAAAGCGTTGAATGCTTTTAATGATGCTGTTGCTGCAGAAAAGATTGATAAGAATCAAGTCAGTGCTCTATTTCAAATGTTAGAGGAAAAAATGAACGAGTTAAGTGTAATTTCTAACAGCGTGATTGAATTGGTGCTTGATTCGGATGCAGCAACCGAAGTTATTCAACAAGAATATGATGACGCCGACGAATATAGAAACAAATTTTTCACGGCAAAAGTGAAAATGGATAATTTGACGGCTCAAGTAGGATTAAGTACACCACCGGTAGTTGCTGCAACTTCTAACACACAAAGTAACAATAAAAAATCGTTTAAACTACCGGAAATTGAATTGTTTAAATATGGTGGTGATATTTATGAATGGTTGGATTTTTGGAGCTCGTTCAAAAAGATACATGAGGACATGAACATTACAGAGGAAGATAAATTTCAATGTTTAAAGCAGTCTATGGTTCCTGGCTCTCGTGCGGCTCGATTAGTGAGTAGTTATCCACCAACTGGCGATAATTATGATAAAGTTATAAAAAGTTTAAAAAGTCGTTTTGGCCGCGATGACTTGCAAATAGAAGTTTGTGTTAGAGAACTATTGCAGTTAGTGTTACAAAAAGCAGTGACACCTTCGAAAGATGTTGATTTGTCTATTTTATACGATGAAATTGAGTCACGTTTAAGGTCACTCGAGACACTTGGTGTGACCACCGATAAATATGCAGCAATGCTTTTCCCGATTATAGAATCGTGTTTGCCTCATGATTTATTGCGAATCTGGCAACGAAGTGCAGGAAAGGTAACAGGTCAATATGGAGAAAATTCTGCAGCATCTATTTCAAAGCATCGGTTGACTCAATTAATGTCGTTTTTGGAAGGTGAAGTTGATGGTGACGTCAGAACGTCTATGGCTGCAAGAGGTTTTAATCTGACAAGTAACAAGGAAAATTCAAATGTTGAAAAATTTAAAGGGTCGAAACATCGTTTTGAAAATAAAAATATACCGAGTGCTGCTGGTTTATTATCGAAAAATAAAATCATTTCATGTGTGTTTTGTAATTCTGATAAGCATGAAAGTGTAAATTGTGAACGAGCGAAAAAATTAAATATGAGTGAAAAACAAGAACTTGTTAAGAAAAAGCGTGCTTGCTTTAATTGTTTAAAAATCGGACATGGGTTTAAACAGTGTCGTGTTTATTTAAAATGTGAAAATTGTTCTAGACGACATGTATCTTTGATGTGTCCCGGTAATAAAGTTAAAACTAAAGATAATTTGCAAGAAAATGCTGTAAAAAATGAGTGTAGCTTAGCGAGTATTTCTAGTGATCCAGAAGTATTTATGCAAACTTTTCGTGTGATTTTGCGCAACGGAAATAAAGAAATAAACATTCGCGCAGTTATTGATACGGGATCGCAAAAATCTTATGTTACTAAAGAAGCCGCCTTGCGTGTTGGTTACGAGTATGTGGCTAATCAGTTGATGACTCATTCTCTATTTGGCGGTGGAAAAAGTGAAGCAGTGTCACATAGGAAGTATCGAGTTCATTTGAAAAATTTAGATGACAGTTACGCGTGTAATTTCATTGCTCTCGATCAAAGTGTTATTTGCGAAGAAATTCCGTGTGTTAAAAGCGGTGTGTGGTTCAAAGAATTAAAAGCGTTGAATGTTAATATCACAGATGTTTACAGCGACGATCGGTCGGTTTCAGTGTTAATAGGCGCCGACGTTGCTGGTAAATTATTAACAGGTCGGATTCACCGATTAAAATGTGGTTTAGTCGCTGTTGAAACATATTTAGGTTGGACTTTAATGGGTAAAGTTCCCGGTACGGAGAAACGCGGTGATCCAACGACGACAGCGATTTCGATGTTTGTGAAAAATGATAACATCTCAGACTTGTGGTCTTTGGACGTGTTAGGAATCAAAGATCCAATTGAAACAAAAACGAAGAAAGAGCGTGAGATTGAGATAAGCGCAAATTTTTTAAGGGATGTTATTGTAAATGAAGACAGTCGTTACGAAGTTAAGTTACCATGGTTAGAAAATCACCCGGTATTAGGTGATAACAAAGAGATCGCTATGAGACGTCTTCAAAATTTAGTGAAGAAATTAAGTATCGACAATCTTTATGATGAATACGATGCAATTTTGAACGAGTGGGGAATTATTGAACGTGTGCCCGAAAATGAAGAAGAAAATTGGGGTCACTATTTGCCGCATCGTCATGTCATTAAAGAAAATAGCACAACGAGAATACAACCAGTTTTTGACGCGTCAGTGAAGTATAGTCGTGGGATGTCGCTGAACGAGTGCGGAGAGAAAGGACCAACCCTTATTGAACTTGTACCTACATCTCTACTGCGATTTAGAAAAGGTAATATAGGTGTTATTTCTGATGTTAAAAAGGCGTTTTTGCAAATTGGTATTGATGTTAGAGATAGAGATTTTTTACGCTTTTTATGGTACGATAAAAATGGAAATAGCATAATTTTTAGACACTGTAGAGTTGTGTTTGGACTTTCATGTAGTCCTTTTATTTTAGGTGCTATTATTTGCATACATTCAAATAAAATTTTGAAATCAGTAAATGATAAAGAAAATAATTTTTGCAAGGAAAATGTATTGAAACTTTTAAATAGTTTTTATGTCGATAATTGCGTTACAAGTGTGAATTCGATGGATGAATTAAATAAGTTTATTTTTGATGCAAAAACAATGATGGAGTTAGCTGGTTTTGACCTTCGTGGGTGGGAGTATAATGGTGATAACTCTCGCGAAAACCAAGCTGTAGTGTTAGGCATTGTTTGGAATAAACAACGCGATACTTTATCATTGAACGTACCAGTTTTAAATGATTTTTCTGATGGAAAAATTACGAAAAGATATATTCTTTCTATTGCACATTGCATATTTGATCCTTTAGGTTTGTGAGCAAATGCTAATGTTGAAAGTGAAATAGTGAAAAATGATAGTGCTTGTGTTAATAAAAATGTGCCTTGTGTTGTAACGCGAAGTGGTAGAAAAGTTAAACAACCAGAAAGACTTTCTTATCATTGAATCAACATATGTTAAATTTTAATCATTTTTTGTTTCCATGCAATTTATAACTTTGTATTTTTTTGTAATTTAAATTGAATGTATTTTAGATTTTATGTATTTTTTAGCATATACATGTATTGCTTTATGTATTGTAATAATATGATTGAGATGAAAATGTATAATTCATCTCAATGGTGGGAGGATGTTGGATTATGTGCATGCAAAAGTGTCGGCATTGAAGTGTGTCGGTGGCGATAGTCGAGGGTTGATTGTCGAATGTTTACAGTTTAATATAGTTTAAGAAAAATATACTTTGTTAGATTATGTGTATGCACAAATGTTCTTGTTATCTGCGTATACAATGTAAGAGAGGTATACGGTACTGACCTTTCTGTGAAATTAAGAAAAGATAAAGGATGGGATCGATGAAAGAATTTTAATAGGCAGGTCATACTCAGAAGGACACATCGTTTGTACATATTTATTGCAACTGAAAACGGCAGTATCGTCCCTGCGTGACCAGTGAGTGCATCGTTTCTTGTATTATTTTTCGCTCACTAAATTGTTATAGTTTTTGGTCACAATAAATCTTCTTTTGATTATTTAATATATATATTTTATAATAATTATTCTTGAGTTTCTTTATTTTCACAAACTCAATATTTTAAACCCGTTCCTTAATAAAACAAAGGTATTTTATAAAAAAAATGCAATCGCTGCTACTGAATTTTTTATGAAATTCATTCTGCATATAATGTGTCCATCCATATTGAATCCATTGAATATTGAGTACTGATTTTCTTCAAGCAGCGCAAAATTACTCGTACGTACTATAAATTCTTTTATATATACTAATAAATAAAACAGAATTGTAGAAATACGAATTTACAACAGTTTTAGTTTTATTACAAACCTAAATGGATGTTTGTATAGGGTCATTAATTTTGATACTTAATCAAATGAGACCACTGGCATCGTTAACCAAAGTGTAATGAATGTATTACAGACAAAGTATTATTTATTTTAATTCATTTCCATTTCGTGTCTTTCTTAATTTAACGAATTAAATTTCAATGGAAGGAAAAAAAGATTCACTTTCATTATAATAAATAAACTTTATTTCAATGATTAAAACGAAACGAAGACCTAATAATAAAATTTTTATTTATTTATAATTGATATTTTATACACTCGTAAATACTTTGCTGTTAATATTTTGTCATTCCCCTATATATATATATATATATATATATATATATATATATATATATATATATATATATATATATATATATATATATTATATATATATATAATATATATATATATATATATATAATATATAAATATATATAAATATATATATATATATATATATGTGTATGTATATATATATATATATATATATATATACATACTAATTTTTATAATAAATATTATTGTTAATTAAAAAAAACTGTATAAATAAAAAAGTAACATTTACAATAATCTTTCTATTATCATAAGTGAGTTTAAAAAATATGATTAAACAATCTTAAAAAATCGTTAATAATTTGATTAAATTTTTTTGTCATCGCATAGCGGTAATAATATTAATTGACTTTTTTTGAATGTGTAATTAAAATGAATTCAAGTAAAAAAAATTAAAAGATTATATTAAGTATAAGAAATAATGTTTCTTGGGGAAAAGTGTATATTTATCTATACGTTTATATATACTCGTATATATATATATATATATATATATATATATATATATATATATATATGTGTATATAATAAAATTATTAATAATAAAAAAATCAATGTCGTGGCAATGCACTTTTACAAAGGAATATATTTTCTGGCAAATGATGCGTACAACTCTTTTCATTGGCGACAAAACGATAAAATGTCTGTCTAAAATTCATTCCATTTATAAATGTTATAGCAGTCTCGTTGCAGTAGATTAGTTCCTTTTATAAATGACTACTTCAATGTATGTCTGTAATTAAACCCAGTAACGTCTATTTTTGAACTGTATATTATTCTCAAACTGTGTTGTATGCATATTCGTCTCTTCCTCGAAAATCAAACTAGAAACCTCAATAAAGGCAACCTCAGATTAACATTATACGACTTGATTACATTTTACGCTTCTCAAATGAAATATGTACTTTGTATGTGTGAGTATGGTTTAGAAGAGGTTAAATCTCACGAAATTAATTTATGAATAGATTTATTAACTTAAGAACAATGTATGTCATATGAACATTTTGAACTATCTGAAAATAATGTGTTATAATTTAAAATAATGTGTTAAAATTATAAAAGATTTCAGAAAGTTAGGTTTAAACAAAATATGTTCTCAAAAATAGATCCAGCTGAATAATGTACAACATAATTTTTCTTCAATT
>CM068320.1:16969186-17054186 GCA_034766995.1 Acanthacorydalis orientalis | reverse complement strand
ATTAGAATAATTAATTTTAATATTTTATAAATTAATAATTAATAATTTTGATATTTTATAATAATTATTTAACGAAAAGTTTATCTTCTTTATTGTTATATCCATAAACAAATTTCAGTTTTCAATTGATGACATTTAAAAACTTGCTAAATAATAAATTATTTCTTAGAATAATTATTCTCTTTATTTCTAGCATAACGATTTTCATTCCTCTAAATAAAAATGAATGTTCTTATTCTGTTTTTATACTTCAACTCTTCTTATAAAGTTATATAAGGTTATTTTTAAGAATACATGTCCCCTTTAGCGTAAATAAAATAAGATATGCTCTTTAGAATAAACTAAATAAATAAAAAAATCAGTGATGAAAATAATATTCTTGATACTACTGTTTGTGTTTTTAATTGTTTTTTTAAATAAATGTCAAATACAGTATTTCAGTGTACTCATAGCTTAACTGTTTTCTAAAATATCTCAAATAAGAAATTAAATCATAATCACAAATTCATTTTGTGTGCATAAAATTTAATCGTATGTCATTTTTACATTTACCTGAATATATTTATGCTTTTTGTTGTTTGATTCTCTTTATTTATTGTTTGCTTCATGTTTTTAATCAATAAATTTGCTTTTACATAAATTGACATACATTTTCGTATAATTAATTTAAAAGAAAATGCGAATATTAGAATTCAACATACATGTTCTCGCTAACAATATGTCATATGTGGACGCAATTAAATTAAAACTTCATCAAAATATGGAAATTATTTGTATCTCTGTATGCAAAATGAATAATAATTTTCTCAGTGCCACTTTAATACTATAAAGTCGTTACTCTGTTATTATCATACACTACCATCCATTCAAATTGTATTAAAATCATACTGTTTGCTTGTTTCAATATTACAATATAGATTATAATATGAAATGTTATGTTAAAAGTAATGTTACAATATTTAATGAAAGATTTTCTGCAAATATTAGGTTGGTAGAAATATAATTGTGGTTTATGACCTTCAAATTCGTATACATTTTTCTCGGCTAATAATTAACTTCATTAACTAAAATAAATATTATTAGAATCGACACATTTTTGCCAATTAATTACAAGTTTATTTATTCTGGTGGTTTACAATTCCGCAGTTTTGGAGTCGACAAAATCTCGAAATGCACTTTCGACAGCAGTCTAGTTGTTGAAGACCTTACTCTGTAAGAAGTTGTCGAAATGCATAAAAGAAGTGATATTCTGTTGGCGAGATGTCTGGTGAGTATGGTGGATGAGGCAATATTTCATAGTTCAATTCATTCAAGTTTAGGAGGGTCACTCGTCCGACAGTATGGTCGTGCATTGTCGTGAAACAATGGACATGGTTGGACCGTTTCGACTGACTAGTGCGGAGACCAGACGTTACAATTTCTTGGTGCATTTTGTTGATTCCTTGACAATAACTCTCAGCTGGAATGGTATCGCCAGGATTCAAAAAAATGTCGTGGATTATACCGATCACCAAACAGTCACCATAATTTTCTTTTGATGTAATTTCGGTTTAGGGAAATGCTTTGAGGATTCGTTTTTGTCCAACCATTGTGCAGACTTCTTTCTGTTATCGTAAACGATCAATTTTCGTCCTTAACAGTACCCACGCCAAAAGTATCATTCAGTTTACGAGCAATTTCAGCTGCTTTACCACCTCTTTTCAACTTATATAAAAATGGATCTTATTTGCTTCTTTTCCACCTTTAATTCAATAGCTTAATTTGAAGCAAAATTAATAATAAAACCAAAGTCGATGTTGCGAAAGTACAAGCCGAAAAATACAATTTAAAATGATATTAACATGTATACGATGAAATGACACTTTCATTAAAAAAATTAGAGTTAGATTTCAGAAAATAAAAACCGCAATTATTTCACTACCAACTTAATCGATTAATTTTTTTCTCGAGTTAGTATCTGGAATAATATTTAAATAATGTTAACTAAAATCATGTATAAAGGGAAACACAATATAAATAAAATAGAATTTTATTCAAATCCCATTGAATTAACATATATATATCTTCATCAAAGATGTTTGGTATACATTTTGACATATAAAATTAACAAATACTTTAGGTAATATGTGCTATATCCAATTCTTCAAAGAGAATTAGGAACAACGACGGTAAAACATCATGTTTTTTAATGGAAATTATTTTTTTTACTTACAAGTATGTTGACATGAAGTAAGTTTTAGTATTTTGTTTCAAAAATATGCTACTTAATTTTAAAAATGCATAGCTTTCAATGCACAGCTTTCATTCGAAAATATAATAAAATATATAAGTAAATATAAATGAATTTATTTGTTCATTTTTAATTTCTGCATATAAATGTACAGTATATAATTTTAAGAATTATATATATATATATATATATATATATATATATATATATACATATACACATACACAAAAAACTTTACTAAGAGCATATTTAAATAATGAACTAATTTGTAAGCATTGTTTTGTGTATGTTTGTGTGAACACGTAAAAATAAGGATTTAATTTTTACAAGGGTTATAACAAATTGTTCATCCGACCCAGTTTGGTGTACTAACTGTCTACTTCATTGCTTCAGTCACATGAAGTGTGCAAGCATAAAATATAAATTACCCTACAGTGTTCTGATGATTTATGAATGTATTTTATATAATTTACATATTTTAATCATCCGTTGTGTATATTAAGAATAAAATGTGTATCCAGAATGCCAAATTAAAAACTAATTTTGCGGGTAATTAATTAATTGTTTGTTTGAATTCGTGTATTTGCTGGAAATTTAATTGCATTCTTTATTCAACTACATTTTAATGACTGTGTTGTTCTTCTTCGCGTATTTAAATAAAATGTAAAGTGTTTTATTGTCAGTTTTTTAAGACGCAAACAGTTTTTATGTGCACATTTTTATATTTGCGATGATGAGTTTAACTTCATTTACAAGATCTTAAATTTATTTTTAGCGTACATTTCCGTTTACAAAACACATTAAAAATAATTTCGCGTAGAAGTTCACTGGTTTTAATAATCTGACATATTAAAATGATCTACTGAATAACCACGCTATTTTCATATACTAAAAGGTTTTATGATTTCAGTAAAATTATAAACGCAATGTTAAAATAATCGTTCATAATATTTTCATAAATAAGCTGTCAAACATAAAGTAAATATATGCACGATTTTAATAGTATTTGTGTTTGAAATCGATGTAAATATTGTCATAATTCAGAAATAGATGAATATTGACATCGTTTATAGTGAGTGCGAAAATCGTATAATTAAGTTTATCTTTAATTGCAATTAATTTATTTTAATTTATTATTTAAAAATTATATATTATTTTTAATTAATTAACAATAAATATCATACATTTCTTAAATAATTATTTTCTTTTTAAAAATTTGTTTTATATTTTTTAAATTTAGTAAATTTTTTTTTTGTTATGCTTTATACATAAAGATAAATGTTTTCTTGTTTACCCCTCTGTTCCATATATATTCATACGAACTTTGACCTATCGATATCACGTTATAAAGTTTCTCCCTATAACCATGCAAGTAAAATACGATACCCGAAAGCACTTCAACTACTTCATGCATATGATGACTTTTGTACAAAAACATAATCATGAAATTTTTGTTTCTATATATAACCGTTTGAGTACTGAACAATTTTCTTTCATATATACTAAAAATTCGAGGTAAAATGCGCATTTTTATTATTTGGAAAAATAATAAAAACAGTACTTAAATTTGGTATATTGTATAACAAGTAATTGTTATTAGTAAAAATATTTTTTAATTTTCATTACAAGAATAGTTTCCTATTTATAGTGAAATTTGGTACTGGTATTTATCTAACAACCTCATATAATTATTCTTGTAAAAAATAAAAGCGAATACTAGATTATAGATTAATACTTTTAGGTACAGTGCTATCATTTTTGGATGTTATTATTTTTGTCTTTTATTTCAGAAATCAAAAAAAAAAAATGATTATATGTATAGAATACTGCATGTTAAAAATAAAATGTCAAATTTAGTCAGTGTTAAAATACTGATATATTAGGTGTACAAATTAATTTGGCAGCATTTTTTTAAAATTAGAATGCGAAAAGTATGCAATACCTAATATGATTCTTTTGGGATGTCATCGTGTTCAATACTGTTTTGTGGAATTATGTCAACTGCTTAGACAAAATATATATAGTGTTTTTCAATGTTAATTTTGGCATTTCGAAATCCTTAAACGATGAAAAAATATTTTATTTTACAACCAAGCTATGATTTATTCAATTCAAAGGCACTTAATTAATTTAACACCAAATATATATATATATATATATATATATATATATATATATATATATATATATATTCACATATGCATATATATATATATATATCTATACATGCATATATATATATATATATATATATATATATATATATATATATATATACAGACTAGTAGTTAAAATATGAGTACTTAAAACATTACTATAAATATTATATGAATTGATACTATTTTTAAAAATGTGTGTAGCCTAAAAGTTCTCTTAGACAGGTACTATTTTTAAAAATGATAATTTTCATTGTGCTTTAGAGTATATTTAAATTATATATATTTACATACATATATATATATATATATATATATATATGCATATTCATATGTATATGAATATGTATATATGTGCATCTATGAGAAGAAAGTATCGTTTTTCAATTTGAAATAAAAATAATTCACACAGAAAAACCATTGACAACACTTGAAAGTTGTTTTCTCTTAACTTATTTTTTAATAAAATAAAAATCCTACCGGAGTTTTATATTTCGAAAATAACAAGTTATTAAAGTGATACTAACAGCAGAGTCCAACCGAGAATTCATATTTCTGACTGCAATTGAAAACGCAATCTATATTGGGCCTGCCTCATCCGTTTACTGACTGATATTTTCCTGTAATGAATGTTTCCTTAGCTAGTAACATTGTTATAGTGCAATTTCCTGCAAAAGCGTGAACGCTGATATGATAAACCCTAGCAAGGCATCGTTCCATGGTGTTGTTACGAAGGAAAAGATAGAGGACGATTTGTAGATATATGTTGTTCAGTTGAAACATTGTCTGATCGTATTTGGTTAGATAAAGATTATTTTATACAATATTTTGTACATATTTATACATTTTATTTTATATATATCTATCTATCTATCTATATATATATATATATATATATATATATATATATATATATATATATATATATATATTGAATTAAATGTGCATGAAATTATTCGTGTATTTTTACTTGACTTAACAGCAATTATTTTATGGATGATTAAAAAAATTGTAAATAATAATAGTTAATTTTATGCCTTTATTTTTAACAAAATTACAAAAAATTGAACCTAATTATTTAGAAAAATTTTATTCTATGCAATTTGTACTTTTATTTTAAAAAAATCTATTAATTTAATATTTACAATTGAAATGAGAGTGATGATAAATTCGTAAAATAAATATTATTTTTAAGAAAATTAAACAAATGTATGGATTGATCAGTTCTAGATTTCATAGTTATTTCTATATGTACATTTAACAGTTGTTTAATGTGATTTAAAACTGAATCAGTGTATTTGTGTGAACTAAAAAACTGAATCGGTTTTAGTATATTAATTTTAATGTGTTATAATTATTAAGTTCAGTTATTAAAAATTAAACCCAATTTGTTTCTATTGTTTCTTTAGTTAATGTTATAAGGTACGTAAAATAATTATTCTATAAACATATAAAAAATATTAAAATGATCAGTCAACATTTCAATATGAAATTATTTGTAAAAAATATTTAGTTAATTTAAATATTTATTTTGTATCAAAATATGACTTAAATTTGATCAAAAATTGGTTCTCTTAGTCATTCATTTTTTTAAATATAACTTTTTTTCGTACTAATTGCTATTTAACGTATATTATTTTATAAGTTAAATAAAAATTAACAATAAATATGCAAAATCAGTAAAATTTAAATTATTAAATACTTCACAATAATCATTAAGTTCAGATATTATTTTAAATACAAAATTAAAAATTATTAATTTATAACAAACAATACATAAATTACATATATATATATATATATATATATATATATATATATATATATATATATATATGCATATTTATATATGAAGTTAAACAGTGGAATTTAAAATCTTTTTTTGTGTCTATAATAACTTATTTTATTCTTCAAGGCGCTAAGATACAGAAAAACAGATTTTTTTGTACTTTGGTTTTCGAATGATAATAGCATTGCCATCCAAATGTGCATAAGTAAGAATCAAAAATGATTAATAATGTTTTATTGAAAACTTTAGATCAGAAATTATTTTGTTGTTTACGAAGTGAAAAAATATTCATTTGTGAAAGTGAATGTAGCACAGTATCAGAACTTTATTGTATAAATTAACAAGTTATAATTTGAGAATTAGTTTAATTATAAAATGTGTAATCGATTTATGAAACCATAGTCTATAGCCAGTAAATCTATATATTTTATACATATTATTTTTACACTTAATTTTTTATTGTATATTGAAAATATGTATTAAAATTAAATATAATAAAATAACCAAATAAAATTACCGGCCGAGATAATAAATGTATTCTTAATACACTGTACTATTTTCTAATGTAATTTAAACTTAAATTTTATGTTGGTTTTTATTATGGAAAGCAGCGTTTTATACTTTAAATATGTCACGTTCTTGGAAATATTCGAAAATAATATAAAAATTAATAAATGAATATATGGAAAAAATATTATTAAAAAATATAGTTCTTTTATTTCTATAATTTATACATCACTTTAATAAAAATTTAAAATAGATGTGCTTAAATATAAATATGTATTTGATATTAAATGTTTACTATCGTCAATACTAAAAAATGTGTTCTATACTAAAAAATGTCTATATCGTTTTATAAGAAAATATTTAATATGATTTTTTTTATAATGGTATTAATATATTATTATAAACCCAGATGATGTATTGTCCTAAAATATTCAATTTGAAATCATATTATTCAGTGATATTGATTGTAATTTTCCATAATTATCATAAACTTTTTATTTGTAATTTCACTTCTTAAATAATTTTTACCGATTATTGTATATACATTACTAACATTATTCAGTCAAGTATTTTACTGAATGGAGCGCTGAAAGATCTAATTTTAAATAAATTATTTCTTAACCTCTGAGAACAATTGTTTATTTGAAATCCAACGATTAAGCAGATTTGTGAGGGATGAAAGTAAACATTTCCTTTTTACATGAACTATTTCTGAATGTATTCATTGACTTTTCTCACAATATCTTCATTATATATACAAAAATAATTTTAGGTTATTCAAATATTTATACTATTGTTCTTTGTGTATAATCGACTTGAAATTTAGATGAATTTGTTCTTCAATACTTGACTAATTACATATTTTTTCATAGTTTATACGTTGAATTTCTAATTTTTTTGTACGATTAGTTAATTCTTATAATATTTTCTGTTAATATTATTTATAAGTTACAAAAATACCTATTTTTTTTCGTTTGTAATTGCTACAATTTATTAATTTAATTGATAAAAAATAAATAGAATATGTTTATTTTTTCTCATATATATTTGTCTATAGAAATAAAGTTCAGTTGTACACAGACACATACATACACACAAATATATAAATATATATATATATATATATATATGATGATGTTCATTCATATTTATTCCTAACGTTCTACATTTCTTTCTATTTCTATTCAACCTAATTATTGATCATGATATTATTATATTTTAATTATTTTCTAAGGAATCTAAAGGCAAAATATTATATATATATATATATATATATATATATATATATATTTATCCATAATTTTGCATAACGACCTACATTTCGTTCTATTTCTATTTTATATTATTATTGATGATGCTTTTATTATATTGTAATTATTTTGTAAGGACTCTAAAGGCGGAAGGCTATATATATATATATATATATATATATATATATATATATATAACAAAATATAGAGGTTGGGAAATGTTTATTTTCTAACATAATTTAAACTATATTATTAAAAATATTCAATGACTATTATTTATAACTATTCTGAACATACGCACCTTCAGAATAGTTTAATACAAGTATAATAAAACTTTTCTCTTGTAGTAATTATGAGCAGTTTTATATATTTTCATCAAGATTGATATTATTTAAATTAATTATATATTAACTTATATAAACTCCTTTGATTAAATAATGTAAATCAAACTTAAGAGTGATAATAAAATATATTAAGTTGGTAGAAAAATAATTACGATTTATGACATTCAAATTGATATACATTTTTTAACTTAAGTGGTCTAAGGTGGTTCAGGACTGTTGGATGACTAACGACTATCTGTTGTATAAGTTCACGAATTGTTGTGCGTAGTTCTTATTTAACAAACGCCTTCAGTTGATCATTATGAACTGAAGAAGAACGCTCCTGATCATCATTTTCGAAGCTTTCGTCCGTAGTACAAAATTTCTGGAACCACCATTGCACCATTTGTTCCTTAACACTACCCAGACCAAAATTATCGTTTAGTTTACTAACAGTTTCTATTATTTATCACATGTTTTGAATTCATAAAAAAATTGATCTTATTTGCATTTTTCCATTTTTATTCACTATCGCAATTTGAAGCAAAATTAGTAATAAAACCAATGTCGATTTTGTCAAAATACAGGCCGAAAAATACACTTTAAAATAATATTAACATGAACACGATGAAATGACACTTTTATTGAAAAAAATTAAGGTTAAAATTCTGAAAACAATGCAATTATTTTCCTACCAACCTAATAGTGAAGCAATGTAGGAATTGTGTTAAGCTTTCTGTTATTATATCAACTCGTAAGTATAGAGGAAAACTTATTATTTAACATCTCATTGTTTTATTCATTTACTTAATACATGCTCTCATACATGCTTGTAGTATATATTAGGCTGTTTAACATGAAAAGGCCGTTTTAGTCAATTTATAGAAGTAAATTGTGTTTGTTGTTTAAAGTTAAATGTTATATTAAATAAAAGCATTTATGTTACTTAATAAATATATTCATTAGTTTTTTTTTATAAATGAAATTATCATATAATATTTGAAAAATAGTAAAATACTACGTCTATTCTGATTATAACTTAATATGACAAGTTTAAAATAATACAATTTGAAAAAACCGAATTCTTTAAAGTTAATTTTAACTCAGTAAAGTTAATTTTGGTAATATAATTATTAAATTTATTGCTGGAATAATATTTGTTTAATAAAATTAGTCTCTCTTATTGTATAATACTTGTTAGTAGATTTTTATCAGTATTTTTTCCCCTCAAGTAAATAGTTTTAAGCACGTTTTTCGACAAAAAACACTACAATAGAAGCAAATTTACAGAATTTGTTTAATATGAGATAATTTTAGTGTATCTTGGGATCGTTCTGCACATATCTTCAATTCCTCCTTTGGGTATTTAAGTGCTAGTGGAAAATTTGCAACACTTGAATTCCTAAGGGAAGCAATTGAAGAGATATGCACAACTATCGTAGTGTACTCAGTAGTACCAGTCTGCGGAACAATTTGTCGACTTATTTATTGTTACATAGACGCCAAAGGTGGATGGTTTTAACGTTTAAGGTAATTAATAAACTTTCATAGGCATTTAGTTCTCTGTACACCACGTCCTATTTATATTAAAATTAAAGTATAAAAATATCATATTGTAAAGTGTGTTTATAACTTTTTAGATATTATATATATATATATATATATATATATATATATATATAAAGACATTGAATTCAATAAATTTAAAAATCCTTTAAAATACTGAAACCAAGCAGTGTTAAATAAAATCCAGGAAGTGGTTGAAAAATACTTCAACGTTGTTGTATTTTTTTTTCTCTAATATAAACAGAATCGTTAAAACAAATATGGGTATAAAATGTGTTTACTAGTTAATTTATCAGCCGTAATGTAAATGTTTTCTGAACGTTATTTGGTTCATTGAGCCAGCCTTAGGGAAAATTTATAGCGACGAGAAACCAGAAAGAATAACATAAAAAGTGAATCGAATTCTATTATTCAATAATATTGTATAACGACACTTATCAGAATTTAATGATTTAAATATATACAGTAAATATTTTTAATTTTCATTTAAATTGAATTGTTCGTTAAATGAACAAGAACACTGAAAACTCGTTTATAAAATAATGACAATTATTGTACTTATCAACATAATTGTATGTTCATATAAATTCACGAATTAATTTTTAATTCATATATACACGATAAAAATATGTGTTATTTGTGTAATATATAAGAAATGAAAATTATTCAATAATATACTCGTATGTATATAAATTAAATATGTTATATAATTGGCAAAAATAATAAATCCATTTGAAACTTTAAATTAAAAAAATGAACGAGTCACATTTTATATATCAATTTCTGTACAAAAAAAGAATTTAATTATTGATTTTACTTAAGAAGTCACATTTAAAAATCCATTTATTATATCTTAGTGTTTAATAAATATGTATATGTTTGATAAAAGATATTAAAGTCATTGAAAAAAGTTTTAAAAGTTTTTTTTATGCATCAACAGTAAATCTGAATACGTTTAAGAAAGTTATATATTTCGACGTTCGGTATTTTAAAATTCAATATTGAATTAACATTTTGTGAAAAGAAAAAGTACTTTGTAGCAATAATCACAAACAGTAAACTATAATTTCATTATATTCAATTTTTCTTAAATACATTAGTTGCTTTTTCAGAAGTTAAAAATAAAGTTAGTAAAAATGTTTTATTAATATAAAAATTTCAATAATAAAAATATTGAGCAGATATGATTTAATAAATTTATTAAATGTATATTTTTGTAGAAACGTATTATTTATGAATTTTCTCATTTTAAATGTAGAAATTATGTATATATATATGTATATTTGTATATATATATATATTGATAATTATTATTTACAAAAAAATTTATAAATTTTCTAGCTATATTTATTTTAAAATTGATAAAATATACTAATAATATGAGACTTTATTCAATCCTAAACTAACTTGAAAGTATTATATTTCAAACCTACAAAAATGATTTAAAAAATATTGATTTTATCTAGTACCCTTTTCAATAATATTGACGACATTTTCGAAGACAAGGGTGGTTCTATGCGACGAAATTGCTGACGAAGGTTACTAAATCTAATAAAATTTATTTTGTACTGAAAGAAGAAAGTCATATATTACCTAATTTTCTTTACTTATTGAATATTGTACTAAAAGGTTTTTAATAGTCTATAAACAAATCTCAAAATATTTGTTTTAATATATGTATGTATATATATATGTTTATATATATGTATATATATATATATATATATAATACATGATTTCAGTCTCGCGTTCTTGATTATTGGTTTACTGAAAACTACAATGTAACTTTTATCATCGCTCTGTTGTATTTCTATCTATCTGTTGCTTTTACTTTATTAGAATTCTACAGATCTCATATGAGTTATTTTTCTTTCTATCATGAACTTAAGTTTAAAATTTATATGAAAATAATAATATACAAAACTAATCGTAGAGAAACAAACTCAAAAATTATCGATAAAAAAATCACTTTTTAAATGTCAAGTTAAAACACAAAAACTTCTTTAAATAAACGACTTATCATTTGATTAAAAAGAGTAGTACAAAATTGTTCGTAATAATAAAAAAGATAATGACTGAAAGTATAATCTTGATTTTTGATTTTAAAATTGGACAAAATTTCAAAAAAACCATTGACAGTAATTAATATATTTGAAGAAGATATAGTTAATAAGAGTATATCATGTCGATTCAGAAAAAAATAATTAGAAAATATATACCTTCAAAATGAGCCACGTCTTTGATCCAAACAGGCCATCAAAACAGACTATCAAAAGATTTAATTAAGTGCAACTCATGCCAAATCGTTAAAAATATCGTAGAAAAACTATAAATTACATTCAATAGTTTCCAAGTACTTGGCATCTATTGAAAAAGTAAACTATTTGAGTTAATGGATTGTTCATAAATAAATGGAAAAGTTTAAGACACATTAAACACAGAAGTATTCTATTTTCCTTTTTCACGAAACAGAAGGGATCCTTTTTTGTCCGAATTGTACTGTGGAATAAATAATGATCTTTAACAACAATCATTTACAATCTGCTTAATGTCTTAATGTTGATGAATTATCGAATATTTGAGAAAATCACATATTACCATAAGAAAAATGTAGTAACCTTTTGCTGATTTTCATCTGATATCAATTAATCTCTCTAAATATGATTTGAAGTCTTCGATGTAGAGATAAATATATGAAAAATTAGACAAAAACCGGTCTGCAATAACACTTTTGGATTTGATTTTTAAAAGTATATTTCTATTAACTTTATACCTTAAAAATGTTAATAAAAGATAAATTTGTATTTTTTATAATTTTTTCAAAAATTTACAAAAAATACTTTAATTATAATTATAATATTTTAATCTACAAGGATGAATTTCATTACTTTAAGGATCTATTTAGAAACAGTGTTTATCGTATGTGGTCATGCTTGTACAATATTTTTTTTAAAAATTATAATTCATATCATGTGCACGAATGTAACCATTAAGACCGAAAGAGCTAATAATGTGGCACCGTAAAGCTCCATGACAACGCTTGATCATATATTTCATAAATGATAGTCTAGAAATTATACCATTTATATTCTGAGACTCTTCTCGCTTACTATACTCACTAGTTCTGATATTACTATTTACCAATTCTTCGAGAATATAACCCGCTTATTTGAGAAGAAAACATTCAGTAATGAAATATAGTAGTAGTTAAATCGTCTTTAAAGATATTAATTAGTTCTATAAATTCAGGTATTTATTAAAATGTCATCAGTTTGTCTTGTTTCAAAGAATGTATTTAATCTGTAATGGCTTATTTTGTTTAAAAATTTTATTTTTCACAAATTTGCAGTATTTGAAAGTATCGTCAAAAACAGAAGATCTTTCATATGTAGTAATTCAGTATATTTCTGCCTGTTTTTTTTCTTTTTTTGTTGTAACTATCTTCTATAAAAAACTAATTGAAGAATTTGTGATAGACAGTATTTTATGACTTCAAATTTATCCTAATCATGGATATATTATTGCTTATATACGTGGGTCGTATGAAAGTTTGGTAAATTTCTTTTGGTAACGTCGGGGATATCAATTGTCACTTTTTAAGCTAGCATAGGCGAAATTTCAGTCAGAAGAGACAAGTTGTTCACGTTATACAGATGTTTGAAGCGTGCATTGAGTAGAAGTTGCCGCAAAAATTGAAAAAAACGAGGCCTTTTTGCGTCGATTTGTCACCGTGAATAAAACATGGATGCACCACTACACACCTGAGTCGAAGCAGCAATCAAAGCAGTGGACAACGACTGGCGCAAGTGTGCCGAATAAGGCGAAGACAGTGTTGGCTGGGAAAGTGATGGATACTGTTTTTTGTGATTCCCTGGGAATCACAAAAAACAGTATCCATCACTTTCACAGCCAAAATTGTCTTCACCTTCAAAGAATCATCTTGATCGACTAATTATCAAAGGGAAAACGAAAACAGAAGCCTATTATGCAATATGTTGAACCGTTTGAAAAAAGAGCTGAAAGAAAAACGGCCAAGATTAGTACAATAAAATAACTCTTTCACCAGGACAACGCGTTTTCCTTGAAATCGACCGTCGTAATGGCAAAATTGTACGAATTAGACTTCGAATTGATTCCTCATCCACCTTATTCTCTGGACTTTGCCTCATGTAACTTCTTTCTCTTCCTAAACTTAAAAATTTGGCTCGGTGGGAAGAAATTTTCGTCGAATGAGAATTTCATTGCCATCGTCAATGCGCATTTTGCAGACTCGCTGAACCAAGTGTATAGCCCTCAATGAAGACTATGTTGAGAAATAAAATCGATTTTTTCAAAAACAGCGTTTAACTTGTTTTTTTACCATACTTATCAAACGAACATTGTATATATATATATATATATACTTTATTAGCTACAAATATTATATTTATTACATTACAGGATTATGGCCACTCGTATTATTTATATATGTTTTTTTTAAAATAGCAAAAAAATGTTTTATTTAATAGTGAAGCATATGCAACACTCGATTTCGTTTCATGGCAATATAATGTCAATAATATGGAGAACATAGAAATGTTCACTGGCCAATAAATAATACAGTTATTGAATTTAAGAACTACTTTCAATATTTGCGCCATCTATTAAACTGAGAATCGTGAGGTATTTTCGATGGATCCGGGTACCGACAATTAGGTTTCATTCACTGCTCAAATGTTTGAATAGTTTCGTAATTCAGAATTCATCGTAAAGTGACGGAGCAACTTTTCATAAGCCCTTGATAGAATTTTATTGTTTGCATATTATAGTCAAGCTAGCGGAGCTTCAGGGTAACCGGAAGGTGAATTTCTTATTGGCCTGCAAATATTTTCTTACTGATAAATATTTTGTATTTTCCTTAATATTTTTATGAGGTATTATAAATAAGAAATCGTTTCTTTAATGAATTATATATATATATATATATATATATATATATATATGTATGTGTGTATATATATATATGTGTGTATATATATATATATATATATATGTGTATATCTATATTTACATAATTTGAATGATAGTTAACAACCATTAGAAAATTAACGTAAAAAAATAACATTAATTTTTTCAATATTGTTCGAAATATATATATATATATATATATACTATATTAACTTTATGCATAATTAAAAAAATATTCATAATTATAAATAATAATAATAAATTTTATTTAAATTGTAAGATTTCTTAAAATTGTCCATAAGTTTAATTTCAATACATTTTATTTTTATATTTTAAGTGGCAGAAAATTGAAAAGTATAAAAAGTAGAAAATAATATATGTATATGTATATATATACTCGTATATATATATATATATATATATATATATGTGTGTGTGTGCGTGTGTGTATATGAGTATGTAATAAAAGTACATATGTTTGTTCCTTTCGAATATAAAACTTTAATGAAAGTTTTTTTGTATTATTATTCTGTTTCATTTATATAATGCTCATTAAGGTGAAATGTTAATAATACTTATTCAATTTCATCACTTTTTTCCAAAGATCTTTTCACGAACAATATCATTACTTGAACAATTTAACTGTAAATACTCGGAATGGAAAAATCGGTAATGTTACTTCTTTCTAGTAATCTGGCATCAAAGGACCGGTTATGGTAATGAAGCGTCTCGGTTGTCTTCAGCCGAATCGCTTCAGCTTCTTTCTACATGCTCATTATTTAAATATATTGGTATGTAGACATGAAAAATTCGAACCAGTTTCTTAATGCAAGTAGTAATTTTAAATTTATATTAGTCCACTTTCAGGCAGTCTTTCTTTCGTCGGTATATTTTATCTTTCTTTTTACTTGTTAATATATAAATAAATAAAAGTCTCATCTTGTTCAATTTGTAAAAGGTAATCGAATTTTTTAATACTCATATTTAACTTTTAAATTTCTCTCTCTCTCTCTATACATATATATATATATATATATTTATATATATATATATATATATATATATATGTATATATGTATAATGTATATATTAGAGACTGAATTGTAAATGTATAAATAATTTACGAAGGTTTCATGTTTTCTAAAATAACATTTGATATATTCTGTATGTACGTATGATATTTTCGTATATTTTCATAAAATAAACTACGAAACATATAAATATCAAGTATACATAAAATGTAATGACTTTAATGCATAATATATTAGACAGAAGGAGCACTGTTTAACAGAAAGGATTAAACAACACGCTATTTCTTTGACGTCATGTTTATTAAAGTTAGACATTTCTATTAACAGAATTTTATTTAAAACATAGACAGAATTTTTTTAGGTTTTCAAGAAACATTATAATATTAAATGAGATGAAAATAAAATAATTCTTTTTATACGTTGATATTACATAAACCATTATATTGAAAGATCTCTCTTTGTCACAAAACAGTTCTGAAATTATGAGTAAATTCACTTTGACAAATTAATTATTGTTTCACTCACAGAAAATTTCAATAAATAATTGTTAATCTTAATTAAATGCTACTTATGAGCATTTCGATGACAATTCCATCAAGCACAGAACACTAAAGAACAGAGAATCTGATTTAAAATAAAGCTTTTTCTGTGTCTTAGTCCCTTGAGGATGATAAAATTACCGTAGAAATACGCATGAGCAACAATAAAAAGTGATCAATAACCATTAATTAAATATACTTTTGATCAGCAATTTTTTTCTGAATTATAAAACGAAAAAACATTCACTTGTGAAAACAATTATTTTGGACTTTTTATTTTATTTAAGTTTAGATAAATATTTTTTGACAGTTTAAATATAAAAGTTAAAATGAGTAATATTTTTTAAAAAACATACATTTCAAGAATATTTACTTATTGTCATTTTGTATTTTTCATAGAAAAAATCCTAAAAATCATTAAATACTAAATCAAGGCAAGATTTGAGAAAATAATATTTTTGTTTAAAATAACAAGTTTTTCAATATAATTTTGGTCGATGAAACAAATATTACTTGTCTAAAAATTAAATATGCTTAGTGTTGAAAATATACCAGATAAATAACCAATATTTCTTTTTTATTGACAGTGTGAAAATTATAATATTTTTTTTTAATTTTATAAATAATCACAAGGAAAAAAAATATACAATATTAAATGAATATACTGCATAATAATCAATTATATACACCTACCATTACTTATAAAATAAAAAATAACCGTACCTTTAAAAAATACTATTTTTAATAAAATGAATTCATATGAATAATAATGTATACAATGTTTTGATAAATTATTGTATGAATTAATAATGAGCTTATTTAAATTATATTAAATATACGTATTAGTATGAATAAATATTGCATTATTTCAAAATAAATGAAGTTTAACATTGAGAAAAATTAAGAAAATTACATTTCATTTATTAATTAATTTTTCATTTATTATTTTAATTTTGTATAGAAAACAAGAGAAATATATACTAAAAATAATTAATAATAAATGTATAAACATTCATTTATAGTGTGTGTATTATAGTAAAGTGTATGATTCTTGAATCATATTGAATCATAACACATTGACGCCGGGGCGTTTGGAGCGCACTTCACGTGGCGACGGGAAGATTTTAACGTATTTAGTTTCAATCGCGTTACGTTAGAAAAAACTGCTATAACTTTTAAAATAGATAATATTGTTCAAGGAAATTTTGAGGTATGTGGGTGAGGTATGTGTAATATGTGTTTTCGTTCATAAAAAAAAGACCAAGCACCGAATTTCTACCATATCGCTCTAATGTATATACGAGCTGCAGTATCAATAATCAAGAGATAAAAAAAAGTTGAAAATATATATACTTTTATTTTATTGTTATTTTATTTTATTTATTTCAATTCTTCAAACTTATATTTTGAGATTTATGCGGAGAAATTAACCAATTTATAGTTTTTTTTTTAAATTTATTTTAAATGAAAATCTCAATGACGCATTTTCGCGTCATCCAGCGCCAAATAAAAGACACGGATGACGTGAAAATGCGTCACCCACCGCTAATGTGTTAATAAAAATATTATATTGTATATATATGTATATATATATATATGTATATATATATTGTATATATATGTATATATATATATATATATATTGTATATATATATTGTATATATATATATATATAAATATATATATATATATATAAATATATATACAGTGTCTCAAAAAATATATACACATTTTAATAGTCCATAACCTTCTTAATTTTCTTTCTTTTTTAAGTAAAAGTGGTTCAAAGTAATGTCTTATTTTAGGTTAAACTTCGAAAAAAGAAAATTTGTTATAAAGTGCTACTGGAAGTATGAGAACATAAATGAAGTGCAAAGACACTTTAGATAGCGTAATTTAAATTAAACGGTTCAATTAATCGCCATAATTGCAGCTACTGTGCATCTGAGTATCCGCATGTTACGGAGAAACATTATGTTAACTTACTAGAAGTTTCAGTGTGGTGTAGATTGTTATCAAGGGATTTAATTGGACTATTCTTTTTTGATAGCACAGTGACTGGATCCTTTAATTTGAACCTGCTGCAGAAATTTGTCATAAACGGCATTCGTGAGTTGTTTAGGTATGAGGAGGATTTTGTTTCAAACAAGATGGTTTATCTCTCACTACCATCAAGATGTGAGGATCTATCTTGATGAAAAGTTTCTTAACAGATAGATTGGACATAAAGGTACTATTGAATCCCCCTCTCTCCCCAGATCTCACGCCAATGGACTGTTTTGATAAGGCCTCATCAAAGATAAAGTTTATGACACAAAACAGGCTACAGTTAATGAATTGTGAGTAGTCACTGAAAGAAAATGTGCCCAAATACCAAACAATTCGTTCTGTATGCGATTCCATTGTTCCAAGTTATCATCAATACCTGGACCATTACGGTCATCAATTTGACCTTATGTATTTAACTGTAGTTATACTTTAATAAATACTAAATTTATAATCATTCAGAGTGTGTATACATTTTTTGGGACGTTCTGTATATAAGTTAATTAGTTATTTGAAATACATTATAAGATTTCTTTAATTATTGAATATATATGTATGTATATATATATATATATATATATGTGTGTATGTGTGTGTATGCTATACTTGTGTTAAAAAAAGCAAGTAATACAGAAATATCTAAATGTGATTAAAATAAAGATATGTTCAAAACCTCTACAACCACCTAATTAGTATTCTTTGAACGCATTGTTGCTATTACATTCCTATTTCTTATTACACTAACTTGAGCACTAGTACAAAATCTCTGCAGCACGTTTTGGATTAGACAAAATTACTAAATCCGTAGTAAATTAAGGCGATAAATCTTTGAATCAACTGATTTACGTGATTTACTTTCTACTGCACGTATCAGATCGAAGTAATTACTTTATTATTAAACTGTGCTGTATTTCGTACATGTTAAAGATATTTTTTATAAAACACAATGTAATATTAGATAAAAACTAACGTTCTGTATTGCTTTGTATTGCTATATATTATATTAATATAATTTCTTTATTAACCATATTTAAACAACATATCTAATTAAGACGAATATATTTGTGTAGTAAGAAACCTATCTGATATTAAAAAGTCAGCAAAAAATTGATAAATCAGATTATTAAAAAACATGATGCAGAAAATATCATTCTAAAATTATTTTTTCGCAATCTGAATAGTTTATCCAGAAAAAATTAAATACAAAATTATTCACAGTCACTTATTTATTAAAAAATCATATTGTTTTAGTCATTTATAATACATTACGATTAATAATGCTTTTAAATTTTTATATATTGAAAAATTTATAAATATTATTTTGATGAAATAATTTATTTATATTCATAAAGTAAAACAGAACACTTCAATTTTACGATTTAATATATATTTGTTACGATTTAAATAAAATAATATTTATTTAATTATACTTTCAAATATTTATCTATATATTAACAAATATTCCCTAAAATTTCAAAAATTACCAAAAAAATTTTACAAAAACGTATATAGATTTTGTATTAAACTATTATTAACAATGACACTCGAATTTTTCCGAAAAATTATGATATTGGTATCATAACACCTACAATGAAATGTACAACTTTATAAAACAACTACGTTGCAGTATAACTGCAAAGAGCAATTATGTAGACATACTATCATATATATATATATATATATATACACATACATACATATATATGTGAATATATATATATATATATATATATATTACCATATTGAGTAAATATATGCGATACTAGCGAAGTAAGTTGGAGGAGCGAGTGAATAAAGCGTGGGTGGAGACCCTCAGGGGTCGGCGAGCGTAGTGAGTAGAAAGCAGAGCCCACTGATTTATATAAAAAAATATTTAGAGTTTATTCTTACTATTAAAGAAGGCAAGATGTCTGATATTTAAAAAAAATGAAGTTAATATAAGAATAATTTTTCAAAAGTATTATATCTTGATAATTTGAGCAAAAAACTATTTCGACTATTGATAAGTAAATTTAATCAAATCATTTTGTTTTTCAAATCTAGTAAAATATCAAGTAAATTATAATCATCATTGACGATTAAGTATTTTTTTAATATTTATTTAAACTCTTTTACCTTACTGGAATTAAAGCAAGAATTCAAATATCTAGATATTTGTTTGAAGTAATTTTTAAAATGCTTTAAATTCATTTTCTATAAAATTCTAGAATGTATTTTTGAGTAGCATGAATGTTTATAAACAAGTGTGAATAAAGAGAATGTTAAATAATATTTATTAAGTGATCTAAAATCTACTTTAAGGTGGCATACTTGTCAAAAATAGTAGTATAAAATAAGAAATCAAGTGATATTAAATGATGAAGAAAACTGGCATATTTTCTTATTATTTTAATAAAAGTAAAAAATTGTTTAGTTTACAATGTAAGATTTCCTTATTGAATACTTCTATTGAATTATTATCATAAAGAAAAAATATTTATATGTTCCAAGAAAAAGCCAACACTACCTTAAAGAATTTAAAAATTAAAAAATAACCCACTGATCCGTGAGGCCGGGAATGTAGTGAAAGCATCTGAGTAAGTTTTCGAATTGAACTGGCGTTCGCGTAAGTGACGCGAATCCCAATGGCGTGCGAATCAGGACACAGGCATGCGTCACCAAGGTTTAAATTGGGTTTGACATTTGCTATCGGCGCAATTATCCTGAACTCTGTACGTTTACCTGCTGTCAGAGGACAAGGGGAATGTATTAAATAAAAGCGATAAGAAATCAATAGATTCCCAAGAGCGAGTTCTATACACAACATTCGTGTATTAAACCAGAAATGGTATTTTTTACACTCATGAACTTCATAATTAATTATTACTACTTTTTATAAAATTATATCTTATACTCGTATTAAATTTTGAACAAAATAAATTTATTTAAAAAATTATAATCGTTTGTGTGAGATTCTTGAATCTGTAATTCTGTTTTATTATATTAAATTTGTTTCCTTTTTTTTGTAAAATATATATATTTTAAAGTGTAAAAATAGTATTATATAATCATAAGTTATAGATACAATACCATACAAATAACAAAAAAAAAACATAACAAAAAATTTGATATTGTGGATAAATTCATTTCACTTTTCCAGCAACCATACAAAAAGCTTACGATCAAAAATCTTTCTACATATTTTTTGGCATCTTAGAACTCTATTTACTCTATTAACTGAATATTGTATCATCGGCATTTAAAAACATATAAGCAACAAAAAAATTATCAATAATCAATTACTGTTTCACGTTTTTGATTAGAACAACTCAACGTTTTTGATTAGAACAATTACGGTGTTTTTGGACGTGAAAATTTGTTTCTGAAAGTAAATAGAACTTCGTATATTCGAGAAATATACAAAAAAGTCTAATTGAATAATTAAATATTATTTTCAAAACATTACAATACACATATATATATATATATATATAATGTATCTTATTCTTTATACATACATTTAAAAACTGGTAATACTAAAAAATAAAATACCAAACGAGAATATTTTTTTTTCAATCCACACATTATTATTATTAGCTTTCAAGTAAAAAGTTTAAATTTTATAAATTAATTTCACTAATTGGATAAATAGAGGAATTAAATACTTAGAAATAATCTATATTTTTTATTAAACTTAAATAATGGATCATTAAAATAATTTTACTCAATTAAAGCGACTCAAGTAGTACTTTTTGTAAATTATTTAAATCACTTAAATAACCAAGTTTGCAGAAAATTAAATTATTAAATATTTTTCTTTGTATTTATAGAAAAGATTTGAATACATTTATAATTTAGGCCAGAAATGAACAAGAGAATATTGAAATTCAACAACGAATTTCCTAGATATATGTTACTCTATCTAATTATCAATATGCTTATTTAGTTCAGATTAACAAAAACATTTTTAATGAAATCATTTATGAATAGATTTCAAAATAAAATAAATGACAGTTAAAATATAACTGTTTGGTCGTAACCATTCTTATCGCTTTTTTTTATCACAAATGATTCGATTTTCAATAACAATGTTTGTTATTGTATCTAAAATATGTCATTTTAATATTGGATTGTGAGCATAGCAATAATTATTAACTGGAATTTGTTTGAAAACACAAGGATTATATAATATAATTTTTAATTATATACTTTATACAAAAAATAAAATTTAATAAAATACTATTCTATAATAGAGTAGAACAAAATCAACAAGAAATTTAGTACATATTAAACAAACAATTACGTTTTTAAGATATGTTTTTAAGAATATCAATTTTGGACAATAGTAATGTTTTTTTCAAAAAAGAAATTTTCTTATTATAAAAGGTATATATATATATATATATATGCATGTGTGTTTACATATATATATATATATATATATATATATATATATATATATATATTAAATTGATAACAGTTATTGGATTATATGTATTGGACTATTGAATTATTTCTATAGGAACTGCAAGCGATATATTGAAATCTCCATTCCAACAAGGAATGGAAATGAAGTAGCATTATTATAGATATTTGATGCTACACCATTGGAGTACAAGATACACTTTAATTAAGTAATAATAGACTCAATTGCTACAATTTATTACACATATTATATTACAGAGTAATAATTAATGATTGAAGTTCATTTACCTGATAAAGATTCATTAATCTGATCAATTGGACGCAGCGAGACCCTTCCAAGGCATCTAAAACACCAATAAAAAATAAATTATTTCTCTGCTTTTTAAAACATATATATATATGTATACAATTACACAACTGATATTCAAATAAGTTTATAAAGGAATTTAATTATATTAAATTTCTTTTAAATATAAAAAGAAAAATTTATTTGATTTCTATATTTATACGTGCAGGATTTTTTCTAATGTAAATATTTATCCACTTCTGTAAATAAACGAAGAATAAATAGTTTTGATTTAAATATTTATGAAAATGTGACTTAGATTTTGTATGAAATGTATGTTGACTCTTAATAACTCTTAAAGACATTAAATATTCTCTGAAAGCATATTTTAATATTTGCAATTATATCGTCAGAAATATTCCAAGTATTATATTTCTTTATAATACGATTCAGATCACATAATTTTTATTTTTGAAAATTTTAATACTTAAGGATAGTTTTTCCATTCACTTGGTTTCTGTACTCATCTCCCACTGAGCTATTATAAAGGTTACATAATTTCTTTTAGCTTAAATAGTAGTGGAGGAATTTTTTCGTGAATGAACTACTTATATACACTAAAATATTATTAAAAAGTCAAAATCATATTATGTACCAAGAAAAGCATATGTGTTAATTTTAATTGAATATACCTTGTATTTTCATTGAAATAAAAAATATACGTATTATTTTCTTTTAAATCATAAAAATATTAAAAATTAATATATTAGTTTTAAATACAATGTTATTTTTTTATTGTAAAGACAATATTATTTACTACAAATAATATCAAATTTTTTAAAAAGTAGCTATTTTGTATAGATGTTACAGTAGCTGATATGATAATAAATACATATTTTTTTAAACAAATTTCAATTCGTTGAAAATAAATATTGTAATTGAGCATTACTAGAATAAAATAATCACTGTTTTTACAGATTTTTATTAGCAAAAATTATAATTTAAACTAATAATGTTTGATTTTCTTACATTATAATAACACATTCATTTATTGAATTAATAAAAGACAGTTTTTTTAACTAATTACATATTTACTAATGTAATATTATTCTCACATAAATTTTATTAATATTTTTTTACATGTATTTCTATATTAAATTAATACATATTATTTTCTCACTATATAAAAATATTAGGTTAGTAGTAAAATAATTGCGGTTTATGACCTTCAAATTTATATACATTTTTCTCTTTTTTGATATTCCTAGCTGTTTTAAGTGATCCAGAACGGTTTAATGACTAACGCCTAATTTTTGTGCAAGCTTTCGAATTGTTGTGCGTAGTTTTGATTCAACTAACGCATTCAATTAGTCGTTATGAACGGAAGAAGGGCGCCAACGACCTTCTTCATCTTCAAAGCTCTTATTCCCACCAGAAATTTTTGGTACCACATCTGGACCGTACATTTCTTAACAGTACCCACATCAAAAATATCGTTTAGTTTACGAACAGTTTCTGCTACTTTATCACATGTTTTGAACTCATACATAAATTGCTCTAATTTGCATCTTTTCCATTTTCAATACAATATCTCAATTTGAAGTAAAATTAATAATAGAATCAAAGTCAAATTTACCAAAATACAGATCGAATAAAATGCACTTTAAAATGTTATTAACATGAACACGATGAAATGACACTTTCATTGAAAAAAATTAGGTTAGAATTCACAAAAAAAACCGTAATTATTTTCCTACCAACCTTATATATATATAGTGTCGGGAACAGTTTTTCTAATTATAAATTATTACATTCAACAGCTTTTGCAGCTTGCGTGTTACATTTACAAGGATAACCACAGTGAATAACAATATTTGAATTAAGGTATTTTCATATATTTCACTTATCGGTAATTTCAAGTAGGTCTGCGAGGCAAATTTATTACATAGAAGGCACATTTCTATATAGACAACGTTCCCTGAACAAATATAATAGGAATGATCCTATGCTGTAGGAACCTCTTATATGTGTAGTATATATTTGATTACTAATGCCTCTCGCTATATTTTACAGACTTCTGCACTCGCGATTATTTACAGTTGACTGATCCATAACTACCGAAGAGATTATATGGAACGTTTCTGATTTAATATTGACCTATGTTAGTAGTGAAAGAAATATAAATTTAAATATATTGTTAAATTGGTCGAAACAATTATTTTTAATGAATATATTTTGTATATTTATTTATAAGTGAGCACAATACTTTTTTCTTAACTAAATTATAAAGAGATTTCGTTAGAACATAAATATATCAATCATGTTCTATATATTTTACAAAAACGAAGTAATAAATAAAATGATAGTTTTATTGAAAGAATATTTAGAAGATGAAGAATATAACATTTAAATATATTTAGCAAAAATATATAAACTTGCTTAACAACATTTATGGTTTTCAGTGTCTATGTTGGTTTTATAGTTATTACCGTTAATTACAGACTTGATTCGTTTCTTGATTAAACAGCGCGTAATAAATTTATACCAATTGGTCTCAGATTTATAGAGTGACAGTCTATATTATGTATTAAATATATATGGTTTTGTGTCTGGTTATAAACAGTCTCTGGAAAGATATATACTCAGGAATATGCTATTAAAATTTATCCACTGCATTGATCTGGAAATTGAGCATCAATGAATAAGAGTATATGTAATTTCTCATCTTAAAATCTATTTATTTTCTTATCTAACCATGATAATATTTTTTTGCCAAACTATATAATTTCACATAATATTTTATTTTTCTATAAACTAAAATTTTCATTCTATATGTAAAAATATATTTGAACATAGTTGACATTTATTTTCTAGCATATATATTGCACTGTTACTAGACAAAAAGTGTATTAAACTTTTTAGTTTTTTATAATTATAATTTTTTATAATTACAGTCAATTTTACAAGAAATATAATTATTCCAAGTAAATTTACATTAATTGTATACAAAAAAAAACCATATGACATTTAAAATTGAGATTGAAAGATAAATTAGGTTTTACAATTAATTTTTATAAATAAAAATGTCGTATTTACATAATAGATCCTATAAAGTCAGTGTTGATAGTATTATCATGGAGTTTACGCATTCTGATAAATGATACTTAGTAAATTGGCATATTTTATTTATGACATTTCTCAAAATTATATATATATATATATATATATTCATTCGAAATATGTTTAAATGAAATAATTGAAACGCCATATTATATATATATATATATATATATATATATATGCGTGTGTAAATTTTATACAAAATTTAATCAGTATATATTAGTTTAGAATACAAGTAATTTATAACTACACTGTAACTTTTTGAAACCGAATTCATTTATTTATTTTACTAAAACTACAAAATTAAAAAGAATGACTAATTACAAAAAAATATTTACAAATAACAGAGTATAAATATGGAAAAGAATTGTTAAAATTGATTCAAGTTTATCATATAATGTACTTTATCATATAATATATGTATGTTCCAAATAACAATCATTAACATAACATTTCTTTAAAATACGAGTGGTGTAGTTTGAAAAGTAAAAAATTTTCATGAATAACATTTGGTGTTTTACAAAATACTGATGATTTAATATTGACAAGTAATTTACTATTTCAATGGTTTTTTTAAAAATTGATATTAGATCGGAAAATAAATTAATCATTGAATTTTGAAATTACTCTTTTATAAAAGTAAATATTTTGGAATAATATTATAGATTATTATTTTGAAATGTTAATTTAAAATCCTCGTAATCTATTGATTTATTTAAAATCAAGAGAAAAATTCATTTGGTAGTTTTCTTTGTTTGAAAGACAAATCTAGTAGAAAAAAATAAGTTATTGAAAATAATTACATATATTGGTAAATGATAAAAAATCATTCATTTTTTATTATTGTGTTACTTTTTTAAGCAAAAATATAGAACCACTATAAAATTTAATTTTTAACAAAAATGAAGAATATAATGACACAATTAGTAAAGTTTTATTTTTTATTGGAAATTATATTCTCCTTATACAGAAAATTCATTTCATGTAAATCATAATTTAATAAATAAAACCACATTGATAACCTCACTATCAAACAGCAATCAACGGAATTAATAATATTTAATTTATATACTCGTATATCAACCTCAAGTTAATGTTAACTCTAAATAATTGATAATATTTAGTTGATCATAATTTGAAGCAATATTCATACTAAACTATGCGTCGATATATTTAGTTCCTTATAAATAATAATAATAATACTAGTAATATTGCGTTTCAAAGAAATTGATTAAATGGAAAATACAATTTCCAATTCAGAGAATTTAAATAAATTTATTAAATAAATTTTGATTCAAAAATCCAATAACATGTAGTAATATGCTTAAAAGAGAATAATTATAACATAAAAATTAATATTAACTAAAATAAAGTTGTATTATACATCTGGTTTATGTAAGTATTTATGAAATAGTAATTTTATTGTACTATTTTTTTTACTTATCTATAACAAATGACAAATACAAGGAAAAACATATTTACTTAAAAAATAAATGTGTTTATTTAACTATTAAATAAATAAATATTAAAAAAAGTTCAATAGCATGCTTTTTTCATCAGAAATTACTAACATAAAAATTAATACAATATACATCATTAAAGCTCAATACATAAATTTATAAATTTAACAATATTTAAAAATAAGTAAGAACTTCTTATATATATATATATATATATATATATATATATATATATATATCTCCATGTATATAACTACTATTTTAATTTAATGATATGTCCAATACTATAAGTGAAGCATTTTAAGCAATTAATTAATTTGATTGGACAACTAAACAAATCAACTACGTACTTTCGGCTCTTAATTTAAATAATGAGTACAAAAGTGTTTCTTAATTAAACTCATACACACGTACATATATATATATATATATATATATATATATATATATATATATATATATATATAATATTCATCATTTGACTACCCACTACTGAAAATAAACTTTATCAACCTCATTTAAAAGTCATTATGTCTTAACTAGCAGTACAAATGTGCTGAAGATGCCTTTATTTTGGCAGCTAGTAATTTAGATCTGTTTTCAATACAAATAAAGGTACTGATTCTTAAAGAAAACAAGATACGTGTGTTAAGGATATCTTAATGACCGGTCGACTGAACATATCTGTAAACTAAAAGCATCACGCTGAGAGCGTGCTAAGGGATGTGGGTTAAAGATGTATTAAATATCAGTCAGTGTATAAGCAAGCGTAATCAGCGTACGATCGAATGCATCGTGTCTGAATACATTCAGCACAGTGTGTGTAAATAAAGTATTCTACTAGTAACAAAAATGTCATTCCTTTAAAAACTGTCGTGGTCGTATATACAGCAAGAAAAGGGCATCTTTGGACTGAACCCTCACTCCATAAGATGCTTGGTGTCAGAAAATCATTCCTCCCCGACATCTGAATTCAATACAACGTGTTTAATCTTATTCACAATTTCTTATTAGTTGAAGTATGTTTTCTCAATTATCATTTATTATTTGACGCAGTGAAATATAATTTTAAGAATCAATGGTAGAAATTTAGCATTTAAAATATGAAACTAGTTAAAATTAAAATTTAGGTCAGATTATATTAAAAAAAAATATGTATTTTACAAAATATTTAATAAGGTACTCAAATAAATACTTATACATTAAATCAATAGTTCTTAAAGGGGGATACTTATATTACTAATCACAGGCGACGCTTTATAAGTGTATGATAGAATATTTCAACCTTTTCTTACTAAATGATTTTTTTTACAATTTAGAACGTTCGCGAGAAAAATACTTTTTGTAAGTTTGCTTGATTATTAATTTTGTTCTAAGCGATATATAATTTAAAAGATTGAAGCCGTATACGCTTAAATATTTAAGTCGAATATTGTGATATATGAGAATTCGTAGCGTTTTTGTTTTACAAGATAACAGTGTTCTGAAAAGAAAGCTGTTTGACATATGTTAATGTCATTTTAATATCATAGTATTATTTTATTTAGTACTTCTTGAATTTTTCAATTTGTAGAAAGTTTATATTAACGGCTGACTAAGAAAAATGGAATGTCAAGTATAAAAAAAACGAACATTTCCGACATATCCTTTTATTTGAGTTTAACCAAGGAGTTAAGGAATCAGAAGCAACTAGAACCATTTGTGGCGTTTACGGGGAAAAATCCATTGTGGAAAGTACGGCACAAAAATGGTTTTTCGTTTCAAAGAGAGCTATTTTGATATGAATGATTCTCTACGTTCAGGAAGACCATCCAACTTTGATAAAGACCGTTTAAACTCTTCAGTTCGGGATGATTCATGTCAGCCAATACTTCCGAGGTTTATTGCCAACAACTCCATCGCATTGAGGCCAACATTTTTTTAAAAAAACGACCTAGAAGACGGCATCAAGTGATTCGCAGTATGATAATTCCCGTCTATATTCTGATAACATTACAAAAGCAGCTATTGAAGAACTTGGTTAGGAGGTTGTTCCACATCTACTCTATTCTCCTGATCTTACTTCATCCGATTTTCATATTTTCTACTCTCTATCCAACAATCTCCGAGAAATCTCCTTTAATAACAACGTTGCTTTTCAAAATTGGTTTGATGACTTCTTCAGATCCAAATCACCGAATTTCTTCGGGCGTAGAATTGAAAAACTGTCAGAATATTGGGCGGAAATCGTAAACAATGGACGAGAATATATTATTGCTTAGTTTATTTAAAAAAAATAAATTCTAAATTTAATAAAAGCGTTACAAACTTATGCATCAACCAATATATGTATATATATATATATATATAAATTGTGAAACCTGTATAAATTAATATATATATATATATATACAAAGGAAGGTAAAACAATTCGAGGAATGAAGCCGAAGAAAGGTAAAACCAATTATTTTGTTTTTCAATATATTTTCCCTTCATTCTAATATACTTTTCAGATCTCTGAATAAGTTACTTTGAACCTCATAAAAAAAGTTTTTCAACCCAAAACGAGCTGAAATTGTAGTTTTGATTTCTTCTTTACTCATATTTTTTTATTCTCATGTAACTTTTTACAAATTTAGAAATAAATAACAATCACTCGAGGCTAGATCTGGACTACACGGAGAAGATAGTTTCGTTTTTCGAAACAGTATTTATGGATAACAGCCATTGCAACATTGCTGTTGTAAACAGGTGCGTTGTCTAGCAAAACCAATACATCTTTTACCTACTTTCCTCCCCTTTTCCTTTCACTCTTGCCTTTAATGAACCATGATAATGGTGTAGCATTTTCCAATTACAGTTACACTCTTATCTTTGTAATCGATCAACAAGGTACCCTCTGCAATTCAAAAATTGTCCACAAGCTTTCAACTTTTGAGTATTTGTAAAGTGGTGTATCCTTTTTTGCCAATGTTATGATGCTTGATTTGATTCATGCTCATATTAATAAACCGACGTTTCATCGTTAGTAACTATTTGGTAGTCCAGTAAAAATATCATCGGAATCTTCTTCACAGAGGTTTAAAAACTCCTACGACACTTCAACGTGATGTCGAATTCAACATTTTCTATCCAGTAATCACTTTTCATCAAGAATAAAATACAAGTATTATTTTCATATATGAAGAATAATTTTGTTCAATAAAACGAAAATCCAAATAAAAATATAACCTTTATAGAAGTCGATTTATAGATATTAATATAATATTATATATATATATATATATATATATATATATATATATATATATATATATATCTGCATACGTGTGTTAAAATTTGATGATGAACTTCTATACTTTCATTGTTTTCTCCTTAATTTTTTAAAAACATTATTGACATTTAATTTCCCGTCGTCAATAGAAAATGCAAACGTTTTAATTATCGCATTTCAAAATATTTTCAAATCATACAATTTTTCTCCATAATAGTTATAATATATAATAATGCTTTTAGGTTTATCGATACTGGACAATAAAACGCACGATTGAATCAATATACTTTGATTATGAATGGAAAATTCGCTCGCTTTCTATATTTATTTACCTTTTGTAAGCATTGGGTTTATTTGTTCATCAATGCCCATATTCGATTAATTACTTTTTATGAAAACGTTATTAATTTTTCATTTTATAATTTATCTCTCTTTAACGTTTCAATCAATTTGTTTATTTTGTTTCATGAGTATTAATTATTTAAGTGTACAGATTATAATATGCATGTAACATAAATTAAATACATTTTAAATTTAAAATTATATATTTCTCTATATAATTAAAAGAACAATTTGTAATTGACGTTCAATTAAATTAATTATAAATAATCATTTTTGGAATTTATAAATTAATTTTATAGTTGTTAAATTAATTCATTTTCTGAGAATTTAATTTATTATTTTATTAATTTATATTACTTACCTTTTAAATTACAAAATAATATAGGACTAACAACAGAAAAATATTTAAATTTATTATTTTATCGTTATTTCGTATAATTTTAAATAAGTTAAAGAAAAATATCTCAGATACAGTTATGTAATTCACAGTATTTTTGTAAAGAAAAAAAACTGTTTATAAGTTATCAGTATTCTTACTGTAGCCTAAGACATTAAAAGTTAACGTTGTTTATTTTTAGTTTTTTTTTCTCGTTGAAAAATAAACCTTGTTTCAGTTGCTTAACAAGATATATGTATCCGATGAAAAATTTTATATATTTTCTAAAATTCCCTTGAATGTGAATTGTATATTATTCTATTATATAAGCCTAAGACTGTTATGTGGGTCGTCTCAAACGGAATCGCCCATGAGCTGACATCTGCCATCACATAAGGGCACTTTGATGAAAGTCGTTTGTCTTGGCAAACTACGCAGAGACATGACACATCACTGTTTTTGTTGTGAAATTGGATTGTAAACGCTTCTATCGCTATCGTTTAATGTGGATTTAAGGACATGGGTGATTGATATTTTTGCGAACTTGGAAATTCAATTTTTATGCATATTTTGTCAACAGAATATCAAAACTTACGTTTGTAAATCATGATATAAAAAGTTTTTTTTTACAATAAAAGTAAATAAACTGCATCTATATTTATATACATGTGTGATATGATATACAATATATATATATATATATATATATATATATATATATATATATAATAAAGGGTGAAAAAAATAATTTGGTGCATTTTTTATAGTAAGTAGATGTTTACCAAAAAATAGAATACATTTCAGTCCTTAGTCTCCCACATTATTTTATATAATTTTACACCGTCTGTCGGGTAACCGACGAATCCCTTATCAAAAAAATAATAACTTTGAGTTGATGAAGTGGTAAAGCATTTTCGGATCTTTTCCACCATTTTATCATTTTTTACATGTACTACGCGTCACAACATCTTACCTAAAGCTAAAAAAACAATCTTGTGGCTTCGGCAGCATTTTTTTCAATCAGAATGCAAAAAGTATATAATGTCTAATACGCTGCTTGTGATTACTACTGTTTTATGAGGTTATACTAACTGCTTACCCAAGAAATATAGTGTTTTTAAATCTTAAGTGTGGCACTTCAAAATCCTAAAACGACAAGAAAGTGTTTTAATTCAAAACAGATTGTGATCGATTAAATTTAAAGGCACCGAATTAATTTTCACATATAATATAAATTGCATTGATAAATATATCTATTTTAAAATATAATAAATATTTACATAAAATATACATTAATTTATCATAATCTGATAAATTTTCAGAGGTTTAATGGAAAAAAATTCTTGACTAAATTTGAATAATATATAAAGTTCCAACAAAAGAGATAAAAATGATTAAAGACCATTTTGTTTTCTATAATAAAGTAAACTTTTATTTCTAAATCCGACCTTTCTTAATTCTCAATTAGCAAATTATATCTATTGATTGAGAATTGAACCAGTATTTGTCAACAGCACCGCATACTATCTTTTATTAAACATCACATTGTGACATTTTCAACATGTTTTTTATTCCTTATTCGTTTTTATAACAAGTATTTTCCAATATCAATATTTATAAATGGCTATTTAAATACGTGGAAGAAATATCATTTTATTTTAAATTTAAATAACGAAAAAAGACATGTAGTTAAAATGTATTGCTAGTGACATTAAAAACGATAAAGAACAGTGAATTTAATTAATTCGCTTGTGATTCATACATTAAAATATTTACTATTTTTTCATATATATATATATATATATATATATATATATATGTACATATACATATATGTACATATATATATATATATATATATACATATATATTTTTGTTTTATATATATATATATATATATATATATAGCATTATTCAATATAGGCCTCCACACAAAAGTATTAAAAAAATGCAAAAATTAAAAAGAAAACATGTTATCCCAAATTAGATTATTTTTTATTTTGTCGTCAATTAATTAATTAGGAAATCAATTATTTAGTAGTATTTAACAATCGTTCTTTTTAAGAATCTATGAAGAAATGATATATGGAGTTTCAAATGTGCGTCGAATATTAATAATTGATTCCAAGTGTGTGTGTATATATATATATATATATATATATATATATATATATATATAAGAATATATAAATATAATAGTATGTATGTATGAATAAATTCTCCGGAAGAGGTACAAAAAAGGACAGAAGTGTTAAATGATTCCAGTCAAAAATTGGCCTAAATATTAAACACGCAAAGAAAAATTGTTGTTTAATGCATTTTTCTGCCTGAAAAGAATTGAAATAAAAGGAATAGAAATAGAAGTTACGAAGTATGTCTATCTAGGTTAGCTTTTTAAAAAAGATTTATCGTTCATTGAAAAATAAAAACGAGATGGAGCTCATTTGAATGAAACTTTTCGATATTTAAACCAACAACTCCACCCTGTTTGAAGAAAAAAGTATTTGATCAATGTACACAACCAGACTTACTTACGGCTATGAAACATAGGTGTTTAATGCCAAAATCATTCAGATACTCCAAATAACACAGAGAAGTATGGAAATATGCATACTAGGAATAATAACAAGAAGAGATAGGGAAAAAAATAGAATGGATATGAAATCAGACAGAAATCACAGTTGTAATAAGAAGAATAAAGAGCCTGAAATGAAAATAATGCGGAGCATGTTGCAAAAAGAAGAGACATCTGACGGACAACAGAAATTATTAACTGGGAACCAAGAAATATAAAACGACCAAGAAAGAAACCAATGTATAGGTGGGATAATTAAATTAAATATTTTATTGGAAATCAGTGGAGAAGAGAGGCATTCGATCGTACAAAAAGGAAATTCATTGAAGAGGGCTTTATCTAGCAGTGGATTGACATAGGCTGATAAGATATATATATATATATATATATATATATATATATATATGTATATATATATATATATATATATATATATATGTATATATATATATATATATAATATCACATTATCAAAAAAGACAACAAAATCAGTGGGTAGTAGCTACACCAAACAGTATTTCTAATTAATATTCATATAAATGAATGTCTATTAAACAGTTGAAAATAACTATATGATCAAACACCGTTCTAAAAGTAGAATATATTATGAATAAAATAGTATTTTTAATGTAAATAAACGTAGTAAAAAATTCTAGTACTGTACTCCTCCATATGTGCAACAAAATTCACAACAGTTTATTACTGTGTATGAGAAAGTCTAAATCCTTCTCCAACTCATAAAACTGCTACGCAACATATTTCAGAGTTAATGAAATATACTTCTGCCTACCGCGAAGTAAACCATTAATGAATATTTATATAGGCATTGAGCTTTATAATACAACAAAAATGAAGATAAAATAAACACTTATAAAGAGTAAATTTTGTTATTGTGCATAATGGTATTTTTGTATACTGTTTTGTATTTCATAATCTTTCTGTCGTTAATATTAATTAATGATCAGCATTTCTAATATCTATGAAGTATATAATTATATGTTAAATTAAGTTCAAACTTAAATATTAAATTATAATTGAGCAGGTCTGCATTTATAAATGAAACTGCACTGTAATCTGGAAAATTATTTTTATTTATTTTAATTATGTATAAATGTTTATATATATATATATTATTTTTTATCTATGCCCATTTTGATTATGTATAAATTGAGTTTTGTGTGAAAAAATAACATTTATAAAGAAATACATTTTTAAAATATCGGAAAATATTATGTGTTTTGAGTATTTTTAGTAAAAACAATCCAAAAGAAATTAATTTGTGCAGACAATTTTTAGATTTATACAATATATTAGGTGTACAAATTAATTGGGACATTATTTTTATAGAAAATAAACGTATATTTACGGAAAAATGGGATACATTTCGATCCTCAAAATATCTCCCATTATTTTGAATAACTCTGCTCCATATGTTGGTCAACTGACAAATTCCTTGTCGAAAAAAAGATATCTGCGTTTAACCAATGAATTCGCCAATACGTTTTCGGACCTCTTTCACTGTTTTAAAATGTGCATCAGCCTGGTGATAATAAAGCGACCGAAACCGAAGCTCATCATCTGAGGAAGCTAGGTCCGGTGAATACACCACATGAGAAAAAAATTCCCAGATTAACGAACAAATAACGTCCGATCGATTTCGCGACAATATGAATCAGCCGTTAATTGTTTCGCCTGGTATTAAAAAATAATAATGGATTATTCCTTTATTTGTCCACCACACAGTAACTATATTTTTTTTTTGATGTAATGACGGATTGGGTGCGTGTTCTGGAGCTTCATTTGCATTTAACCATTGTCCAGATCTTTTTCTGTTATCATACAGAATCCACCTTTCATCACAAGTAATGATTCAATTTGAAAATATCGTTTTATCATTTCGAATCATCAATGAAGAGCATACCTTTAATTGTCTCAGTTTCTGACCATCTGTCAATTCGTGCATCACCCACTTATCCAGCTTTTTCACCTTTTCTATTGCAGCGAGGTGACGAGAAACAGTCATAACACTAACATTTAAATCACATGCGAGAGCTCGAACTGTTGTATGTGGATTAGCTTCCACCATGGCTTTTAAATGTTCTTCGTTCACAATTTCTTCGGGCCTTCCTCGAGGCTCATTGTAGAGATTCATGTTACCGGAACGAAATTTTTAAACCATAATTGAATTGTTCTCTGGCTAGCCGACCCTTCTTCGAAAGCTCCATTGATATTTCTACCTGCTACTGCTATATTGTGTCCCAACTTGAACTCATATAAAAAAGTAGACTCAAATCTTTTGTGGACACCATCTTCTTAAAGGGTATAAAAATATAAAAATAACAAAAATAACTTCATATTTAAAAACAATTGAAGGGTACATTACAATAGTCAGTTCCAAATAGGTGAACTTGTAAAATATTTCATAATACCTTTCTCAGTCGTAGTCGACCTCTGACTGACTGAAATTCGGCAACTTGATATGTTACAACCTAATATATATATATATATATATATATATATATATATATATATATATATATATATATATTAGACACATGTGAGTGTTGGTTTGAGTGTTCCTTAATGAATATTCACTTAATACAGGTATCATAAATATAGGATAACTCTATACCCATATATTCTAAGTTGAAGTGGTGGTGGTTAACTCATGTCATTTCATTACCATAGCAACACTGGTATAATTATCGAAGTGTCCCGTGCGGAGTTTCATTAAGTCAATTGATTAAAATTTCGGACAGACGATGCGTGTATGCCACAGAAATAAATTCGGCAATTTCCTTTTCTCATTAGACAGAAACGAGTCGCATTGAAAGTGGCAGTATCTGCCATTATGCTTTGTTTGGATTGGCGTAAATGTAAACAGAATGATGGCACGGCGCTTTACTTTGTACCAGGTGTGTTTGTTCAGTACAAATGCTATACGACGTCACACATGACATACTTGTAATTGCACTCGTCATAACAGACTACATTCAAATATTAATAATTATTCGGTGTTCTATGATTAACACACTCGAATGATAATCTAAAATAATGATTGATTTACTGTAATTTACTTTATGTTTGTCTCGATTCAAATAATTATAATTTCTATGAAATAATGATTTTATTATTCAGATTACAAATTGCAAGAACCTATTTTTTATGTGTGATTTTTGTACAGAATATTATTTCGTCTACTAAACTTTTTATTGAGATATTTTTCACTATAAACACATATTTTTGTGCAAACTAATAAAGTATTCTACTATACACACGAACGTTATGTAATAATTAGAAACATAGGGATTCAATTGTTTTTACTGTGTTATTAAATTTCATTTTATTTGCTTCTATATAATTTTTCATAAAAATAACGATCTTCGTTTGTTTGAAACATCTAAATGTCTATTTTTCATTACTAGTATCAGACCTTCAATACTAATCAATCTCTTACATTTACTTAGCGATTTAGACGTGTGAGAAAAAGTAATGAAATAAATATACTAAAATAATCCAAAAGGGTAAAGACCGTCAAGATAATCAATAAAAAATATATCATAGTTATACCAATTTTTGTGAAAATTTTAAAAATATATATTTCACTTATTCCAGAAACCATAAAAAATTGTAATCAATCATTGAACATTTTTAATGAGAAAAATTTTGTATGGTTTGGGAGTGTGAAAAATTATTTTGTGAAAGTGAATTCAGCCATAGCGTCAGAACTATATTTATCTTCAGTGTTTATGAACTTAAGTCTGAATCCATCTTTTAAGATGTCTAATTATTTAGTTTTTATGTTTGTCCTAAAATAGTCCCATAAAAAAATCCCTATATTCATACATATTTTTGTATAACACAGTTTTCGTATACCGGATTATAATTCCTAAGAAAATATTTGGTAAAATATTTGATTATAAACATTAATTTGATACAGTTTGATAAAAATTATAATCAAAATAGTTAACTGAAAATTCATAATATAAATAAACACAAAAAACAAATGTTTTATTTGATGTGATAGAAAATTAGTAATACCTCAAAAATACAAATGTTTAACTTTTTATCTAGAAACGATATTCTGGACATTATTTTTTAATTATTGTGTATCTAAGATAAAAGGATAAACATTATTTTTATATATCACTTATTGTCATTATTATGACGATTTTTAAAGCAGTTATTATAAATAATTCTTAATTAAAAAATTGTATTAATTCAATTCAATTGTATTAATGTATTAATTCATTGTATTAATTGAAAATATTCCACTATCACTTCACTTCACTCATCTGATCTTGTAACAATTAATTTATGAATTAGCGCAACGTATTGTCTTTCCGCATTTATAAAGAGGATTAAATATAAAGCTGATGAATGCATTTGCAATGTAAATTCAATATGTCGATTTTACATTCAGTTACTTTGATTAAAATTTCAAAATAAAAATATTATCTACATTATACAGATATATTATATTTTGTTTTATAAAATGTAAATAGTCATCTCATTCTATCATATATACTATCACTATAACCTAATTACTATACAAAAGTTTTCTGTTTTCTAATTATTTTATTAAATTTTTAATATATTTCGATTATTTACAAATAACTCAATATAATTTCAGAAGAAGAATTTTTTTATTTCTATACATTATATTTATTGTTTTAAAATAATACTTTCCAATAAGATAACTGTGGACTCTATATATACTGGGATTTATAATATTTATACTTTTAAATAAATATTATATATATATATATATATATATACATATATATGAGGGAAAAAGAATGAAATAAATCGTATCTCACAATAGAAAATATTTGAAAATTTATAAATAAAACAATAGATGTAAAAAAGAGAACATTTTGAATTGATAAATAAACATGAAGTATTTTAAAAAAATATTTTTTTCCAGTCATGCATAAAAAATAAATCTTTGTACAGAGTTCAATGTTATACATTATTAAAAAAATGATCCATACAAAAAACAAAAAGGAAAAAAGTTATATCACTCTAATACACTGTAATTGTATTCTTCAATACTAATTTTATTTAAAAAATAAAAATCAAAATTACACTATTCTTCAAATGAATTTTCAATACTAGTATACAATTTTTATATAGTAATCAACAAAATTCTTAGATTCAAAATGTCCACAATATATTTTTTTTATTAAAATCGATAAGTTTTTTGTATATATTTTAAATATACATTATAATAAAAAAAAGGGAAAAAGAATGAAATAAATCGTGCTCATAATAGAAAATATTTGAAAATTTATAAATAAAACAATAGATGTAAAAAAGAGAACATTTTGAATTGATAAATAAACATGAAGTATTTTAAAAAAATATTTTTTTCCAGTAATACATAAATAATAAATCTTTTTACAGAGTTCAAAGTTATACATTACTAAAAAAATAATTCCTGCAATAGACAAAAAGGAGAAAATTTATATCCCTGTAATATATTGTCATTGTATTCTTCAATACTAATTTCATTTAAAAAATTAAAATAAAAATTACACTATTCTTCAAATGAATTTTCAGTACTAGTCCTAGTATTTTTATATAGTAATCAGAAAAATTCTTAGATTCAAAATGTCCACAATATATTTTTTTTGTTAAAATTGATATGTACTGTGTATATACTTTAAATATACATTATGTACTCCGAACATGTATTGCGAATACAAAAATTATTTTTAATAAAATTGTATTTTTTTAAAAAAAAAAGTTTAAACAGATTTATACATACATACATACATACATATATATATATATATATACATATATACATATATATATATATATATATATAGTCGTAAAACATTTTAATGAGGTTCTTCTATAAAAAAGTTATTAAATATAAAGTGCTAAGTTACATATAAATAACATAAGTTTTAATAAATGTATTATGAATGAAACTTTCTAGGATAAATTTCCACTTTTATTAATGTAACACGATTCTTTTATGAAATGGCTAAATATATTGCACGTTTCAATGACTTCATAACGAAGAAAACATACAATGGTTTTCGGAAACCATTAAAAAAATCATAACTAAAGTGAAGTTTTCGTGAATGCTGCGAGTGTTTCATAATGATGACCGTGCACTTCAGTGTTTTTTATGCCTGAAGTACTCGGCTTTGAAAATGAAACTTTAAATGTACTTGTCTTTCTAAGCAAAACGAGAACACACATCATTATATATTACGACAATGTTGATATTACAAAAGGTTTCTTTATATTAAAATATCTGGTTCTAAAAATAGTAAATACATTGAGATATATATATATATATATATATATATATATATGTATATATAGTGTGTATGTGTAAATTAATTAAAAATTTTAATAATATGTAATATATTAGTTGTGTATGACTAATATACTCTTCATGAAGAAATGGCATTTCTTTATATTATGACGAGTATACTCGTCAGGTGAAGAAAGTAATTACCATTTGCTATTTAACCTGTTAGTTATGTATAACAAGTATAATCGTCATGAAGAAGTGGAAATTTTTTAGGGACAATAATGGCAATTTTTAATAGACCTACACAGCTAATAGTTAAATTATTTCATTAAATTAAAAAAAAGTCCTAAATTTATTTAATAAAGTTGCGGAAAATGTTTTACAAAACAAATGAAAGTTATAACAGATTTAAAGGAACAATTTATTTGCAATCGAATTATATTCGGATTTACTTTATATTATAAGAGCTGAAATCATTTCTTAATTTCGTATTGGACTTTTTTGTAACTTTATAAAGCAAAAACTTTAACACCCCTTCATGTCCACTGTACATCAACTCATACAATATATTGTACCTGCAATTGTTTTAGTTATTGGTTTATAAGTTTTATAAATTTCTATGTTGGTCTATACCAGTACTCTACAAACTGTGTTCCACGGAAATCTGGGGTTTCGCTTAACCTGTTCAGGAGTCCTGCGAGTCAAATTTAAAATTCGAAAGAATTTTCTGAGAAAAAAATTATTTAAAATTTAAAACCAGTTAATTCATAATAATTTCCTTTATTTCTATAAATACCTTTTATTATCTATTATTATGCAGTAAAACTGTATTTATAGCAATTATATCATAAAACTGTAGTTATGAGTATATATTACGGCCCCTCTCAATCAAATGTAAGTAATAAAATTTAGTTATCTAACATGGATGATTTTCAAAACTTGTGTAATATGCATCTTGAGTTTTCCGGTGGTGGTTCCGCAAAAAAGTAAATTATCCTAATGATTCCGTAAGTCGATAAAGTTTGAAGACCACTGGTCTGTACGACCTGCAAATCTACATCTGTTTTATTGGATTTTTAGTTCTTTATTAATTTAAATTTTATTCTATTTAAAATAAAATTATTGAATATTTTATGTAAGTAGTCGTAACTTCAAACTGACTTGAAATTGATGTCTTATATTTCATACATTCAAATAAATATTATATATATATATATATATATATATATATATATATATATATACTACTTAAACTTCTTTTGATAAGTATCATTTTTATAATATGTAATTATTAAATTAACTCAACAAAATTCTTTAATTCATACAAAATTAAATTAGCTGGATTTCTCTCTTTTTTTATGAAAACATAAATTATCTAATAGAATGTTTAAAAAATTAATTAAAAAAGAAATATATTTTTTTCTTTTAAATGAGTGATCCGATTTAAAAAACGATTTATTAGGTACTATCGAAAAAATATTTCACATACAATAACTACTTTTTTATTTGTTTACATTATTTAAATTTTCTCTGATAATAATCGATTATAAATATGTGTTTAGATTCGTTAATAAAAAATAGCGATTGTTAAAAAAAGTGTTTAATACAAATGACAAATACATTGTGCTATTGACTAATTTATCATGTGTGTGTTGTTCATAATCTGACACTAAAATGCACATTTGTCATCGTGAAAGTTATTATTTTGAAAGGCTTTAATCATGTTTCTACCAGTATTCTTTTAAAATAAAAAATGATAAAAGTAAATTGTATAAATATGTAGTATAATGTGTATAATACTTGAACGTTGAATAAAATTTCTTGTTAAATCTAGAGAGACAAATTTTATGATGAATGTTGCATCAGACACAAGTTTCAGTTTTGATACTTGAAAATGTATAATATGTAGATGACAATATAAGAAGAGGTTGAAGTGTCTAATGCAGAGAGTTATCGCTGCATTCCGAAATCACAAGGAATATTATTACAGTCATTTAATAAATAGATTATACAAAAATTATTGTTCTACTTTCTTTATAATAAATATCATAAAATAAACATTACAAATATAAAACTACTTTGAAATATACAAACTAAAAATATATTTTAGTCTAATTTGAATTACGAATAATTTATGGAAGAATCTATATTTTAATAAAGAATAGCTTTTGAATGCAAAATCTTATATAAATATTCATGGCCTAAATATTTGAATACTTTTAAAAATTGTAAATATTTTACATTTTCTCTACAGCCTTGTATATACAAAAGCGTATTTTGATATATTATTTAATAAAAATCAATATAGCAAATAAAATTGTTTTTTTTAAGACATGTTATTAAAAATATTTGTAAAAAAAGATACAATTATATTTTTTTACTAAAACTCAGATTTTCTAATAACACAAAAAAATAAAAATTAAAAAGAATAAAAAATTATTAGATTCTAAAGTAGGTGTAAAAAAAGTAATTTTAATAACAAATATTCAAATAGTTAATATTTTATTCTGTTTACATTTTGAATAACAAATGCCTGCTTTTGTCATAAAATTTATATAATTAGATAATAATTTTTCCATTAAATAGTATTAATTCGGTCAGGCTTCATTTTAAAATGTGAACATTAATAAAATTTGATTTTACTTTTATTTTATGAATATCAATTTATTTTTATTTCGAGATTTTAATTCTAATTGGTTCTAAAATATCATCTGTTAATAGTGATTTCGTTGAAAATTCAAACGAAACACTCAGACACTTAATTCTTTTCATTTAAAGTCACCTTTCACATTTTCATCTAGTAAAACTTGATAGTTACAATAATAAATGATTCATAATAACTGTATTTCTCGACGAGCCATAGTTAATGGACTCTTTAGAATAAATTCCTTGATTCGACTTATAGAGAAATTCTCTGAAACGTAAATTTAACTAATGATCAAATAAGAAATAGAATAACTTTGAATATCATTATTAATATAGTTGATGACATTGTAACATGTACAAAGTAATCAAATGCAATAACTATGAATTAAAGCAGTAACTAATATCATTTTTCATACATAGTACAAAATGTTATTTATTTTATTATTATGAAAACTTTTTCATATGATGGGTCTTATTAAATTATATATTAGCTATATATGTTATTGGCTGATGCCAAGTCAAGTGAATGAAGTAGGTAATTGATCTCAATAAAGTCGTATTTCATGAGAAATAACTTCACAATCAGTGCAAAATGGGCAAGTGTTTTGTAATACAAATAGAACTACTTTTTTCTCGAAATTGCTGTCGCACTCGAGAAATGCGTTGAATTAATCTTTTCGTAACTTCAACGTAAAATACACTATTAACTGTTTGTCCTTCAGGTACAAATTCTTTATGAATCACGCCCTGTTTATCGAAAAAGATAATAAGCATGATGTTCATTCTGGACTTTCTCAAACGAACTTTTTGGATCTTGATGATGTTCTAATCCACTGCATACTCTGACGTTTCGTCTCAGGATTGTACTGAAACACCCATGACTCATCGTTAGTGAACAATTCAGTTTAGAAAATTTGATTTTTTTCGACAAATCGGAACGACGTCTGCGTACAATGCTACTCTTCTCTGTTTTTGCTTGTCAATAAATGTTTGCAGGATGAAATTTACATAGATTTTTCTGTTTCCCAAATTTTCATGTAAAATTTGAAGAATCGTCTCCTTATTGATATTTAACTCATCTTCTAGCATACGGAGCGTCATTCGGTGATCTTTTGCCTCAATTTCACTAACTTTTGCGATGGAATCTACATTTCGAGAAATCGAAGTACCTCCATCTCTAACTTTAAATTGAACATCCTCACATCCATCTTTTAAACATTTAAACTATTCAAAAACACAAGTTCAACTTAAAATGTTACCATTGGACAGAGTTTTCAAAATAACATAAATTTCTGTTGTAGTTTTCACTAATTTACAGCAAAATTTAATATTCACTCGTTCCTCCATGACGACTGAGAGAAATATGATGTATACGTTAGCTTCCTGCGAGGAAACAACTATTAGATCTTTGTTTAACCACCTTCTATTGATAAAACTGTGAAATATTATATGGTGCTCTACTTTTGGTTTAATTTCACGTGACTTCAATGCTGTGGCGTCAATACGGGAATTTAATGGACAAACCTCATATATATATATATATTATTACTTTTTAATTTTCATTAGTTATTTATATTATTCTATATATGTTTACCTTTTATAGATAGAATGGAAAATAATCCCATTAAGAGTCAATTAATGCAAACTCATATATATATATATATATATATATATATATATATAAACATAAAATCATCTTCTAGCTCTTTTCCTACATAAATACATAAATTAATTATAATAATTATAAGTAGCTGCAAACGGTCTACTAACACTTTGAAATTATGTTTTTAAATTTAATCTCTTAGCTAATGTGAAATATTTTAATATTATTGGAATAAAGTAATTTCATTTAAAAATATACTGAAAGATTTTCTTTCCTAATTGTGTTCACTGATAATTTCATCATTAAAAATTAAAATTTACTTTAATTAAAGAATTTGCATATTTATATAATATACATACATACATACATACATATATATATATATATATATATATATATATATATATATGTGTGTGTGTGTGTGTGTGTATTTCATTTAAAAAATGTACAGTTCTGAATGACCAGATCTAATTTAATTAAAGCCGACGACATGTCTCCTACTCTTATTATTAAAATTTTATTTAAATGTTTGCTGTTTCTGTGAATTTTTGACAAGCCTGAAATTTTGTAAACACGATGTTGATTATTTGTGTATTCCAGTATTTAAATATTCATAACGAACGTTACCCTCTTCATTTTAAATCAAGTTATGTGCTTTTCATGTCAAACTCTTCATCTAAACCGTCAAGTTGACCTATAGCATTAAAATTCTCTTTTGAAGCCATGTCATAAGATCATTTTCTAATATATATATATATATATATATGCAGTTATTTATAACTTGGTGTTAAAATTTAGAACTTTTATATTCATTTTCTTATTGTAAACTTATAATAGGCTTCTAATTAATAAAAAAGATTTAGAGATTCTACTCAACAATCATATATTTGTTTTGGTGATTTTATTTTCTCATTACTCAGTTTTTAAATTTGATATGAGTACAATAAAACAACTTTTTACTTAAATATATAATATTTAAAAAATAGGAATTAAATATGTTTTGAAATATGAAAATAATATAAGTGCCTCTTACGCTGTTATGGATATGAATTTAGTAGATTTTTTAAAGAACGCGATGTTAGTGACATATTCGATTAATATATATATCTGACAAGATAAAATGACAAGAAAACATGTTCTGAAAATCAGAATATTTATCATATAAAGCAGTATTTCATATGTTAATATATATTCTATATAAGTTAACAAATAAATGAAACTAGACATATGAAGTTTATTTTTAAAGATATTATCTATGTACTATCTTCGTCAAATTAAGTTACATTTCAGAAAAATTAAAATAAATGAAACATTTGAAAAGAATTAAAAAGATTTCTTTGGATTAAATTAAGTTACTATTTTAACTGTCTGTTTGAAAATTTCATAGACTTAAAAGGATATCATTTTTTTTCAATTTGGAAGATTGAAGACTGTTTTTTTAGAGAATTTTAAAACGACTTTAATAAAAGTAATACTAGATTTTATTGAATATTATTAATAGTTAAATTATTTATGTTTGTTATTAATTGGGAATATTTTCTTGCTAATAAAATTTAAGTTTTTCAATTTATTATAATATTTTTATAAAAATTTATTTATTATTTAAAATAACAGATGATACAATCGCATGTAAACTAAGATAAAAAAATATGATAATATATTTTTACATTATTTAATTACAGCATTTTTAATATAAAAACTATATATATATATAATAGATTATTATATATCTACATAGAGTGATTCAACTTAGGCTTCCACATAAAAATATTTAAAAAAACGCAAAAATTAAAAAAAAACACATTCTCCCTCATTTAGTATTTTAGTTCAATTGTATTTTAGTATTGAATTGAACTAAAATACTAAATAAAAAAAAATGACTTTTCTTAACCCCTGCGCCTCCTTTTAATACTTCCATGTGGAAGCCTAAATTGAAACGCCTGTATATATATATATATATATATATATATATATATAATAAATTTTATTACATGACTGAACTGTAAATAACGAAATAATGAATAACCTGCATGTTAACTTTTTAACATACAGTTGACCTTTTGACTCAAATAACCTTCTATAATAAGAATCAAACCGAATGACAAGTGCATACAAAAATATTTAAAATAGATATAATATCGAATAACAAATCATTGATGAATAAATTTGTAAAGTAACACTGCATAACATTTCTTAGTATTACAGTGATAGATGCGATCTAAAAAGTAATGCCGTCATGGCAATATGCTAAGTGCATGTGCGGCGTATAAAGTGCAAATAGGCTGCTCCATTAGTTTATTGCATTCTCTTGATCGTATTTTTACGACAATATTTGCTGACAGTACATGTCACGTGTCCTGTTTATTCTAATTCTTGCATGAAATTTTCCATTTCAGTTTCCATATCCATAGATTTATTAATAAATAAAAACAGATCGATATTGAACTGAATTCAAAATATATACAGAACATAAATGAATCTTTTAATAATATTTGAATTGAATTCCAAATTCCAAATGGACATTTTATCAAGATTGTGATTTTTTTATTGTTGGAAATAAAAGTAATTTACTTGGACTGCATTAAGACATAACTCAACTATTTTATATTCACAAAATGCAAATTTAATATTACTCTAGTGAATCTATTTTTAGATTGCTCTTACTCCAGCTACATTTTTATTACTTTTGTTGATATACCTAAACAATCTCTAGAAAACTTCTATCCGTCGACAGTATTAATAAGTAACAAACGTTGAATGTTTCATTATCGTTTTCATCTGTTTATTTTGTTTTTAATGTAAGTCTCATTTAATATTTGAATATATATATATATATATATATATATATATATATATATATGTATATATATATATATATGTATATATATATATATATATGTATATACGAGTATATATATATATATATATATATATGTATATATGTATATAAATATATATATATATATATATATATATTCAACTATATTAAAACACGGTTATGATTTAACACGTTTCAAAAATTACGATAGCCCTGCTATAACACGGTTTCCATATAGCACTACTTAATAACCTTGGGAAACCCTCATATAGAATGAATGTGTCCACGACACTGTTTTGATTGAGATCAACAGGAAAATTCACTTAATAAATGTAACTTTATTTCATCAAAAAAGATCCCTCAGTAGTGCGCAGTGAAAAGTTTAGAAGAGAACTCCAAAGCTGCTTAGATCCTTATCAAGATATATTGACAGAATTACAAAGTAAGAATACGTCGATGTTCACAAATAATTCATTTAGACTTAACAATGGAGATGTAACAAGTGATGAGGTCCTTCACCCCATTAAAAGAAAAACGGTTAGACGAGTGGTTTTAGAAGACAGTGATGATGAAAATTAATAAAGTGTTTGATTTCTAACAAGTCGTTATTATTAGTGGAATTTGTACTTTTTAGTTTTATAATAATGTTGAATTTTTGTTTATTTTATTTTTGTTTCAATATATGAACTGTTAAATCATTAAAAATACTTGGAATAAATTTTATGGATTTGTATTATTTCTAAGCTTAGCTCAACTCGAATTCGATATAGCATGATACACCAAAAACATGGTTTCGATATAACATGGAATGCATTCATCTGATTTGCATTACTTCTAGGTTTTCTTTAATACGGTTTCGATATAACATGGAAAGAATTAACCTTCTTATAAGAGGGTTGAGTTCATATGTATATATATATATATATATATATATATATATATATATATATATATATAAAGGATAAAGATAATCAAGAGAAGAATTAAAAACATATAAGTGAAGTATAAAAGACATAAATGTAACATATTCTGAAAAACAAATCTACATTGTTTTATTTAAATAATATTCATAGGTATTAAAGAACCTGGTTTAAACATGCGTATAATGAATGATTTTCGTACTTTTATTATTTCTCTCTGATTAGTTATTGCGTGTATACAGAATATTTCTGTTACAATATTTAACATAATGAAAAATCAAAATATGGAGAAACATGTCAAGTAGTTAAGTAACATTTTTTTATTCAAAATTGAAACAATGATACCCTCTAGTAAGAATTATTGATTTTACAATGCATACATTTTTTAATTAATTAAAACTGTTATAAATGTTAAAAGCTAATATGTATATATATATATATATATATATATATATAATGTATATATATATACATATATATATATATGTGTGTGTGTGTTTATGTGCGAGTAAGTAAAATTAAGTCTTTTTGATTTTATGATTATTTACAGGATTAATACTAATTTTCTGTTTCAGGTGAGTGGTTTTTACAAACACGATCAGATTTTACGGTATGTAAAATTTATCTTATTCTAATAATAATAAAAAAAAACATAATAAATAATTTTTGAAACTAGTTAATTTATGTTTTACGTAGATTAATATTGTTACATGTAATAATATTATTGTTCATTATTGAGGTAATAGTGAAGAGGTCTTATTTTTAAACAGGGTTATGTTTTTAAAGTTATACAGTAACAGAATAAAATGATTGCTTCGTTTATGATGAAAAAATGTAAAAATTTAAGAGAATATACTTTAGTAAATGATATATACTTTTCAGATCTTTGAATAAGTTTCTTATATATATATTATACATATATACAATGATGAACTAGATGTAATCTTTTATGATGAGCGAGTATGAAAAGAAAAAATTTCAAAACAATTATTTTTTTAAAAAATTGTAACATTTCGTATGCAGTATATACAAATTTATATGAACATTTTATGAATGTTTTAAAATTCTAACCAAATTTTAATAGTCAATACATAAATATTTAATAAATCTGTACGCTAATGTATGCTACGCTAGAACGAAATAAAAAAATAGACGATTTATTCTGCTTTCATCTCTCATCAGTCTTTAATCAATCGAAAAATTGACATTAACTCTCAATGAAATTAAATTTCTATTGTTAATTTTCAAATATGTCGCTTTGTTTAAACATTTTGAATACGAATTACGCTATTGATCATTCAGATATTGAATGGCACATATGTGAATGAATTTTAATTCGTAACACAAGTACACTCGCCTGTTCCACGACTAATTAGACGTGCATGAATTTCTGTGTAAATCTATAAATAAAGGATTTCTATTCAAAAGTATTTAATTACAGAAAACTCTTTAAATGGACAGGGAACTTATACACAGAATCTATTTTTTTAATAAAAAAAATTATAATTATATATCTATCTATCTAACTATATATATATATATATATATATATATATATATATATATATATATATATATATATATATATGTAATGATTATATTAATATATTAAAATAAGTAATAAAAACTATTATTTTGTTCTTGGATACTTAAGCATATTAATTATAATAAATAATTAATTATTTAAATAAATTAGTTTGAAATATGTTTTTATGAGATATTTTATACACAAGTTAAATAACATTTTTGTTGCCAATCCTTTCTGAGTATTTGTAATCTATTTAATTTAACATGAAGATTGCTTATCATAATATTAAATTATTCCATATTTAACTAAATTTCGTTAATAATTCGTATTTAGTCAGTTAACATGTATTAATACATGTGTATATATATACAGATATGTATGTGTGTGTATTTACATAATAAAAAAATAATTACATTAGGTTGGTAGAAAAATAATTGCGATTGACCTTTGAATTCATGTATATTTTTTAATTTATTTGGTCAAGAACTGTTGTATAACTAACGCCTAACTTTTGTGCAAGCTCTCGAATTGTCATGCTTGATTCTGATTCAACTAACACCTTCGGTTGGACGTTATGGACTGAAGAAGGACACTGAGTTTCTAGACACGTAAATCGTTAATAATTATGTATGTATAATAGCAATCCAAATTATAAACTTGGTAAAGAATCACGTTGCCCTGAATATACAATAAAGTATACAAATATCCAGGCAGTGGCCATATATTTCGAGTAACTAATACAGATAACATACATATATATATATATATATATATATATATATATATATATATATATATATATATATATATATATATGTATGTATACATGTCCTGTATTATTCACATCACTAAGTATCTGCATTAGTTGCTAGTTGTTTCGTGTTACTGTATACTTTTGTTAATAAATAAGATTATTATATTTTTTTATTGTTTTCCTAAATACGATCATAATTCCCGTGACCCTCTACATCTTCAAGGCTCTCGTCCTCAGCACGATATTTTTGAACCACCATTTGCACCATACGTTCCTTAAAGGTACCCACACCAAAAGCATTATTTAATTTACAAGCAGTTTCTGCTGCTTTACCACCCGTTTTTAACTCATACAAAAATTTTCTCTTGTTTGCTTCTTTCCATTTTTAATTCAGTAGCCCAATTTGAAGCAAAATTAATAATAAAACCAAAGTCGATGTTATCAAAATTCAAACCGAAAAACGTACTTAAAATGATATAAACATGAATAGGATGAAATGACATTTGTATTGGAAAAATTAAGGTCAAAATTCGGGAAACAAAAACCGCACTTATTTTCCTACCAACCGAATACGTAACTGAGGATATTAATATATTTAATTAAAACACATGAATATTAAATAATTCAAACTAATTATCAGTTTTTAATTTATAAAGTATTCCTGTCGTGATTTAATAAAAAATCTATTGAATATCGACACGTAAAGAGATTACATCAAATATGATTGGGACTTTTACATGGCTAGTATGATGATTACTGTTTTAATGAAATAATTTTGAAAGCTTCATTATTTTTATCAGTGTTTTGATAGGTTTTAATAAGTCTGTTATCTGATAACTTTTTAACATAGTTGATTTTCAGATATATATATAAATTTTTATATTGAAAAATATAATTATTAAAGTAATATGTAGAATTCGTTTATTTTCTATAGAGTTATAGATGTATTTATATATATTTATATTAAGATTCATATATATATATATATATATGAATCCTAATTAGGTAATTATCCATTGAACATTTCAATATAAAGCTTCCTTCATTTAATCGCGCATCCCAGTTTTAATAAAAGTTAACAGCATGCATAACCAGATACATGTAATATTTATTTATACCTAATATGCATATCTACAAATGAAATCACATATATTTTTATTAATAATTGCAAATAGTGACACATTCGATGGGTAAAACTTAATACAAAAATTCATACATATATATATATATATATAAATATATATGTATATACATAAATATATATATATATATATGTATATGTATATATATATATACACATATTAATGCAAAAATTCAGTATTTATAGCTATCAAAATTTATTAAAATCATTTATCGCGTTTCAGAGATACTAGGAAATACTAATTGAAAAACATTTTATGTTTCTCTTCACTTTTGGACATCTGGATATCATTTTATAATTTAAAAATCAATATTGGATGGAATATTATCTACTTTCTCTTTTTAGTGAGCGAATCTAACATTTTGGAAATTATAAATCGAAATAATATAAATTAAACGTATGTATCCTCTTTAACAATTAGCACACATTAATATCTATATAGTTTGTCTTAGTGAATTTGATGGAAAAGTATGAAATACTTAAGATGTGAATTTATTTACTTTTGTATATTTTAAAAAGTATTTAACTATTTAATTAAAATACTTTATTACCAAGAAAAATATATGGTTCAAATTTTTCCCTTATATTTATAATTGGTAAAATGAAATTATATCGGTATTTGTTTAATTAGTTTATTTTAAAGCTGATACATTTTTTCGGATTATATACTAAGTACTATATTTGTTAATTTTATTAGTGTGCTTTGGAAACTTTAATTCAAATATATTTTATTTAACCCGTTCATTTTTCTAAATTAAACTTTTACTTTACCTAATTTTATTATAACTTCAAAATTTGTGAGGTGAATAAAAAATACAAAACTGTATAATATATTTACAAATATATATTCATGTGAGTAACGTAATTTTTTGTAATAATCGTTACTTTATATTCATAAACATTTGATAATATACTAAGAACAACTCTAATGGTAAATATTATTACAAGATTATTTATATTACAGTTCACTTTTGCTCTATTAGTGCATTTGACGTGACATTTAATTTTATCTGGATACGTTGTGGTTTCATGAATGTGACTGCTTAATGACATATACATTTTGAACTGTTTACTAATTATATTTATTATTAACAGTTACACTATAATGTGTAAAAACATATATATTATATTCTTATATATATATATATATATGTACATTGGTGATTTAATTTAGGTTTCCACATAAAAGTATTAAAAAAAATAGCAAAAGTTGAAAAAAATCATGTTATTTTTTATTTTGATTCATAGTTCAATTGTATTTTAATATTGATTTGCACGAAAATACTAAATAAAAAATAATATGATTTTTTTAATTTTTGTTATTTTTTTATATTTTCATATGGAAGTCTAAATTGAATCAATCTATCTATCTATCTATATATATATATATATATATATATATATATATCTATATATATATATATATATATATATATATATATAGATATATAGATATATATATATATATATATATATATATATATATATGCATGCAGTATGTTAAGATAATTTAATCTATTAATTACATCGTTATTGTTAAACTTAAGAATTCTTCAAACTAGTGAGGTACAAAAACGCGCCCTATTTTATTTAAAAAAGAAACAATAATTTGTTTAACTTTTTGAGCTTTGGAAATGTATTGAAAAGGCAAAACTGACAAATTATCGAAAAATTATCTGAATCTGTTACTAAAATTTATGAATATATATTTCAGTCAAGTATATTAATTGTCTGAATTGATTGTCTAATTGTCTCATTTAGATTCTCTAACTGTTAATTTTATAATTGGATAATTTCTGTAATATTTAATAAAAATGAATAAAGAAATTCAAGAATATTTTTAGATTCACTGTAAACAAATTAATTCAATAAAAAAAAACAAAAAACATCTGGTTAAAATACAACTGTGGGTTGAGGTTGTTGATTATTGAGATTTTGGGGTGCTTCGATAGCTAAGGTCATTAGCGCCCAAACAAATATAATAAAAAAAACACATCCTGCTAGCGCACTGCGTCCGAATCACCAAATTAGTTCGAATTGATTCGAACGCAACTGTGAGTTGAAATACTAAATATAATTTCCTCTCTCTTCCTCTGTCTCTATGTATGTATATATATATATATATATATATATATATAACGAATGGGAATGATATACCTTTTTAAGATTAAAAATAATTGTTTAAAATTTGTATTGTTGCTGAAAAACATGCAGAAGTATTCGAAAATAAAATACTTATATTGATAATTCCTTCTTTAGCAATTTCAACGATCCTTGAAACTTTTGTTTTTAATAATAACTAATTTGTTATTATTTATCATATTAATGATATAAATATGATAAAACTATTGTTAAGTTAATAAAAATAATAAAATTGTTATTATAATGTAAAAAGGTTGAAACCTACTTATGAACAAATCATAAATACTTAATTAGATATTTAAAATAATTATAAATAAAATATTTCTAAAGAGGAAACTGACTATATAAGTAATATTTTTAAATTGAAATCTAGTCAAAATCTACATATGCTAATCTTGGAATCTACCTTAATTATGATACTGTAATTTAACGTTTCATAAATTATTTGCTCTTATTAAATAAACGTTCATACATAATAACATGAACGCTTAACACCATGTACAAGCTATCAATGCCACTGTATAATACAAATTATTTTACAGGATTAAAAGTTCCTGAATGGAAGATTACAAACCCTGCTTAACGACAATTACGAATTTATCCTTTTGACAATATTAATTTCTGGTTTCTGATACGCTGCTTAATACTGAGATTAATGAAGTTAACGTATATTATTTCATTATGAATAAAACTATTCCAAAAATTTAATTCTTTAAAAGTTTTGTTTTTTTCTTATATTTTTTTAATATATTTCATAATTATTTCTTTTAAATCTGTATTAACGAACATTTGTAAATAAATTAAAATTATGATGAAACGAAGGACTCTCGTAAATACAAATACAACAAACATGTAATCTTTCAACATATTTATTGTGATAAATTATACGACAAGTGTTTACAAGTTTATGCACTACTTATGTTTACATGGTTATTGAACTGTAAAATAATTCATATAAATTGAAATAAATTGTTAACTCTATACATTACTTTACAAACATTCATAATTGAAATATATTACTTCATTGCTATATTAATTCACATGTAGTTGAATTTAACACACATCGTTTTACAACTTTAACTTAGTCCTAAAGAAACTATTTATCATTCACATATTTATGTTTGGTATTTGATTATTTAAGTAACTGTTATTAATAGCTTCCACTGAAAATCTACGGTGAAAATAATTATCTTTTAGTAGTGAAATTTTGATTAGTTCTTGGATACTAAATTAAACAATTTACAATAAATCTGTTACATTTTCAAATATATAAGAAGCTATTTTGTAAATTTATACATTAATGAAATTATCTTTTTGGGTACAATTTCTTTTTACTTGACTTAATAACGTCTCAAATATAAAACATGTTCAAATCATATTTATGGACATTTTATTTTTTAATTGATAATTTCTATTTCAACACTGACCGTCCTCTAATAGAAGAACATTTGAGAAACTGTAGCGCAAAATATAAAATGTTAGAGAAACGTGTACAGAATAACACCTAATATATAAAATAATATATAATAATGTAGAGAATAACAATGTTATATTTTAAGATCGATAGTTAAGATATCAAAGAAGGAACATTGGATATTCAAGATAGTCGATTAACAGAAGCTGGTGTGTGAAATGAGAAATGAATTAGAAAAAATATTTTAATTTTTAATTATAATTTTGTTGCACACCAAAAAATTAATATTTATATTAAAAACAATTTTTTTATGAAAAATAAAATATTGCTTTTATTCTTATATGTAATTAGTATTTTAAACTATAATATTATAGTTTCGCGTATCAGAAACTAAATGTCGGTTAATAGTTTCAAACAAACTTTAACATTCAATTAGGTCGCTGAACTCTTATATTTACATTCTTCTTTCCATTTATCATTAAAAATGTATATTTAGTTCACAGTTGATTGACATTTAAAAATTCCCAACTTTTGAAATTAGTTGACTTCGAAATTAAAAACTGATTACTTTTACTCATTTAATAACTCATAAAAGTTTTTTTTGAATACAGAAATTTTAATGTTTGTTATGAGAAATTATAATAATTTTTGATATAAAACAAGAAAGTTCATTTCATTTTTTTTTCATTAAACAACAATAATACTTTATTCGTATTTAATAATTTATTGTTAATAATTTCTAATTTTTTTATATTGTTATCTTTAATTAACATTACGTAAAAAATAATCAAGTATTGATTTTCACAAATGAATTTATCCAAAGTATCTGAACTGTACTGTGAATCAAGTATTGAATCATTAAAAACACTTCAATACAATTTCAATGTGAATTTTTTCATATATATATATATATATATATATATATATATATATATATATATATATATATATATATAATTTATGAGGCAAAATACACTTTGAATAATAAGAAGACAAAAGTATAATAAGCTTAAGTTTAAAAAACTGATGGGTAGATTAACAGTATTACTTACATTATTATTGATCTTGATAATTTATTATTTAAATAAATTAATATATATATATATATATATACATTGTATAAATAAATAAACTCTCATTTTTCTGGAGTAAATAAAAATATAATTTATTTATCTTATACGCCATTGAACTGTAATATTCTTTTATAAAAAATGTCAATTCAATGTTCTGTTATATGAATATTTTACGCAGTTCGAATGCTCATTCGTATTAAAAATTAATGGATTTATCTCAATTCAAACTTCTTCAGAATATTTTTATTCGATTAACGTCAAGCTTAATTAATCCTAAAAGTGATTTCAAGCAGGAATAATATTCTAATTTGCGACAGATAGATATTCTTCAATAAACATTTGACATTATGTCGACTTTTTTCATTTTTTATATTTATTAAACTGTATTTACAATGGTATTAATATGATAATAATATTTGAGTTTCGTAATTTTTAATAATAATATTTATTTAATTAGGTTATTGTTGAATATTATACTTTTTATTTCCAATATTAAGTATGTTTTAGTATGCAACTAAGTGTAATTTACGAATAATAATTATAAGAAACGAAATTATTTAAAATTAATCTTAAATAATTACAGAAGTTATAGACCATAGGAATTATAATTAAGAATAACCGCAGACAGATGTTAAAAAGACACTGAAATTATTGGGGACATTATATATATATATATATATATATGTGTGTGTGTGTGTGTGTATGGGTGTCTGTGTGTATGTATTTATATGTTCCTAATATGTAAATGTATATAAGCTATACATATATATATATATATATATATATAGGTTGAAATAAGTTCTATCGTGTGAAGGAAACACACAAATACTTAGTACTTGTTTAACAAAATTTTGTGTTGCACCATTGAAGTTCAAAACTATAGTTAATATAATAGTTTCAAAGTGTAAAGTACTGTAAAGTCATTTAGTTGTTCTGATGTTTCGAAGTTTATCGCTTCCATGTCTTCAACAATTTACTGAACGACTATTCTGATTGTATGTATTTCTTTATTTATTTGAAATATATATATATATATATATATATATATATATATATATATATGATACTTAATAAAGTTAAAGTTGCTTGGTGAGAAATTCTTTTAAATTTTTTTATTTATAAAGAGTCATACTCAAACACATACGTACATACATATATATATATATATATATATATATATATATATATATGTATGTGTGTTATTATGTATAAAATTATACCTACATCGTACTTTCAATTTATTAGTTTATTTTATATTACTATCAGAGGGAAAACTGTGTTTGTATCCAAATATTCTTCGTATGAATGCGGAAATCTGTAAGAACACATCAGAATTTTTCAAATATTACTTTCTTTTGAAAGAACTTGGATGTTTGATAACAAATCCAAAATATTATATATATATATATATATATATAAGTAGTTAAGAATATGTACAATACACATGAACGAGCATGTATTATAAAATCGACAATAAAAAAATGAATTTCTATATTAGTTTCATTTATATAATGAAGTAAAAATTAAAAATAAATTGCAGCTTACTAATAAGTAACTATTTATATAAAAATTATTGTAATTTTTTCCATATAATATTATACATTTCAATAGATTTTTCCAATATGTTTATATTTTAACACATTGCGGACCAGTAGTTTTATTGCTAGCTTTACCCAGTGGCCAGTTATGTTTTTGGTGAATGAATTCGAAAAAGCTTTTACATAAATTTTAAACCCACGCTTTAAAATTAAATACCCATTGCATTTTGAAGCTATTTGTTACATATTCTTACAAGCTAATATATTTTTGAAGTATGATACTTTGAATATGAAGTGGAACTAAACAAAACTGGCAAATTTAACGTGTTTCTTTTCTCTTACTGTTATTTTTACATACTTTGTAAACTTTAGTAGGATATTTCTTTTTGCCTGGAGATGGAATTAACACAGGGACGTGCTGCTTCATGTTGCCTAACAATCTTTTCAGATGATCTTTCTGGGGAGCTCTCGTACTTCTAACATTTGATAGACCAAGATTGCTAAATTTTGGATCTGCTGATTTATCTGATTTGGATGAGATCCACTTTTTTGTTACTGTAAAAAGAAAATCCTTATATCTTATTTTGCTTTGTAGTTTGAGTGCTTGATATATCCTGAATGAATTAAATAGTCCACAATTAATCAAGTAAAGCACTACATTCTTTGTCCATTTTATTCGTTTCCTAAGGATACTACATATTAAAAGATATTGGTCGGTAAGATCAACACCTTTCATATAGTTAGTATACTGCACAATGGATACTGGCTTTTTTATTTCCTCTTCAGTTTGCCAATTTGTCTTGCATGTTGCACAAGAGGAGGCATCATGAATAGTTGAAATCACTTTAGTTCCATATGGAACTTATAACCTCAGCAAATATGTTTTCCGTTACACTGCTCCACTCTGAATGACAACGCAAATACGAGAATTCTCGTGATTGACCACAAGCTCTAGAACAGAAAACACGAGAATTCTCGTGACCCGCCCGCAATGTGTTAAGATACGAGTGTTAATTTAAAAGAATAGTGTAATTTATTTCATAATTGTAAGGCATATGAAAGTAAGAGACGAAGTTAATAATTTTAAATTAGTAAAAGTTTGTTTAAAAGAGAATAACAATTGACCTTTTCGCTGCGATGACTTAAGTTACAAGCGGCATAAGCTTTTAGGCATCAACAGCAGCATTTCGACAATGTCAATTGAGTGTCTAAAAGGCACTTACACCACTGTACAGGCGTTATGAGTTAAGCGCATGTAGCACTGGTCAGCGATATTAGTTGAGCGTTTAAAATCGCTTGCAGTAGTAAAATTAATAAGTTATAATTTTATATAGTTAAAAGTTCGGATAATTGAAAAAATTACATATTTCCAATAGTAAAAAAATCGTTTTTGATTGGAAAATGTACGTAAATGACCTGTTTTAAAGAAATCAGTATATTTAAATAATAATTGAGAATTTATAAGACATTTTTATCAGTAATGGAAAGTATTAAGTATTGAAAAATAGAACTATTGCAGTTATATTGTTTGTTTTTATACCAAAAATCCTGTTGGTACATTGCACTAATTTTGGTCCTGAAGGACCATTTGAGTCTTTATCGATCAAGACTAGTTTGCTTCTAAGCCATTTTTAGGTAACTTCTAGATAAACTTTCCTTAATTATAGAGTTAATCTCCTGGATACCTAACTGGCTTAAGATCCGAGACTAGTCAGTACATTTAAAGATAAAAGTAAAAGTCCAAAACAAAGATTCCCATATACATATATATATATATATATATATATATATATATATATATGTATATGTATTTCCTTCTTGAAATTAAAGAATTTGGGTTATTTATATTTTGTAAATTCAAATACATCAATTTATCAGATTTAAGAACTCAGAATCCACTGATTAATATATTAATTATTAAATAATGTTTATTGTTCTTGTAAAAAATATTTGGAGGTCTAGTATTATTTTTCATTATATTATAGTTTTTTTTTGTGAAAACATTATATTGCATTACAGTAATTTTATTTAAGATCACTTCATTCAAAATCGATTTAAAATAAAAGTACATCGAATCACTGGATAGTGACTACTGAAAAGTTTTAAGAAGACTGGTTTAAAACGTTTATAGTTACAGTAGTTTTCCTGGTAAAGTTTATTGAAGTTTTAATAAGTTTTGCATCTGAACTTTTATAGGATAGATATATACTCGTATTTTTGAACAAATTTTATTATACAAGCTAACAATAATAATAAAAAATACACCAACCTAGTCTAAAAATCGTACATAAATAACTACTGTTACTAACCAAGTTCAGCTAGTACAAAATTACAGTTTACTCATTGTCTAAAGGAATATATATATATATATATATATATATATATATATATATATATATATATATATGTACATATTATGTATTAATATTTGCCAATCCACAATATTATTCTTTAATCATAACTTTCATGGTTATATCAAATACCCTTGAAAGATATCTTTGAAAACAATGTGTCAAAGCTGCTACTAATTGACTATTCTAGACAATGTGTAGTACTAAACTCTCAGTCTCTGTCCCCACACCACTATGACAAGTTTGTCTTTTGGTGAATACAGTAGAGACTCGTGTCTTTCCTTCTACCTCTTGTAACTTATAAACGGATTATTGGGTCGATCAAAACGCAAGCAGAAACTAAAGGACGTGTTCTGAATTAATATGATAATGATAAACTTTTTTGTAATTTTCATTTTAAATGTCCCGTTCATAATTAATTATAACCAATTTTAAGTTAAAAAGATATAAAGTAAATTGATTCAATTTAACTAAAATAGTTTCTAGTAATGCTTTATTACTTTACATGAAATTGAGGTAAAACATGAAATTAATTTTGTTACTAAAATACATTTTACTTCTAAATATAAACAAGACATTTAAATATAATGAGTGTCGATTTTATATAGATTAACATTAAAGTAATTTGTAATCAACCAATCTAAACATGCAAGTACAATTTTTTTATTAAGAATTATTTTTAAATATGTATTTTTAATTAAAAAAAACTGTGTCAATCAATTAATATCATATTTGAAATTAGATTACTTTCACTATGAAATTCTATTTTTTTGGGATTAAAACATTTTTAAGATCTTGTATTTAATGGCTTAATAATCTGATTAAACTGTCAGTATATCTTATTTAACATTGATAATTTATTAAAATAATTATTTTTATTGGAATTCGCAATTACAATAAAAAATAAGTATTTTAATTGAAAAAGGTTGCGGTATAAATTTAATTTTATATATTTTTGTATCTGTTTCTATATTTCTTTGTTATTTTTGATACATAAAAGGTATTTATTTATATTTTAAAAAGTTTATATTAAATATTATCATTATTTCTATTTTTGAATTTTTTCACATAGATGTTATAACAAATATTATGTAAGTTATCTATAACAACTAGTTTTCATTTAAATATTATTTCAGTTGCAACTAAGTTATATATTAATTATATGTTAATTTATAATTGACATGTTTTTTATGATTATTGTCATTTTTTTAATTTTCTCTAAACAGAATGAAAATTAAAACAAATGGTTGATATCTACAAAATCTTTATTTAATTAAACCGATGAGAACAGGTTATTCTCATGACATTTGCTACAGAACATACGAAATTATTACATAATTAAACAATGCAAACAACTTATGTGTAACTTAAAGATTTACTAAATTCATAATTCATTGAATCTAAAATATTTGTTTTTTTAAAAAAATAGTAAGTACATTTCCTGTTAACGTTTAAACATTGATATTATTTCATATACATAATTTTTAAATAAACACCTATTTATAATAAATATCATATAAAAATCAATTACTTAATTTTTCAAAAAGAGTCTCACTGATTTTGTGTTATTTTGACAAGATTATGATATATTTTCCAGCAAATTCATTAAAATAAAGCCATTTCATCAGGTTTCTCGTAAAAAAACATATATTTTACAACTATTTTAAAGCAGCTATTTGCAGCATTTTAAATAAGAATCGTAAATTCTTTAAATTAATTAAGAGTACTTAATACAAAACTGTTCAAAACTATTCTTCTTATATATTGTCTTACATTTATTAATAATTTTAAATAACATCTAATAATACAAAAACGTTTTATTATCTATCAACAATTCTGTAAACTCCATACTCATAACTTTCTAATTTAATTTAAAAATTAAACAAATTTATGCACCTACGTAAGAATTATTTGAAGATTTAATCTAAAAATAAATATAAATATAATTTTTCATTCCCATTAATTTATGAAACAATGATGTTTGAAATTTATAAATGTGTTGTTAACTAATGAAAAATTAAATGAAGCATTGATGTGAACTAATGAAATATCCTACTGGTATGGGTTGTATAGGACAAGAATTGAGAAAGTGTGTCATGCATATAATTAACATATTTTTAAATTTTTAACTTCTGCTGATGCTTTAATGACTATTAACCAAAAACAAAATAGTAATTCAAGTTTAACTAATTTTAGTGCATTGTTGCTTTTTTCCTTCCTCACACCCTCACCCTTTCTGATTTCCAGTAGCATTAATGACAATCTCCTATATTATAGTATTTCTTTATACTATTTACTTTACTAAAAATATTGACAAATGTAATTTAGTAAAAACAATATTGTTCGTAATTCAAATATATTTCTAATATACATATTTACATAAATAACACTTATTTTATTTTACTTATTAGTTGTTAACAGTGTACTATCACATACTAGTTCGTTCAATTTTCAGCATTTGTCCCAATAATCGTAAGTTTGTCTTAATCGTACATTATAGAGTAGCTTTTTGTCCACTCAAGTGCCAATTCTAAAAATGCATTAGGTAATCTCTATTAGTTTTGAGTGAACCAACAAGATATTCCTCTTTAATGCGAGATAAAAATAAAATTGTTATTTTTCTTATTGACAGAACTTCTAAAACAATATTTTATTATTATTGAACAGTGAAATATTTATTTATATATATATATATATATATATATATATATGCATATATATATATATATATATATGTGTATATATATAAGTTCAGATTTAAAACAGAGATTTAGTATACGAGAAGTGATCAAAAAGTACGGTAAATGCTCAAATAAAAACATTTTTATTGAGGTAAAATACAAATCACAATTAGTTCCCCGCATAATACCCCTCCTACAATTGGCTTTGCACTTATTCCAACGTTCTTGCCACTATTCAAAACAATATTGGAAGTCCTTCGTGACTGTCTTTAATTGTACTGTCGTGGTTCCTTCAATTTTTAGAATCGCCTGAAAAAGCTTCTTCTTTATTAACATTTTCACTTTGAGGAAGATTCAGAAGTTGCACAGTACAAACTCTGGGTACTACGATGAATGAATCACACCTTAATTTTTATCTGACAAGAATTTCTACATTAGAAGCCATGTTTGACTGGGAGCGTTTTAATGATGGAAGATGAAACTTTTGGTCAATTTTTCATGTATTTTTCTGCGCACATAGTTTCGTGAGCATTGTAATACACCCTTATAGAATTCAGAATTCACTGTTGTGCTTTTAGGTAAAGTTCTTTCTAGATAAAAAAAATTATCATCACCTTAAGGTTGTGTTTCGATTGGCGAGATTTTTTCGCACATGTCGAGCTGGGTGATTTCCAATAAAAAATCTGAAGCTAGGTCTCAGCGTCATAACCGTGTATCTAAGATTCATCTACAGTGATGACACTTTCCAAAAAGTTCAAATTTAAAGCGGCATGATTGCACAATTTAACACTATTCCTTTTATTCAAGCGTTAAAACGAATGGAACCAATTTTGCTTTCACTCGTTTCATGTTCAAATTTGTTGTTAAAATGGTCTGACCTGACCCGTAATAGATATTTAAGTCTTCAAGAAATTCCCAAATAATCAATCGCTTATTTGATTGAACAATTTTACAGACTTTTTCAACATTTTTGTCAGTTTTTGATGTTAAAGAGCATCCAGATCTTTTCTTATTACCAGCCAACTCATAAACATTACAAAATCGCTTAAATCATTTGTCAATCACCTTAAGAGTCAATGCAGCATCTCCGTAAACTCACACTAATATTTCATTAGTTTATTTTGCAGTTGTAAGAATTTTAAAACAAAATTTAATGGTTTTGCGTGTGTTTGTGATCAATTTTTCGACAAGATTAAAAAACGTATCTTCACAAAATTGTACTTCAATACTTACTGACTGAACGGAAAAAATTGAAACTGATTACATACTATAAGTAGGATTCAACGACTAAATTACAATATAGAAGTTCAACTCTTTCCACTAGGTGGTGCTCCGTGGTGGCACTCAATATACTTTTTGATCACTGGTTCTTACATCAATAATAAATATACATTGTACAGATGTAATGAGATTGAAGAAATGATATAAAAGCAAACGTTCTAGATTCGATAATTTTTTTTAACAAAAATCTAATAGAAAACGTTTACTTTACTTCTGTTTTCTGAGATTATATATTTGATAAATTATATGAAAAAAAATAATGAACAGTCTATTTATTTATAAAATATCTAATCAGTTAATTAATTACCTGCTTGACCTATTTTACTATAATTCAGTACATTGTCAGAAATGGACGTGTAAAAGGTAAAATATATGCATATATTTATATATATATATATATATATACATACATATATATATATATATATATATATATATATATATATATATATATATATATATATACATACATATATATATATATATATATATATATATATATATATATATAAAGAGTAGTATATTTGATTACATATGTAAAAAACTTGAATATTTAATAGTTTACAAAATTACATAGATTTTTATCGTTAAATTACGTGTTTGTTGCTAGATTGTAGAATAATAAATCAAAACTAAATTATTTATTTGCTTTTGAATCATCATAATAATGAAACAGGTAAACATATAATATTACTAATTTCGTATATAAAAAAAAACCTACTGTTAGTATACGTTACTTCATACATACATACATACATACATACATATATATATATATATATATATATATATATATATATGAAAAGGTGTGCAATTATATACTTTTTTTCTTGTATATTTTCTATCTTTCTGCATGCAGTTACTAAATTGTTATTTATTTATTGATTATTATGCAGTATTTGATTTATTTACTATGTTTTGATAAGCTATTTTGTATAGAAATTGTTTGTTTTATGAACAATACTTTATTAATAAAAAATGAATAAAAAATATATCGTTAATATACTATAATTAGTGTAATGTTTTTTTGCAGAGAAAAAAGATTTTATTATTCTTTAAAATTGTTATTTCAAACATAATTTATTATTAATGAATGAGCTAATGGAATAATTTTATATTATGAATTATAATACATTTTATAACATTATAAATAATAATGGATTTAAATTAGTATTAATTTATTCCAAGTTAATTGAATTATTTTCTTAAAAAGGTGTTTTTATATTAGGAATTCTTGGTAAAAAATAATATTTTTAGTCGCTTTCAAGAGTTTTAAAGATGAAAGAGTTCTCTAAAATGTTAAATTACTAAATTGTATTTTAAAATATAATTACTAAGTAAAAATTAATTCATTTTTTTAATTTTAAATAACATAAAGTTATGAAATTATCACTAATTTAATACAAATCATTTAGTTAAATTCAATGGATAAATTATCTTATAATGCAAATGTCTTAAGAGTACAAATCCAGTAAGTAAGTTATTAAATTACATTATTGCAATGATCATAACTAAGTATTATATGGATTTTTTAACCAACAATAATAATTATAAATACACCTATTTAAGATAGAGAATCTATTTGAAAAGATTTCTGTATGGAACGAGGCTTTATTTTCATTTTGTAAATTTCTTCTAAAATTTATATTTCAATAATATTTCATAAATAATTCACTGAACATTATACTGATTTCAACATCAAATATACAGTTCATTTTTGCCATAATTTCGTCTATGAAATATCTATAGTTAGTATGGTATGAGTTAATATTTTAGTTGATAATATTTTTTTCATCTTGTTATTATGAAACTAATCTTTTAACACTCAATAAAATTTGACAATTTATTTGAACAATATACCTAAATAATAAAAATGAATTAATCTCAATAAAATATTTAGAATATTATGAACTTATTTACCTATTTCAAGTCTGAATTATTTGTCTTGAAACATATATTAAAATTATTATTATTAGTATGAATAATCAATATATAACGTTAAGAGCTTCATACATGATCAAATAAATTGAATGCATCTTGCGCTATATGTTGTTGAATTTTGTGCAAATTTCAATTGGGATTACCATGTGTTTGTTTTTCAAATCATAAATTTCATAGTTAATTCTCGGAAAATGTACTAAATAACAATTAGACTATTGCACTTCTCATACCAACATATTCAGGCATCAAACAACTCATTACGCATTACTACCTGTTGCACAACTTTTTCAAACATATCTGACCTTTATCAAACAATTACACAATACCTCAAATGGCACTGAAGACGATCAGATTGTCTGCACAATAGCCTGAATTACGCATTATCTTTGATCGTGTTTAGACCTGTTTGAAAGCTTTATGTTGTACGAGTATATAAATGTAAACATTTTGAACTAACTAGGTTTTTAGAACACAATTACATCTTTAAAGTAGCTTCACAGAGAATCCTATTTATAAAAATGTGTTCTTTATTGATTTTTGTTCAGTCTTTAAATAATTTATGTATAACCTATAAAACCTTAAATTAAAAATTTTCAGGATCATGTTTTTATGATACAAATAAACTCTTATTCATTTTATTAATATATTAATAAATCATCTATATTAAATATTGAAAAATGTGCTTCATTTTAAAATATATTTCTAGAGAGTATATTGAAAAATAAAACTGTATTTTAAACATACATTTATCTTTTCAACATTTCTTTTCAGTTGATTAAGATATTTATTAATACAAGTATTATATTAGTATGAAAATATTTTAAGTACGCAGGTCCATATATTTCATTATTAATATTTTTAAAAAGTATAAACGTCAATATTTAGTATTATTAATATGGTTTCCCAGCCTTAAATTCTTCATTTCTCAATTTATTGTTGTTATTTTTAGTTCAAATACATTTTCACATAACATTTTTCATATATTTGTATAAAAAACTAAAATTCGTATATATTTATGTGAGTGTATTTTATTCTATGTATATAGTATTTTGCTTAGAAATACATATATTTCTATATATATATATATATATATATATATATATATATATATATATATAATATTATGTTATATTCTTTTGAATATTTATTTTTATACAAAATTTATTTGAATACATGACAAATAAAAACGCTTTTTGCATTGCACATATTCTTAAGCGAACAAAAGAAAAAATATTGTGTTAACAGCATGTTTATATTCACACTGGTTGTCATGAAAAATGTCAGAGATATAAATTTTGTTATAATATGGACATTTATTTAGAAATGTATTGTGAATAATTTATAACCGAGTTATTTGGTTAGTTTATTTACACTACAACATGTAGTTTTCAAAGGATTTTTTAATATATTTTATGGACTGAACATATAACGGTTCATCAAACTATAGCTATTTGTTATGTTTTGAAATGATTGATTTTTGATTGAATATGTCTTTGTACTATAAACATAAATTGTTATGAGTACATACATATTTTATGTACAAAAATTTTTATGTATTTATGTGACAGATGATTAATTACATACTATATATGTAAGGGGTTTAACTTAACATATAAAATTGTATATCTGTAAAAAAATATCATTTGATGTATTTTTAAAAATATAAATTTATAATATTAAAATAATATTTTATCTCTTTTAATTGGAAAAAAGTATTGATGCTTTTTAAAATAATTTAATTGTCTTGCTTTACTCATTACCAAGTGAAATTAAAAATCCAAATGTAAGTATATTTTTAGCTAATATTTTTTTTAATTAATGAATTGTCTTATATCTAAATAAGTATTGTCTTGTAAAATAAAATGCCTTGTATCTAAATATCTACTACTTATATTAATATTTAAAAAAAATAACAGAATTGAAATTCAAAATGAACATTTTATAAGTTAACATAAGACAGGAAAATAAATTTTATTGAAGTACAATTTCAGGGATTTTAGTTCTTTTTGTCCAATTGAATCAATTAGTAAAAGTATGTTAATATTATAGAGTAAAATATTGATGTAGTTATATGAAACAGTAGTTATGTGAAATTACATTAAATTACCAACTAAAAAAATAATATATTGTTTACTAGTTAATTTATTTTAATAACATCATCAGATTGATCACAGTTTTAAAAATTCTGATTTCAATAACTATTTTTTTTTTAAAAAAAACAGGGGACTTCGGCCTCTTCTCTCTACGGTTATCGATTCTCGAAGAATTCGCTCGCTCTCGTTAAGTGTTAACAATTTTTAAATGAAAAACGAAAAACATAATAAAGATATTGTGTAAAGAAAATTATTTTTTTATTTCAAATGAAATCGTGAAACTAGTCAAAATGGAAAGAAAACTTATTGTAACATATTGTAAACTCATTCTAGAACTTCTGTGTAGACGATATTCGTAACTGATGTGTTCTTCTGTACACTAAAATTCGATACCCTGCCTAGAGATACATCTAGAGAGACCAACATACAACTGGCCGTGCCCAAATACTGTTTCATTAGAATCGACGAGCATGACAATTCGTGATACATCGGAAATGATCAAGAAATGGTTAACGTGCTACTTGTAGAGTGTAGCGAGGGAAGCAGCGCTGCGAGGAGGTGGTCTACATAAAAAAAATGTTATATGAAAATTTTACAATAGAATTACTTTTCACGTATAAAAAGATAATTATTAAATAGTTTTTATTTACAATAAAATTTAAATAAAAAAACTAAATGCACGAATGTAATATATTTTTACTTCATTATGCAATTTTAAATTTTCGAAATAAATCTGTCCCTGTAAATAAAATGTCTTTCAAAATAAAATGTCCTTTTACACATGAATTTTTGTCTATTGGTGCACTAAAAACAATGGGAAAGTATTGAATTGAACACAAGAAACAATTAGAAATATTCAATAATGATTTATTGAATATTTGTCATCAGAAAATCATTTTATGGCTTGTGGAACGAAAAAAAGGATTGATTTTTAAAGTGCATTTAGCTAGTGTCCGAAATGTTTTGTACTATTCTACAAAACTTACAATTTTAATATACATTTGAGTTAGGGTAAGAGAATGAAAAAATTTTAACATACTAGTTTTAACATCAACTAGTACTTATCTGTAATGATTTTAACTTTATTTATTCATTAGAAAAGCTTAAAAATATTTTTTGTGTATTTCAATATAATCATGTAAAGCATGAATATTATTCATTTAATTCGTTTCTTACAAACATAATATATACATATATACATATGTATATATATATATATATATATATATATATATACATACATACATACATATATATATATATATATATATATATATATATAAAATTTATTTGTTTATTGATCTGATACTACAATAATAAGTTACTCTGATGTGCAAGGCAAATGTATTTTTAATACGCTTCATATATTTCACGATATTTATTTAGTATATAAAACGTACATACAATTTATACATATATATATATATATATATATATATAAATAAATTGTATGTATGAATATTTATATGTATATGTATATTTATATGTTTATACATATACATGTATATATATAGATATATGTATATATATATACATGTATATATATATATATATATATATATATATATATATATATATATATATGTATATATATGTATGTGTCTATATACATATATGTATATATACATACGTAAATAATATTAAACAAAATAATTTTCAAATTGTATATTTAATACAACAAATATACCAAAATGTACAAATATTGTAATAAACACGTACCTTTATTACAGTAAACAATGTAGCTCGTTTATTTTGAACATCGAACATATACAAATCCACATAACAATAAATATGCACCACGTGGTCATGAAATAGATTATTGTCTATCATATAGTGAATGCTTTTACATTTGAATTTGATAAACCCCCGAACTGATAACATATACTGATTAATTATATATTTACAAATTTCGTATGAAATTTTTAACGATCATTTTCAGTTTTTTTATAACGAAAACAAAAAAAAAGAAAATTTAGAACACTGCACTAAATACTTGCTTATAACTTGTGGAAAACAGGTCGAAGCATGCGCAGTTTGTGCCTAGGCCATATATTACTTTGATCAAGTTATATGGGTATAGAATATATCTGTCATGTATTGAAAAGAAAAATGTGAGAAATATTTTGATATACGTTATGTAACTTGTAGGTAACGAGATAAATACCTATTGAATAGAATAGAAATTTTCATTGCACGATTATTTGTAACTGTATTGTTCGTGCATCCTTTCAAACTTGTTTTAAATGAGTTGTGATGTTTAAAATGAACAAATATCAATTATATAAGAGATTAAAGATAATTATTTATACAAGAATTGTAAATATATATATATATATATATGAAGTATTAACACACGTATAGTTTTAAGAAGTAAACCTTCTTTAAAATAATACTATAGTAAAGAGAAACTAATTTGTTACTCGATAATATAAGGTATCGATAATACTGTTAGTTTTAATTTAGTTTTTTTTCCAAAATAGACTGAACGCTATAATCAACACTGGGACATATCATCAAATTTAGTTTTAACCATTTGAATGCCAGAGGTTATTACAAAAATCCTAGCGAATACGTCACGCAGCGCGATGGCGCTTGTTTAGTATGATTTAAAAAAGGCCAAAAAGCGCGTGATAGCATTTGTTTAATATGATATCGATAAATTAAAAATGACAATTAAAATAATTCGAATATACATTATTTTTTTGCTTATAGCAAAATTGTCAACTTTTCAGTGTTATTACGTTGCATATGTAATCAGAATAATACACAAGTACCCTTTTTATTAAGTTGATAGAAAAATAATGGCGCTTTATGACCTTCAAATTCATATACATTTTTCTCTTTTTTTGATTTTCCTAGCAGTTTTCTGTGGTCCAGAACCGTTGAATGACTAACACCTAACTTTTGTGTAAATTGGAATTGTTGTGCGTGATTCTGATTCAAATAACTCATTCAGTTGATCGTAATGAACTGAAGAAGTACGCTCGTGAACTTCTTCATCCTCAAGTCATTCGTCCCCAGGACGAAATTTTTGTAACCACCATTGAACCATACGTTCCTTAATACTACCCACACCAAAAGTATCGTTTAGTTTATGAGAAACTCGTTTTGAACTCACACAAAAATTGCTTTTATTTACTTCTTTTCCATCTTTAATTCAATAGCTCAATCTGAAACAAAATTAATAATACAACTAAATTTTATGTTACCAAAATTCAGACTGAAAATATACTTTAAATAGATTAACATGAATATGATAAAATGCCACTTTCATTAAAAAAATAAGGTTAGAATTTAAAAACAAAAACCGCAATAATGTTCCTACCAAGCTAATAATAAAGCTAATTCATGCGTATTCATAATAATTATTTAAATTTCATTCAGATTTCTTAAAAATGCATAAATCTTTACCTAGATTTAATTCTCCGTTTATAATCTTTTTACAAAGAAATGATCGGATAAGAATAATCTTGTAAATGAAAACTTAAGTAAATTAAAAATACAGCTTTATAAATCTCTATATTAAATATTCAAGATATAAAAAATACGTACGTTTCTCCTTCGTACCTTTGAAATAGGGTATTTAATGATGTTCTCAGATATCCTTTGTCGTTCACAGGATCATAATAGTAGTTTAGCAAAGTTTGGTGCTGATAGCTCAAAAGCTGTTGGAATTTATAGGGAAAAGACAGAAGGCAAACATTCACTTGTATACGTTACAATACATATATATATATATATATATATATATATATATACAAAAGTTATTTTTGTACATAATTTAATAGTATATTATATTATAAAAGTACATAATTATAAAATGGAAAATAAATAATATTGTAAACATTCACGGTAATATTTTTATTTTTAATGTTTAATTTTTAATGATATTAAGGTGTGATCGTTGCTTCCCAAATGGCGTAAAATGTATTTCCGCTTCATCACAAAATATCAATTAAAGGTTGAATTCAAATAATTTTTTATATGTTATATTTATCTGATTAATAAAATCGCTATATTATTAGAATAGTAGTGTAAACAATTATAAATAAAATCAATATTTAGTTTCTTTTACAAATGATTTATTTTTTAGAAATCATATTTTTTTTCTTAAAAGTCCAATAATTGATTATTAATCGTTTTGATTGTTATTGATACATATTTCAATAACGATATATAGGAACAATATACTAAAAAATAAGTTTGAAGATTTTCTGTATTTAACGCTCTGAGGCTGAAAGTATTTCTATCAAAATGCGAATAATCAAACATAAAAATAATCAATAATAAATTACTGGATATTTGGAAAAAAATGTGTGGTTTGCGGAAAGTGCAAACACATTTTTTAAAGTTAATTTATCAATTAATGTCAAACATTTTAATTGTAAGCATTAGGACATTTCCACCTATATGGATTTTTTAAAAATTTATAAAAAAATGTTTTAATATCAGATTGAAAATATATACAGTCAAGTCTGTTTTTATTCGTATGTTTTTAACATGGTTTTGAAGTTATGTGGTGCAAATTTCATACAAATTCGGGATTTCCTCGCTGTATATGCACATATAAGCTACACGTTGTTTAAAATATTTTAAATTTAAATTACTATATTTTTTAAAATTTATATTTTCTTATTAAAAATTTTCTATTTTAGACAGTTTAAATAATGTCATATATGCTATCACTGAAATAACACCACGACCAAACTTTAAATGCCTGCTGGAAAGCAACTTGGCCTGAATGTATTGCAAACAGTAAAGCCATTCAAACATCGACATTATTAGCTGAAATCATTACTTTGCATACATAAAATTGGTGGCGAAGGTTTTCATATCTTTACCCAGAATAATGTCGATGAATTGCTTGTGGATAATGCTTTAAGTGACTATGATATTATGGGTATAACTTTAGATACCGTCGAAAATCCACAAAACGATATTGAAGCGGAAAAAAAACCTATCCCCCTCACTGAAAATATAACTCGATAAGGTCTTTAACTTTGCAATAAACTGGAAAATTATTTTCTTGTTTATGATACAAATTCTAAACGAGCTTTCAAATTCCAACGTGAGCTGAAGAATTGTATGACTGGATATCACAAACTGCATAAAACATTAGTAAAATCATCATCGCAAATTTTAATCACTGATTATATTGTCATAGGAAAAAAATTAACCCAGAAGTAGGATGAAGTTAACGCTATTTTTTTATGTGAAGAGCCATTGTCTTAATATACAGATGTGATGCACTATCTATTGTAGTCACGAAAGTGATTTCGCACCAGATCACAAATGGTGCTGAACCTTGTCAAATAAAGACGATGATTCTGATAAAAAAATGTAAAAATTATAGTTACTTATCAATTAAATTAAATGAATAAAGCTATAAAATAAACTTAATTTAAATTTTGTTTCAGTTTTTTTAAGAGTACTAAAAGAAGTTTTTCGACATTCTTATTTTCATGAATTTTCATAAAGTTTTTATTATATTATTTTGGGTGTATTTTAACTCATTGCCTTGGTGTTACACAGTTTTAGAAAATTGTGGAACGTATCTATCGCATAAAAAAACCCGACTTAATTATATATATATATATATATATATATATATATATATATATACAATGATTTTAATTTAGATTAATATATATATATATATGTAAACATCTTTTTGTGTATATATTTATATTACTTTGTATGGTTTTTGAGAATATATATATATATACGAGGTCAGACAATTAAGTAATGCGACCGATTTTTTTTCTCGGCCTGTGGTAACACTGCGAACCTGTAACTCCGCCACCGTAATAGCAGATCCCTACTCTCTCGATTGAGACCTTGACTACCCTCGTACGATCATTTCTTCGCCAGCTGTTTAGTGTTTTGTAACAACGCGCGAGTAGTGCATGTCACAAAAATGGAACAGAGAAAGATTGTCAAGATTGCTCAAGATTGTCTCGAGCAGGTTGAACGTGATCCTACTCTTCTCGATCGAGTTATTACTGGTGATGAAAGTTGGTTCTTTCAATATGACCCCGAAACTAAACGACAAAGCCAACAGTGGCTGTCCCCTGGAGAACCAAGGCCAAAGAAGGCGAGAATGAGCAAGTCCAAAGTGAAAACCATGTTGATTTGCTTCTTCGACAGCAAAGGGGTGGTTCACAAAGAGTTCGTACCACATGGACAAACCGTAAATCAAGTATTCTACCGCAATGTGCTCGAAAAATTACGAAAAAGGGTGCTCAGAGTGCGTCCAGAGATCGCGAAGACTTGGGTTCTGCATCACGACAATGCTCCCTGTCACAGTGCGTTCAGTGTCTCTCAGTTTTTGGCATCTAAAGGCATCGCAACGTTACCACAACCGCCCTATTCACCAGACATGTCACCCTGCGACTTTTTCCTATTCCCCCATATGAAAAAATTCGTCAAAGGTCGACATTTTGACTCCGTTGAAGATATCCAAGTATCTGTGACGAGGGTACTCGGAGAGGTCCCACAAGAAGTGTTCCAGAATTGTTACGAAAACTGGAAAACTCGCTGGAATAAGTGTATAGATGCGGGAGGGGACTACTTTGAAGGGGATCGCAGCGATGTACCTTAATTTTTAAATATACTCGATTTTTGAATTTTGTCGCATTACTTAATTGTCTAACCTCGTATTTATATTACTTTGTGTGGTTTTTGAGAATATATATATATATATATATATATAAATGTGTGTGTGTGTGTATATATATACATATATATATATATATATATATAAATGTGTGTGTGTGTGTATATATATACATATATATATATATATATATATATATATATATATATATATATATATAAGATGTTATCAAAAAGAAAAAAAAATGTTAACATTTATTTCAAAATATGCGTACGTGTGATGTGGTAAAGTTTAATTTGAATACATGAGAGAGATTTCTATTCAACTTCAGGTTCGTTAATTTTCGTACGTACTAAACAACCCTTATGAGTAGGTATAGAAATTTGTAATTCAAGTTTGTACTGATTACGTACTCGGGATATACGACATTCCTTAACTTTCATACACACGTTCGTAAATTAATTACCTTCTATATTTACTCGTATGCATATTATAATAACATTTATTCATAAATTATAAATATCTTTTTACGTGTACAGTTCTTAATTATATCTTTTGAAACAATTTACATGAAACTTTATGGTATTTAGCAATTAAATTGTATTTTATTGCTGCATTTTGAACATGTTACTCATTGTTGTTGGAACGAAATTTTAATTATAAATATTATATTTGTACGTATCATTTTAATATATATATATATATATATATAATTATTTTTTCAGTTATAAAGCAAAACATTGTTCAAACACGTGTTAATTAATATTTGAAAAACAATATGTTTATTTTTCATTAATTTGAATATATTATTATATTGAGTACATTTTTTTATTGATTGAATTATTAGAAACAATTTAATCATAAATTTTAATGAGAATAATAATTGATCAAATTATATTTTAATTTCAACATTGTGAACATTTTTAAATTACAGTCGACATTTTGTGAAACGACTCACTTTACAAATCGGAAAAAATCTAAATTTAAATGATCATTGGTAATATTTCATTGTTTCTTGTGCGAATTTATACACCGACTCCATCATTCTTAGAGCACTGAAATACAGATTTCTTGGAAAATATTTCCTTGTGAATTGTGTAATTAGTAAAAAGTTAAGTTATGAAAATCAATTTGGTCATAGTGTAAAAACTATATTATCTATTAAAAGAAATTATATAAAATCAAACCTGTATATATATTTAGCTCTTAAGCATCATATTTTATTTTAACTATCAACGTATCAGGAATATATAAGAACTTTTTGAAACAAGTGTATTTAAATAAAAAAAATTGAACCAAAGTTGAAAATTAATTTCAATTTTTCAATTATATACATTATATAGATGCGCTTATAGATTTGTAATAAACATACTGACATTCCACTCTTATACAATAAAAATAAAAAGAATTGTTAATTCAGAAAAGAAATCAAAAACGAAAACTTACAGAATAAATTATCACAAAAAAATTGCTACTTTTTAATTAAAGAATACAGTTTCAGGCGTGTTTTAACTTAAATAACTATTCTATAACAGTATTTAAAAATTATTATTATCATTTTTTCATTAGTATGTTTGTATCAATATTTTGACCAATAGTATATATATATATATATATATATATACACATACATATACATATAGGTTAAGGCATGAATAGGCAGTTTTTTTTCGAAACTATCTTTAATTATAAGAAATTATATATATATATATATATATATTTATATATATATATATATATATATATATATATATATATTATTATTTTAGGGAAACTTTTGCAATAATTAGAAAGAGATAAAAATAATATGAAATTATTAATCTATTTAAAAATAATTATAGTTTTTAAACTAATGTAGTATAATTTCGAATTAATATTTAGAAAACAATATAAAATAGCAATAATTTTTAAAGTAAATTAAAACAATAATGTATAGAATATTAAAAGTTGTTGCAAACATCATTAGAAATATACGAAAAAGAAAAGTTTTACACATGAACTTTTAACTCTCAAATGATTTAATACATTGAGATGAAACAAAAAAAAGAAAGAAACCTCAAGTCAATGTGTAAAATTCTGATTAGTTCGATCAGTTTGGCTGCAGTGAACGTTTGGCTGTAAGAGTTAAAATGGAGCTATGTATAGATACTATGTTAGTATGTTTAAAAAAATGTTGCTATTGCCAAAAATGAGGAATTTCAAAAAAGAGTAAGCTATTCATAGTAACACAGACATACTAAGTTATACATACTACACATTTGAATAAATAGAAAAATAGTTATGGTCATCAAGTCCTGTTAACGATGAGCTTAGACGGAAAATAAAATGATTTAAATTTACTAGGAAATTTTACAGCAAGGCAAAAATAAAAGTGATGCTTTTCTACTCTTTACAGTGAACTATGATGGAATTGTATAGTAAAATTTTGATATTTTAATCACAGGAATAGCATTATAATACCAGATTTCTTTACTGGCAGAACGAAGAAAATTATTGCTAGTTGGTAGAAATATTTCAACATTAGCGATGTTGAACAATGAATACAACATTTGAAATGTGATTCTAGGCTCTCTTTCTTTTTTATTTTATTCTATCTCACGCCATTAAAAATGTATGAGTTCGTATGTATATCTTTTTATTCTCCCTATTTATATATATATATATATATATATATATATATATATACACGTGTGTTTGTATATACAAAGCACAATAAATGTTTAAAAAAGGATATTGCATACAAATAATAAAACATATATAAACACAGTAAGAAAAAAGAAATTCTAATCAATGCAAAGGGATAATACCTTAACAATTCATTAGACTAAGAGTAATTTAAGTTGTTTTACCCTATTTAAACTTTCAATAGATACGAACACATTATTTTTGTAGGATGCTCATACAAGGAATTGTTTTAACATGTTCTTTTACTGCTTGTTGGTTCTTTATTATTTACAGAGTTCACAAAGAAAATATAGAAGTATTCAATAGTAATTCAAGAAAAACTTTAGTGAAATTAAAGTAATTTTTACAAAGCGACATTTTCTAATTTTTATATGTCAATATATATATATATATATATATATATATATATATATATGTATGTGTGTGTGTGTATGTATATACGTACAGATATGTAGTGAGTAAAAAATAATCTTTCATTTTTGATCTCTAGGTATTGATTTGCCAAAAACTTAGTATTTCTACAATTCGAAATATATATTCTTATTTTTTTGAGAAAAATGAACAAGGATGATATTATACTGGAAATAACTAACAAAAATAACATACTTTGTAGAGACAATTTTTAAACGGCAATTTTCCATATTTAGTTTAACAATTCTCTCGTATATACTACAATAAAATACAATAGCACATAAACTTAAAATAATATTCATTTTTAAACGTCGTGGAAAATTTAACAAAGGAATTTTTACATAAGTAAATTTTAAATATACTATTTTATTAAATTAATGAACCTTTCCAATCAATAAATTTAATAAAAACGAAATTTATTAATGTGAAAGCCATCTCTTTGTATAAATTTATAGACTTATTTTTCTATTTTTAAGTATTAATTTATTATATTAGGTGTAAAAATTAATTCTGTGCCTTTAAATTGAATCAATCATAACTCTGTTTTAAATTAAAATATTTTCTCGTCGTTTTAAAATATTGAAGTTCCAAACTTAACTTTAGAAATATTATATATCTTGGTCAACAATTGGTATAACCTTACAAGACAGTAGTGAATACAATGGCGTTCGAAAAGTAGCATATTAAGCATTGTATTCTTTTCGCATTCCAGTTGAAGAAATATTGCCGAAGGTGTTGATGAGAATAATTTATTCAGATGTGGTAGTAGGTGTTGTGATGTATAAAGTGCTAAAACAGTGGACGAGGTCCGAAAATACATTACGATTTCATTGACTCTAAGCCGCCATCTCAAGGGATTTGTCAGGTATCAGAAAGATGGAGCAAAGTTATATAAAATAATGGGAAATATTTTGAGGATTGAAATGTATTAAATTTTTCCGTAAACATTCATTTTTTAAAATAAGTCAATTTGTACTCCTAATAATAAATGTGTTAATTTTTATTACACAATAAAAACAATTTAATTTAGCAAATAAAAAGACACTAAAACTTTTTAATAATAATATTTTTTGAAGTAAAATATAAATCTAATAAACTGTAATATCTTCATGATATTCTTTTATTATTATTATTTATCAACTTTTTACCAAGTAGTTTGTTATTTCAATTTATAATTTTAGTTTAAATTATTTTTCTGATATATTTCGTTAATTATGTATACTTGTGCCATTTAACAAATACAATAATTCATTTTTTTATTTTAATGTGAGTTTATTATCAGATCTGAAATAAAAAGGTATATTTCAATTATTATCTCTTAATGAGTATCGTATAATTACTTTCCTTGGACTAATATTGTATATATATATATATATATATATATCAATTTTTTTTATAATTTAAAGTATCTATTCTTTATTAACATTTAGTTATCACACATAGATTTGGCATACCCTTTAAAGTTTTTACTTTTAATTCTTAACTAATAATTTATATCTTGGAAGTAAAATATTGTCTTCTAAAATAAAATGTTCATTAATTTCGATCAATCAATGAATGGTTTGTTATTAAAAATATTTTATTTCAAATTATTGAGTATATAAACATTGCCATAGATGTAAAAAAATACGTATGAACTACATTATGTGATTTTTTGATCTTGTAAAAAGAGGCAATATTTAAAAAATGTCGTCTCTAAAATTTAAGGTTAAAGTTGATGATATCAACTTTTTAAAGGTAGATATTTTGAACAAAGCGTGTTTTAAAAGTTATAACCTCAAGAAGTATAATATCTAAACTAATTGATGAAACTTCCACTTAGATACATACTATATGTGTCATACTCAACAAAAAATGTCAGAAAATCAAATATACGGCTCATTTAGTCCACTAAAGTGTCTTTATCGTTTTAGAAACGTTTGCTACTGAATGATTATTTCGTATTTCCATTAAGCATTATAAAAACTTTTCATTGAAGAACACTACGGTTGAGCGAGCAATGATTTATCATTCGAAATTAATTAACGAATTCGCATACAAACAAGATTCCTTTCAAATATAGAAATCATTATATAAAAAAAATATTATTTTCCTAATTTTACAAACTGGAAATAAAAGAATAAACGAAACATACACCCAGTTTTAATAACTAATTAACAAATCAATTATTATTATTATTTAAACATTAATTTTTTTGTAATAAAAATGTTTTTAATTCAAAAATGATAACTAGCGATGGAAATGTTTTAAAAGAAATTATTAAAAAAAAAACAGAATATGTATTAAAAGCTGAATAGTAATAAGATTATTAATATTAGATTGTTAGGAAAATAATTGCGGTTTTGGTTTTTTTGAATTCTTACCTTAATTTTTTTCAATGAAAGTGTCATTTCATAGTGTTCATATTAATATCAGGTATGTATTTTGGTAACATCGACTTTGGTTTCATTATTAATTTTCTTTCAAATTGAGATGGAAAAAAAATAAAATCAATTTTTTGTATGAGTTCAAAATGGGTGGCGAAGCAGCAGGAACTGCTTGTAAATTAAGCGATGCTTTTGGTGTGAGTAATGTTAAGGAACGGTAGTGTACAATGATATATCCAAAAATTTCGTACTGGGGATGAGAGCTTTGCAGATAAAAAAAGGTCGCGGGCGTTCTTTTTTAGTTCATAACGACCAGCTGCAGGCGTTAGTTAAATCAAAATTGCACACAACAATTCGACAGATTGTACAAATGTTAGGCATTGGTCATCTAACAGTTCTGGACCACTTAAAACAACTAGAAAAATCAAAAAAGAGAAAAATGTGAATGAAAAAGAGTGTCATAAACCGCAATTATTTTCTTACCAACCTGAAACATTCTAACTAAATTTAAATAATGTATAAATATTTTTTAACGCTTGTGTTAAATACTTAAATTAATTTATTGAATATATTGATTGCGTATTATGAAATTAAAAAAAACTATACAAATTGAATATTAAATATTCAATCGTTGATTGAAAGAGATACTTAAGTTTCATTCTTCCGTGTTTGAATAATTAATTACATCAATGAAAACATTGAAGAATAGGTTGAATATTGAAAATTGAGGTTTCATTTTTTACAGAAATATCTATTAGAACAACTTAGGTTATTAAATTAGGTGCTGTTTTTGAAATGTAATTATATGTATTACAAGATGAATCTACATTTAATACGTATATATATATATATATATATATATATATGAATATGTATATATATATATATGTATGTATGTATATATATATTACAAATAATATAATTTTATATACAAAAACCATAAATATTTCTATATAAGAAAAGAAAAAAAATATTTATATATAAAGTGAAAATATATCACATATAAAAAATAGTAAACCGTCTTCTATATTTGAAAAATATTTTTAACATTTATTTTTACATCAACTAATTGAAATATTAAAATATAATAACGAAATTTATACGTATTGAACTTATTTTAATATTCATGTAAACAAATGGTACTCAAAAAATGTCACATTATTCATAAAGGTATACAAAATATTTCCAGGATTTCGCTGCTGGGTGTATTATTTATACTTGGAGAAGAATTTTATCTGAAAGGTATTATATTTTCAACAACAAATTCTGTGAGGAGGAAATATGTATTTATTTTTTCTCTTAAGAATAATTCAGTACTTTATTACATATTTTTGAAAGGTTAAGAAAATAAAAAATGTTAAATAGTAGTTTTTAAAAATGATTATAAATAAATTTTCATGAAAATAATCGTATATTATTTTATTATAATGACATTTATATTCCTGTATTTAAATTTTCTTATAAAATTGATAAATAAAAATGTCTCGATATCTTATTACATTACACTTTTTTCATGTATTTAACTCACTGAAAATCAATTAGTATTCTATATGAGATGACTTGAAATGTGTACTTCAATAATAAATGATTATATATACATATATTAATACAAACACACACACATACAGTCACACTCACACATATATATATATATATATATATATATATATATACACATAGATGCAAATAATAAATTAAATTATATATAAAATGTACAAATAGACTTAAAATTTAATTAAATTGACTTTGTGTATACACCTCAATTTTACGTTGTATTGTATGAAAACGATATGAAAAGGTTATTAAAATGGAAGTCAAAAGTGTTTATATATATATATATATATATATATATATATATATATATATATATATATATATATATATATTATTCGAACTTCAGACGTTTTAAATATAAATCTCAAAATACTTAATATTATATTATTATTTATTTGTTTATATATACGAGTATATATATATATATATATATATATATATATATATATATATCAAAAGATATAAGAAGTAAAAAAAACTTATATAAATAGAAACCATTCAAGATTTCATAAATAAAATCTTTACCTATTCAGTTAAGAGTATATTTTGAATTGACAAAATCTGTGTTAGGTGCTACAAAGAGATTTATAAAATGGCTCCTCTCAGTGATGTTTACCGTCAATCTTATATTTCGTAAAAAGGTTCGAAGGGATCGTATCTTCCGAGGGACACATTTTCATTATTGATGAATGAAAGCCCGATGGCTCTAAAGATATATCCATGTCAATCGTAAATCGCAGAGTGTAATCTGTTAAAATGAACGTACACTAGAGTTTAAAGGATCAGTTTTTCTTACAGATTTTCTCTGCTCTAATCATATTACCTTTGAAAAAAGATAAAGGGAATTAATTATCTCTGAATATATTTTTCTGAAGTTTTCACGAATGTATTTTTATATTTTTTTATTGGAATCAGAATATTGAATTCAATTTAAAAATACATATTTAATTCGACTTTTATTTTATTACTGACTATTAAAAGAACACATATATAATATATATATATATATGTGTGTGTGTGTACGTGCGTGTGAGTACATGTCTTTTCTTTTTTATACTTATATATGGTTTATATTTCATTTATTGCAAAATAATTGAGATTAAATATTCTTTCAGGTCTATGCTATTCATCTTGTTAAAATGTATATTTATATTGAAATACAAATTTGTTTAGATTACATAATAATTATGATGCTTTTCAGAAAAAAGCGTGTACTACAAGATAGATGACATATATATATATATATATATATAGAGAGAGAGAGAGAGAGAGATTGATTCAACTTAGGCTCCCACATGAAAGTATTAAAAAAACACAAAAAATAAAAAATAAAACATATTATCCCTCAATTAGTATTTTAGTTCAGTTATATTTTAGTATTGAATTGAACTAAAATACTAAATAAACAATAACATGACTTCTTAACCCCTGCGCCCTCTTTCAAAACTTGAGACAACCTACTTTGAATCACATATATATATTATTGACATTTTTCATATCATTAAATCAGTTCTTAAACAATATTCCAACGAAAATGTACTAGTTTTTTTAAGAAAAAAATTCAATGTAATGAAAATACAAATGTGTATAATTTTTGTCTAAAATGAGTAAAGAAAATGAGGAGTTATATGACGATATACGAGTAATTCACTGTATAAGAATACGTATGTCTATTTGGGCAAACGTATGTGTCTGTATAAAATTAGTCTAGGTTTTCTTTTTTTTACATCTTATTCAATCTCAGTTCAAACTAGTTACAAAGTAATGTATTATTTATGAAGACAATTTTACAGTATATGTTTAAGCTATAATTAACTTGCTGAAATAATTTAAATAAGTCATGCTTGTACGTTCACTATGTCAGTGATGTAACAGTAATCACGTTGCACAACGATGCACAACAACCGGTGCTATGGAGGATGATAACGTGACACCACTGTCATCAGTTGGCGACCTCCACCTATGTATTCAGGTGCGAAGCGAATACCCTCTCCACCCCTGCACGACTGGCTGTCAGTTCAGCCGACTCCCACCTCACGGGGATAATTAACTTCACTAGGCATCGCGAATGATGATGTTATATCGATCCCACTGGCGAGTTGACTCGTCTGACTTATCGGACGTTTATCACGCATTTGCGTATTGCCCTTGAAAAATCAGCTTTTCCACGACAACAACGTTCGGTTTGTTTTCGATGATTACACGTACATCCATTAGAAAAAGTTCAGATATGAATTTATGATTTTTATCGAATATTTATTTTATTACACGTATAGAATAACTGGATTCAGTTGACAGCATAAAAAAAACGTATTAATGAACTTGTCAGTGAGGAGATTTAAATATAAATTTTGTTTACATTTCATATACGTTAAAATAATATATATATATATATATATTGTTCCCTTTTTTTAAACATTCAAAATTAACTATAATATTATTTTTTAAAACAAATAAAATATTATTTTATAAATAAAAAATTATTGTAGTAATCATTACGAAAAGTTCCATATCACTTTAATATTTCGACATAGAAAATTATTGGTAAGAACTAAATTAAAAAAAATCTCACATGCACACACACACATACATACACACACACACACATATATATATATATATATATATATATAAATGTATGTATGTATATATACAAATTTTATTTTTATTCTCTCGAGTTAATACTAAAGGATTATAATTTTATTTTTTGGTATGAATTCATTCTGGTGATTAAAACAATTATTTTTTCTTGAAAATCTAAAAAAAATACTTTACTGATATGAATGTATACGCCGTATTTTCATTTTTAAACATCATTTATTTCTTAAACGACAATATTCATTTCAATACCGACTAATGTTTTTACCCTTATGTTAGGCGTAGTAGTAATTTATTTCAGTTTTTAATAACCGTTTATGAACCAGCAAGCAATTTTGTCTAAAATTTTTGATGCAGTGTATAAGTACATA
>CM068320.1:16821686-16964186 GCA_034766995.1 Acanthacorydalis orientalis | reverse complement strand
TTTTTTTACATTTATAAAACAGTTGTGTGTAAGTTTTTACAGATTATAACACAAATGTAAAAACACGTGTAAATTTTTACAGCTTATAAGTAAAAAAAAAATACAATGCAAAGTAATATAAATCAACAATCATATTCTGTTTGAAGAAAAAATTGTTTGATCAATGTATACTACCAGTCCTTACCTACGGCAGCGAAACATGTTTGTTTAACGCCAAACCCATTCAAAGACTCTAAACAATACTGAGAAGTATGGAAATATGCAAACTAGGAATAACAAGAAAAGATAGGAAACGAATAGAATGGACACGAAAACAGAGAGGAGTCGCAGATGTAATAAGAAGAGTAAAGAGCCTGAATGGAAATGGATGGGTCATCTTGCAAGAAATGAAAACGACCGATGAACAGCAGAAATTATTAACTGGAAACCAAGGAATATAAAAAGACCAAGAAAGAGTCAATAAACAGGTGGGATAAGTAAATTAAAATTTTTATTGGAACTCAGTGGAGAAGAAAGGTATTCAATCGTACAAAATGGAATATCATGGAAGAGGCCTTATCATGGAATATCATGGAACAGCTGATTGACAGATGCTGCTGCTGATTATGATGATAAAGTATTATATATTGATAAATAATTAAAAACTATATGTGTTACCAAAAATAATAAAAAATTTAAAGAGTAACACTTTTAATAAATTTTGCAAACATTCAAATCTAAGCACACAGTTACAATTATCAATACTGTAAATAATATAGAGCAGAATTGAATTAAAATATATCTTCATTAACCAGTTTATTGATTTTTGAAAAAAAATTCTTCACAAGTATTTCATTTTTCATTCAGTTTGAATTTTTAATATTTATTATTACAAAGTATTTTTTCACTCCACGAAACACAAAACATTTTTTGATCAAAAATATTCAATAAATAATTATTGATAATTGTTGATTTTTACTTCAGTCCATTTCAATGGCAATGCCATCATCTTCAGATTCAATATTTCTAAGTATTAAGTATTTTTAAAAATATTATTAAGTACTGATTTAATATTCGTATTATGTTATGATATAAATTCGTTAATCTTTTTATTTTTCTGATAAATTCCATTTCAGTATTTATTTCATTAATATTTTAGAAAAAAATTGTGTTAGCATTACATAATATATATTATTTATTGTAACTACTTGACAAATATATATATATATAATAAAGATTTATTTTTCTACAGTAATTACGTCAAATCATTTATTTTTTTATATTCAACATATTATTAATATCTTTCATCACAATGTAGATGCAAGATTGTGACTATTGTCATTCGTCTCTTTACAGTAATTATTCTTTTGAAAAATAAAATATCATTTTTTATTAAAAAAAATTATGTATACATACCTAAACATATGTATATATATATATATATATATATATATATATATATACATATATATATATATATATATATATGAATATTAGTATGGAGGCAGATAAATATGTTTTAATGTTTATACATTTATTTAATCTTTATACTCTATCTTTAACATTAAAATACTTTTTTACCACAAAGAATCTTTTTAAAAAAATTCAAAAAAATCTAGTTTCAATAAAGCAAAAGTACTTTGTCGACTTTCATTTCAACATTAAATTGCTTAAATTTATTTATGTTGGCCATTAAACATGTTATATATAATAAATCCTAAAACGAGAACTATAACTCAATGTCTTTTTATTCGAATTACAATCTTGATTATCTTTTTACCACAGATTTCACAATACACATCTGCTAATATTTTATTCAGTCGATGTCGGATCCACATAAAATGCAATTGTTTCTCTACACGCAATTTAACAACGGTCCTTGTGTCTTTAATTCAAAGTTGTGTCTTACAAATGCACTTACGATTATTCGCTTTTATTTTGTGAACAATCTTTAAATGTGATTCTCGTTTCTATTTTATCTTCTATTCAAACGTATATTGTTTCAAAAATAAAAAAATATTATTTATTTTATAATTACACCATTTATTTAAATAATAATAACTTTATTTTTAATAGTTAAAAAAGATTCTTAAATAACACTATAATTAACAATAGTCAATTTTATTAATGGCAGTTTAAAATAGTTTATTAGCTATAAAAAAAATATCACAGTATAATTCTTACTGTAATTCTTATTCTTCTTCTTATAATTTTTCAGACATTAAGGCTAAATTCATTGTTACAAATTAATTGTTTTTCATCACATGAATCAAAAAAGTTACTGGTCAGAAATGTTTAAATCAATATTAATCATTTTTAATTGCGGATTTCGATCGTGTTGAGGCAAATTCTGTACTTTGATGATCTGAGAATGATAACATCGCCATCAAAATGTGGATAAGAAACAATTAAAAATGATTAATAATCATTTATTGAACATTTTTGACCAGAAATTTGATTCGTTATTTATGGAGTGAAAAAAGAATTCATTTATAACAATTAATTTCATTTATGGAAATACAATTAGTTTTTCTGACATAATTTACTTAAAAATTATATTTCCTTTCTTCGCGTATAAACATTATCATTGGTGTGTTATAGCTTCATGGGACCCAGGCAAATTTGAATTAGGAAGCCCCGTGTACAGTGTTATACTACAATAGTGAGTATATAAAATATTGGTTTGACCTCCCCCTCCTGTTGGTGAGGGTCCCAGGTAATTTCCCTTTTTGTCTATAGGGTAACGCGCCTATGGACATGATCTCTATTTGTATAATGATTAACAAATTTGTGTTATGATTGCCCTTTTCTTTTGTGATTAACGAAAATATATGTTTTTTTGATCAAATTTTGAAAAAAGTGAAGAAAATAAAAATTCTTCATCTATTTTTTTAAAAAAAATCAGTGATTTCAAATTTCTTAACTCAGTTTCAGTTTGCTTGAATTAAATATACTTTAATTTAATTTAATGTAGATTGGATGCTATCAACATTTTTTTATTTTTTTAATATTTATCATTGGAAGTGACTCTCATAACAAGTTTTATATATATATATATATATATATATATATATATATATATTAATTAATTAGGTTTTATTCGAGCTGTATAATTTTGAAAATGAAAAATACTGAAAATTATTTTCACCATCTTATGTATTTTTTTTTATTATCGAAAGGGTAAACTGGCAAAGAAAATTTAAAAATGTGTTTTTTATTGAAACGATTAGTGAATAACTCACCAATTCAGAATATATCTTAAAAAATCCAAGCTTACAATTTCTTTTCGGATTCATTACCTTTATGAACACTCTCTAAGGTTGATATTGATTAAATTAGTACCTCAATACATAATAATTAGTGTATGGCCAGAAACAAATTTCTGAGGCACTAAAACATAAGTTTAAAGGTATTAGGAGAAGCTTAGTTATTTATATAATTATCATAGATGGAAAATATAGTAGTTACATGTCGCTTTACATGCCTTACTACATATCGTCACATATGTCTTTAGATATGTAGATGTCATGGTACCCACATATTCTACCGTCGATGTATAGTGCTCCAGGTTATAAATTGTGAGAAAGAATTTAATGTACCATGTCTGATTACAGCAATGGCTAATGAAAACCTGACCTCTGGCCTGATCGTTGACCTGAATAGTTTCAGTTAAATTGAGATATCTTATTATTTGCCATATTTGCCTACTACTACATTTTCGAATTGATATTTATTTCGGTTATCTCACAAGAATTAAACTTGTAGTTTTGATATTTAAAAGGCATTCAAATTCACTTGACCAAAAATACAACCAATGTCTGTATGGATAGAATACTGAAGCAACAAATTTACAAAAATGATGAAGAAATTTTGTTACTATTTGTACTTAAGACAGATTTCATTAAATTTCTAAGAAGAAAAGTGAGATTTAAAGATTAGTATTTAAGTCAGACTGATTAAATAAAGTCGATAATTTAAATAGGATTTTTTGAGATATGAAAAATAAATTATTTTATAACATTATGATTTTCAAGTCAGCATTATTATAGTCTGATAAGAAATAAATCGAACATCACTAAGAATAAATGTGTATAATTATAGTAAATAAATATGTTTGTTATATAACCAATGCGGAATAAGCAAAACTAGTATAAATTATATACAACCTTTTTCATACTATAAAAAACTCTTTTATACAAATACATAAATTTAATTTACTTTATGAAAGTCATTTGACAATTATTTAATCCATTAAAGACGTCTAAAAATATTACATTTACGATTTCCATTATGTTTACATAAAATTTGTTTTTTTTTTTTATTATAATTCATTTAATTTAACACTCATACTCGTATTTATTCAATATAATTATTGATATATATATATATATATATATATATATATATATATATATATATATGAATGCATGTGTGTATATGAATTATGTAAATTTAATAAAACACGTACATAGAATATATTTAAATTAATAAATTCTTTTTAATCTGATATAATATATAATTTATACTCTTGAAATTAGATACGTGAAATTATAAATTTAATAAAAGAAATGAATTTATTTTATGTATTTTACGTTATTAGTCTCCCACATCATTAATTAATTATGTACATAAATACCGTGTCTACTCTTAATAACTAACTTTAGTCTTTTAATCTACTTAATTGTAAATTTTAAGGATATTTTAACAATTATTTACTAATAACAATTTCTGAGAATCAAGATATGTACATATAAAAGTTCTGTATTCATTTAAATGTTTAAAAAACATTTTACAATGTTGACAATATATATATATATATAAAATTATTATATTTTCGCCATCTCTAAATGTTTAAAAAAGTTAAACATGCTTTAAGTTAAAATACTGTGTTTTTATTAAAGTGTTTCGAATCCAATTTAAAAATACTAAGGGAATAAAATTTCATGCCATGTGTAGAACACTGAGCTCCTAAGTTTTTCGTTAGCAGCGCAAAAAACGTAATTTCTTTATATTTGATGTTCGTAAGCTATTTATTGTATACGAACCACAAGTCAATTTATTGTTCAGTAACAGCTAAGCTCATGATGTTTACCAACTTTATCCATTATATATAATTATATATATATATATATATATATATATATATATATTTATATAAAAATTATATTGAACTTTGTTTAATTTTGATGAACTGATTATAATTTCTATCGAATAAAATATTCTTACAGTAATGATGAATATTGATATGTTTGTTATTACTAATGATGTTAGTTTTGATATAAAAATTTATAATAATTTATAATATTTTTTAATATATAATACTTTTTTGTAAAATATTAAGCCAATGAATGAAAATGCATTTCTTTTTCTCTCTCTTTCACACACAAATATACATATATTAATTATAAATACAATAAACATATAAGTACATATATATATATATATATATATATATATATACATGTGTGTGTGTGTGTATGTGTGTATGCAATATTGATTATCCTACTAGATTAAATCAGTTTAATATCACGAGTTCGTTTGGTACTATCACATGTTACATATAACTCGCCTCAGTATCTTGATGATAGTAGATACAGAAAAAGGAAATATCTTCCGAATTCACGACTGTATTTCATTAAAGTCTGTCATGCATCTATTAAAAATTAAATATTTACCTACGTTCACAAACGAATTTGAGTTCTCTCAATCACGCTTTTTCTGATCGAAAGTGGGAATAAATTGCTTACTGATTTTTTGATTACTGCTAACGTACATTTAGATGAAAATTAAATCAACTTCAGAACACTTAATTAGAAAATATTTTAATTATATCTGATTTATAATGCAATCAAACTTATATGATGAAAAAATATAAGGTTTTCTTGAATTAACAATGATATAAATGTCTATGTGAAAATAATCATCATTGAAATACTTACAAGCAAGTACATAACATTTAACAAAAAAAATACCTAACAATTTTGCTTTTGATCTCTAGAAAAATTAAAATATCTTTTCACAAATTAATTTATTCTACAAACTTTAATAAAATAGTAAAAACTATATTTCAAATCATTCACATCTTTCTTAACATTTTATGAATTATATTTATATTTATGATGGATCATAGTTTTGTAAAATGGAACAGACAAACTTTAACGAAACTTTTATTCTATGATGTATGCTAATTAAATAATTTAAATAGAGAAAGTACTGTTGTAGGTCATGTTACAAAACTAATTCATTTCACTTCTTCTAGCATTTCAGCAGGAATATCAATATGAACGAAAAATAACAATCCACATAGATACAACCACACACAACCACACACATACACACACACACACACATATATATATATATATATATATATATATATATATATATATATATTGGGAAATCAATGAAAAAGAGAGGCATTCAGTCATAGAAAATGAAAAATCATGAGAGGCCTTTATCCAGCAGTGGATTGACAGAGGCTGCTATTGATAATCATATACACACACATTTATATATATATATATATATATATATATATATATATATATGTATGTATGTACGTATATAAATAATAGTTCCATACAGATTAAAAATAGTTTCTTCTAAATAATTTTACATACATAAATTCTTAGTGCCACTCTACATGTTGATACCATAAAATAGAATGAATATATATATATATATATATATATATATATATATATATATATATTTAATCAAAAAAGGTAATGATGTATGTCAAATAAATAACTGTAAATATAAAAAAGTGTGTTTAAATGCAGTTTTTTACTCATTTTAATATTTTATTTCACAAATATTGTCTATGTATCAAATACATCATGAAAATTTATACGACTAATGTCATATTTATATACATATTCATATATACACGCATACATATATATATATATATATATATATAAGTTAAATACGATTATAATGAAATTATTAATTATTTTTAGTAATTCGTAAAAAAATATATATTGAATATATTTCTGTTCAATAAATATATTTTTACAATTATTATAATAACAATAAGACAAATCAAATAGAAAATAAAAGTTAGATAAATTACTTTCTGGAAATTAATTAAAATTTCAATATTTATAGAAAAAATTCACAAAGTCTCTTAATAATCTTAAATTTGAAGAGAAATGTTCTTTAAACTCAGTTGATACAAAAAATAGGTAGTGAATTTTGAAAAAGTTTTAACCAATAAATTATTTATAGATAAATCCCGAATTTAACTTCGATAAAAGTCATTATTAAAGTCGATTTTAATGAATATTTTTATTTGAGAGTAATAATAATTTTCATAAATAAATTTTTGGTTCGTTTTAAAAAATTGACAAACTTGTTAATTAAAAAGAAATATATTAAGTTGTCGCCTTTTTTAATTTCTTGTTATAATAAAAGTAATGAATTAATATTGAAGTTGATTTATGCATGACGTTAAAATTCAAACCAATTAATATTTTTAAAAAATGAAAGACGTACATTATGTTCATTAATGCTAATTGAGAAATTGTATATCATAATACGTTCAAAGAAAATATTTAAAGATTATTAGCAGTCGATCTAATTAAAAAGATTTATTATTACAAAGCATACAAAACAACATTTTTATTTATTAAAAATTTAATTTAACTTCGTTGTATTGTAACAAAATATTGGAAAATTAATTTTAGTTATTAAATTTAATGAAAAATATGACGTAATAAAATGCTTTGTACTCTTTAAGCATACTAGAACTCTATACTAATATTAAAAATATTAAATTTAGGTTTTAATAACAAATAATTTAATACTAAAATTGGTTAGAAAAAAAATTATTATAAAATTCGTCTCTTTTTTCTTTTTTTTTTTGAAAAACAGTTTTTATGTAAAATTTATTTTTTGACAGTTTTTTTCTAGATAATCGTAATGTCAGTGATAAATAATATATCGTTATGTCAAACTTTGATTAAGGGGCAGTTAAGGGGCAGTTGAATGTTATTCAGTTCATTATACTAGCCTTTTCAGTATATAGTTATTGAATAAGTATAATTTTTATTTATCTTAAAAAACTCTTATTATAATATAAATGTTATTTTTAAGATAATTTATTTTAAATAAAGTAAAATATTGAAAATTATTTCACAAATAGTACTAAATTTTTATCAAAAGTTTCTCAGTGATTATCATAAGGAATTTTTTTTAATATTTTATAAATAAAACATAAAAATATTTAAGTATTTATATCATAATTGTAGCACTTTTACTATTAATATTTCAAGTAGTTCACATAATTGTTAGGTTTTCGAAAAAATAAATATGTAAATATATGTAATTTATTTACTTAGCGTTCAATTAACTATACAGTACAATTCTCTATACGTGTAAATTTCTAATTGGAATTATTCGGTGCTAGTTTCTAACACTATGTATTTTAAATGCAGTTAGACTAACTTACAGAATAATTACGAAAACTGTTATAAAACATGTTGAAATATCATTATTCAAGTGAAATTAAAATTTGAAATATTCTATTATATTTTATATTTAAATATCATATTTAAACAAAGTGCAAAAATATAAAAATTCTAGTTTTGTAATATTTATTTTCTTCATCGCCATTTATCTTAATTATATTATATCTTTATAACTACTTCCACAATATTTTTTTCTTACTGTTATATTTTAATTATTTTCTTTGATACTTTTTGTAGATAAAAGTTAATTGTATAGTTTTAAATTGTACAAAGTATGTAGAACAATTTACGAGTAATTAAACACGACAAAAGTAAATTCATTTCTTGTTTCACTTTAATCTATTCTATGTGTGTATCACAATGAAAAATAATCTATTTAAAGTAAAATATATCATCATGGATTAAAATTAATTCTTTATAAAAATGATATTTATAATTTTATTAAATTATTGATAATAGTTACAAATTATTTAATTAGTTTTATTGAAAGAAAATTCAAATAATAATTATAATTTTATTTTACTTTGGACATTTGAATATGATGTGTCATATATTTACTTATGATTCTTAGTACTTAAATTATTTTATTAATTTCTACAAATGATTTGTTTACACCACAAACTAAACATTTTTGTCTGACCACAAATGTTATATAAACCATAATAAATATTTTTTTTCTTATACATATTTCAACGACGATGCTATCTATCATCCTCAGAGCATCGAGTTATAGAAAAATCAGACTTTTCTATAAATTGTCACCTTAGGAATGATATAATCGCCATCTAAATATAAATTATCAACAATCAAAAATGATCAATAAGAAATTATTGGACATTTTAAATTTGATTTTTTTTACTTATGAGGTTAAAATAGAATAAATTTTATGAAAGTATATCTAGACATAATATTAGAATTGTTCTATTTTATATCGAACTGCATTAAGTTATTAGATTGAAAAATTTTTGAGTACAACTTAATGTTGTCTATAAAATGGATATTTGAACACTTACATGTTTGTATTACATCTTAAATAATTAAAAAATATACATTTAGAAACATTTATGGATTTAAATAATGAGTTGGTTAATTAACATGTGTTATTATTATTGATTAAAAGTATTATTTGTAAATATATTACTTTGGTAGAAAAATAATTTCGGTTTATGACCTTAAAATTCATATATATTTTTCTCTTTTTCTCTCTTTTTTTTGCACAAATTTTACGATGTCTTAGATCAGCCTATAGTTTAGAGTCTATCCAATATGAATGGCGGTCCCTGGAGGTGTACGTTCCCTGACAACAGCCTAAGTCGTCGTATCAATTTAAATCATCGTCATGTGGCTTCATAAACTATCGATCTTTCGTGTTCAAATCCAGGAAACATTTCAAAAAACCTGGATGTCAGTCGCAAAAGGATAGATAACAACCCAAAAAGAAGGTAAAAAGTAAAAAGTAATAAGTAATTCCTACCCTACCTCCTCCATTGGGGCCTAACATAAGTCATAAGGTAACACGATGGTCGTGTGTTCAATTCGTGGTGTTACGCGTCGACCATCAGCGTGCGTTGACTGGTCGCATGAATGGGGTTGATGTGAAGTAGCACGGTTGCACAAATCTGTTGCGTTGTCTGTTGTAGCCGATCCTCCTGTTTAGAGAGATCACTCTTGTTCTGGGAAGCTGCTCAAGCAACGGGTTGCCCCGCAGCTCACACGTGTAAAATCTCCAGCTAGCGTCCTCGACAAATTTGGCAACCGTACAGACGTTCGCTTGCTCATGCAGCCCTGACGTAGGATAGTTGGAAGGCTTGTCAATCGCTATCTTTAGGATCTTGTTTTGAACTTTTTGCAGGCGGAGGATATTCGTCCGCAAGGTATTCCGCCAGATCAGGGAGGCGTATGTCATGATCGGCCTGATCGCCATAGTATATATCATGACTTTGTTGTGCATCAGGCCGCTCCTCCTAGCCATCAGAGGATACAGTTCCGCTAGGGCCCCATACGCCTTCTTGCGTACACATGTGACGTACTGGTTGTAACGTAAACGCCTGTCCATGTGTACGCCCAGATACCTGTCGGAATCCTTCCAGGTAACGTCGACGCCGTCGATGACTCCGTTTCGTTTGCGAGAAGACGATTCCCTCTTCCCTTTTTTAATTTTCCTTGATGTTTTATGTGATTCAGAACAGTTGGATGACTAACGTCTAACTTTTGTGCAAGCTCTCAAATTGTGCGTGGTTCTGATTCAATTAACGCCTTTAATTAATCATTATGAACTGAAGAAAAACACACGCGAACTTCTTCATCTTCAAGACTGTCGTCTCTAGCACAAAAAAATTTTTTTGAAGCCATTATTGCACCGTACGTACATTAACAGTACCCAAACCAAAAACTTCATTAAGTTAACAAGTAATTTCTACTGCTTTATTATCATTTTTTAACTCATACAAAAAAATCTCTTATTTGTTTCTTTCCCATCTTTAATTAAATAGCCTAATTTAAATCAAAATTAAAGATTAAACCAAAGTCGATGTTACCAAAGTACAGACCAAAAACATACTTAAAAATGATATTAATATCAATACGATGAAAGGACGGTTTCATTGAAAAAAACTTGAGGTTAGAATTCAGAAACAAAAACCGTAATTATTTTCCTACCAATCTAAAAGTATTATCAGTTATGTGAAATATTATTTATCGCTTATACTTTATATTAAAAAGTAATACATAACATTAGACAATATTTGTTATTCTTTTCAGTTTTATAATTTTTAAGTGTGTACTTACATCGTTATATATAATTTTTAGAGATGTATTATAATGGTTGTGAGTAAAATTTTCTTTCTTGTGTATTTAACTTATTTTAATGACAGACAGTGTAGTATATCTAATCTGACATTGCCATAAAGTTTTCTTTTAAATGTTAAATAATGAATATTAATCTTAAATACCTAATTATTCAACATCTGTTTATACTTTTTTTAATTGGTTCTTTACAAAATATCCACCAAATGCAAGCAGTAGTGATCATTGTGATAGTTTTATAAAAATATATTTAAATCAGAACAGAGTTTGTTGTGTACTTTCTTCATAATTTTATTGTTTTTTGTTTCAATACTCGTATATATTCACGTTTTGATATACTTTTTAATACAAAAAGTACGCATTTGTGTTTATTTAAAAATGGTGAAACGTACATATACAAACAAAGAGCTGAAATTATTTTTGTTTGATGATGTTGATAGTGGAAATGATTTAAGCGATTGAATTTAAATATTTTTGCGCGAAAGATCTCTTCCAGACTAAAACATAGAAAACTTGACCAATGGATATTGAAAACAAAAACTGAGTGAGTAATGTTTTCGTTTATAATTGTTCTTTTATATGAACGATTTAAAAAGCATGTTATTCAAAAAGTCATTTTTTTATAATTGGGAAAATTTTAATTGAGAGTAAAGGTATACACTTCTAAACAAACCCTTTTTTATCACAAATTATGAATCTAATTTCTCATTTATATGTTTACTACATTTTTTTAGATAAACTTAAAAAATGATTTATGAATCAAATTTGTAATTTTTGAGGAAACTATTAATATATCTGCCAATATTATCAAACAAGATAAATTAAATTTATAATAATACGCCTATATACCTTATAAACTTTTCCAATGTAAAATATCAAGTAAAAGAAAAATATATTTTACCTTTTGTCTATCTCATTTAATATATATATATATATATATATATACAATATTAAAAACATATTTACAAGTGTTCAGTATTAAATATATTTTCATTTCTTTGAGGTACTAACTATTTAAGTAAATAAAAAACCTGAATAAATGCAGTATTTCCGTTATAAATCACTTATTTAAACCAGAAAATGACATTAGAATTTCAATGCCATATTAAATCTTAATCGCACTCGTTACTTGTGAAGAAAATATTTTTTCACAAGTACCACTGCAATATAAAGAAATATTTATTTATTCTTATCTATCTTACATATACTAGCAAAATTTTCAGTAAACTTTTAAAGCAAATAGTTAATTATTCTTTAACATTGAATTTTATATGTCAGCAAATAAATTTTATTTACGTTACGATAGAATTTTAATTATTTTTAATATATAAATTGATATTAATAACTAACTAGTGTATTATATTAAAAATAAATATAAGAACGTTACGTGTTTTATAGGGTACTGAATAAACATATATATATATATATATATATATATATATATATATATATATATATATATATTATATATATAAATATATAGATATAGATATATACATATATGTCATAATAAGAATACAACTCTATCAAATTATGTTTTTTGTTTTATATGCACTTTTTTCTTTTATATTGACCGCACTATATTCATATCGTGGTAGGATATAAACCAATAACATCACAAGACAAACATGAGAGTCTATATACTCTGTATATTAAGTTGACTAGTACCAATATATATTTAAATTGATACAGGTTTACAATAAAACTGTCTAGAAGAATAAAATGCTTTTGTCTAGAAAACTAAATTCTGAAAATTATATTCAATTTACTTCTGTTTAATAAAGCTTTTTAAGCCAATAAACAGATTTTTTTAATAAAATTTTATTTTTTAGAAATATTTCAAATTAAATATAAATACATATAAATATAAAGAAGAAAATGTATAATTCATTTTAATAGAAGATACTTTATCTATTTATCAGACGAATTTTAATATATATTTATTAAAAAATCATTACCTTTTCGAAATATAAATTTTAATCATGGATTGTAAATATATATACTAGAAAATAGTCATTCATATTCAAGAAATTTTAAACTATTGTAGTTTTATTTCAAGAATTCTAGAAATTATATATTATGTGATTCTCAAAAATATAAAATTTAATTTAAAATTAATATATGTATATATATATATATATATATATATATAAGATCTGAAAATTAATTGAGATATTTTTTAGAATAACACGAGTAAATTTCTTTTAAAAATGTAATTAAAATGTAATAAATTTTGTTCAGTATTTTGTGATTTATTTCTTATTTTTAAGGAAATAATCAAACTGACATAATTATTCAGTAGTTAAAATCACCATATACTTACATATATATATATATATATATATATATATATATATATATATATATATATATATATATATATAGTTTAAAAATATATTTTCGCAACGATTCACTGTTAAAAAGAAAAGTAAATTCACTAAGTTAGAAAACAGTTTTACAATAACAATACTCTTATCATTCTTTGATATAATTGGACATATATTCATTTTTATAACGTTGTGATTTTTGTTTTGAGAAGTTTAACTTAAATAAAAGTATTATTTAATAATTCAATATATCTGAATTCCATAATTTAATTTCCAAGGTTACTTGGCCATAGTAGACAGTTTAAAAAGTATTACTATTTAATCTATTAAACGTTCACGGTCCATTTCTTTTGTAACAAATTAATTGCTGAGCTGGAGTTCATAGTGTGTAATCTATTTCATGTCTCATCAAGCACTTATTACTTTTTGAGAATGTTTTTATTTGGCGTAGAGATGTGTGCTTCTATAATTAATTGATCTCTTAATACATAACTTTTATAAATAAAAAAAATTATTCTAATATACCTTGAGAATAAAATCCTTTTTAAATTATAATAAATAAATAACAATTAATTTTAACATACTTTTGAATATAGTTTGATGAAACTAGAAATTAATTAGAAGTAATAAGTAAGAATTAATTAATTAGAAGTATTTTAGACAGTAAATTTTATTTTGATAATTCTTTTACAATTTTGTTATTATCAAAATATATATATTTTTATGTAATTAATATATTATTATAATTATATACTAATATATTATTATATAATTATTATACACAAAAATTTTCATTTCTGAACATTATTGTTAAGGAAATTACTTTCAGTACTGTTTAGAAAATGAAAGTAGCGTTAATTTTCATAATAATTATGATTAATTGATGAAAAATTTCAATATATTTTTCACTCCTGCGAACTTTAATTCGAAATAATTATTCATCTCTTCAATGCATTATAAATTTAATTCAGTCCTTCTGCCATGTTTTACAAAAAGAAATATCTAAAAAGGACATTACACTTTTGATTTTATGTTATTTGAAATTATTGTAACTGTTTTAATAACATTCAATATAAAATAATAATAGTATACATATTAAAAACAGTTAAAAACAGTATTTTAAAATATTAACTACACAAAAGTTTATTTAATTTATAAAATATAAAAGATTTAAATTATGTATAACACATATCTTTATATTAAAAATAATTATTAATTTCATCTACCCATTTGCATATTTGTAAAGTGCTTCTATATATATATATATACAACATTCAATGTGCTATTCATGTTTATTATATTCATATATATATATATATATATATATATATATATATATATATATATATATATATATATAGCACATTGAATGTTGTTTTGATACCAACATTTTCTAGAAATATTGATTTATTCAAAAGTATTTTCTTATTATACGTTTATTACAAGTCTATTCCAAAAAAAACGGTTATTTAATCCTCTTCTTGAAAATATTACATACTAGACTTGAAAAAAGTAATATAACTATAGGATGACAGCAAGCTTTATTGGGAAAAGGTTGTTTCTTGGATTTTAGTTGTGTGTTTTCGTAGTTTTTCTTTGTACGTGATAAATTGCTTCTCATTGAATCTAATCTGACATACTCTCCAGAAATGATTTAATTTTGAATAAGCACAGCTTGAAAATAACAATCTTCTCAATGTGAATTAGTTTTATATTTATTTTAATCCATTTAAAATATTTCAACTGGTTTTTATACTCTATTGTAAAAATCAGTTCTGAACGATTAGTTTTATTAATAGCGTATGTAATAATTCTTATAATTAGACAATAATGTTAATTATTATTTTTTATATAATGAGAACACATACACACAAACTGTCTTTCTCATATAAAATAATACGATATTTAATAAAAATACATAAATATGTTAATTTATCTAACATACATTATATATATATATATATATATATATATATATATATATATATATATATATATATATATATGTATGTATGTATATATGTATATATAAACAATTTGCATCTACATGTAGGTGTGTATTAAAACAATAGAGGAAAAAAGGGAGAACAAAGGTATTCGTAACAAGATGAAAGTAACAACATAAGTTTGAAAATCATGAACAAAAAATTCAATTCTTTCCCTTGTCTTGTCAAAAGTTTTGATATGAATATAACTTTTGTTATCTTCTACATAAATATTCTAAATTTCAATATGTGTTTAATGTGGGATACAAGGAAAAATATTTTAAACATAATATATTTAGTGTTTTTACAAACAGTAGTAATAATAATAATTTGAGTATTACTCTTAGTTGTATATATATATATATATATAGCCAATTGTTATTCATGTTAAATATGATTTATTTTCTACTCCAGATTTCTAAATAAAAAAGTATGATAAATAATGAAAAATTATGTACTAAGGTAAAAATCTAGATCTAAAAGCATAAGACAATAATAGAAAAAAATATCTATATTCAACGAAAAATAAATAAAATAGTTTAAAATTTGTGGAAGTTTTATATTTAGTAAAATAATTTATAATTACATATATCAAAATTTGATAAAATGAAAAAACTGAAACTACTTAAAAAGAGAATATGTAGACGTTAAATTATTATATCAGCTCTTACACGTTTTTGTGTACATGAATAAAATTTATACAAAAATATAATATTGAGCACTATTAAAACCTAAATAAGAATAGAAATATATAATTAATCTAATAGAATTGAAAATAATGTGTTTTTCGTAATAAATTATGAAAAAAAGTAGTCTTAATTTATGTTTTAATAGTTCATCATTGTTCGTAGAGTAAAATCACAATGAATTTAATGTCTATATTATGAAATCAATAAATAGAACGTTAAAAAAAATATTCGGTGCAAATTTCAATTAGTACTATTAAATTAATTATTTATAAATAAAACAAACATAAAAACGTTTTTTCAATAACTCAATATTCATACATATCTCTATCTTCTTATATATATATATATATATTCATTTTCTAAAAATTTTTAAATCTATTTAGTTTTATTTAAATCTTTTTACATCTTATTTTCTATAAGTTAAGTATTTTTAGATATTTTCTTTTTAGATTAACATAAATATATAAGGCATGAAATACGCTTTTGAAAGACCGTCGTTTCTGTCTATTTATCATACTTATTTACAGTAGATTCACTATAAACATCAAAACCGAGCGAAGTACGTTTACGTTACGACTTTGGCAATAAAAATATAAATATGTACGTCACAGCACGCGACGTGGTATTAATAATATATTGAAAAGCGAGAAGACCGTTGTAATATTTTCAAGACAATCTATCATGAAATATTTATTAGAAGTTGAAAATATCATAAGCTAAAAATCTTCCGTCCCCTATTTCGATATCATTTTTAATTTTTATCTTAAATCTGAAACATTTATTGTGTGAATTTTAGCAAGAATTGAACTTATACTGGAATTTAGAAAACGATGATATATAAAAAGAAAATATTTAGGTACGGACACTAAATTATTCACTAGCATTCGTTAATTCAGTGATTAACGGATTCAAATACTTCGTTTAATTGAAAAAAAATATTAGTATAAAAAGAAAAAAATACTGAATGACTAGCATATTGAGTTGCTTGACAATCAAGTTTGAGATTTTTTTGATTGTTTATGATTATTAAAATACATAATAACATTTAAAAATATAATCTTTTATTCAAAAATGATTCTCTTAAATCGAAAATAAAATTCTCATTCGATGAATATCTTTAAATAAAAATAAAGTACTTAATTCAGTCTCATAATATAATGATTTTATGGAAAAAATATGTTTTTGTATATATAATACAATAAAAAAATTTGCACTAAAAATAAATAGAGATGTATTTATTTAAAGCTGTTAATTTGAAAATATATTGTGAACTATGATGTTCAGATAATTCTCCTAGGCATCGTTTATAATTTCATATTACTCGATGAATGATATATTGTCACAACTCTAAATTAGTGCCTGTTATTTGCTATCTCCCTCCCTCCCTCCCTCTCTCTCTCTCTCTCTCTATATATATATATATATATATATATGAACTTTATACGAGAAACAGGGTTTTTTAATGTATGAAACTCAATTTTTATTATATAGAACAGTAATTATCCAATTCGATTAATATTTGACTTAAATTAACTGTACCTCGTTATACACGTTTAACATTGAAAATAATGGTTTATGATTAATTACAACTATACAAATTTACTAACAGGGCCGAACTAGAGTCAATGACAGAGTTATTTTTTGTTTAAGAAATTAAGTTCCGTACCAAATACAATAAGGAAAAGAAACCACTAATATTACTTTTCTGTATAATGGAAACAATTAATTAAATTAGTCTAAACTATAATTATCATTTAAAAAGTTGTGTCGCTAATTATTAAATATTTTTAATGAAACGAAAGTATTACATTTCGATTCTTATACACAGTTTTAGTTCAGTTTCCTTAATAATATGAAACTAATTTATAAATCTTGTACACATGATTTCACGACGTCTGGTCGCTCCATAATCATGAAATTTTCTTAGTCACACATTGTAAAATAACTTATTGTAGACTCACTTAGGTATCGATTTCTAGGAGAAATTAGGCTAAATTCTTTTTAAATTGGGGATATAACAAATTTGTTAATTGAAAGTGTGTATTGATTCTAATGTTTAATAAAATGAGTCATATATTACACATCAGAAAACACGTTATATCAATTAATTCTCCTTATGTATGTATATATATATATATACATATATAAGGAGAGAGAGAAAAACATGTATAGATAATATCATTCTCTTTAGATTCACAGCTGGATGAAATCCTATTCCAAACCTTTTCAGTATAAACGATTCAGTGCCTATCTTTTCCATATATTTTCAATAATTTGTTTATCTCATAATCCCATCTGTTCATTATTCTTTTTCTTGATCTTTTTAAATTTATTGGTGCCCAATTAATTGTTTCCTTTTTGCAACGATAGTTTTCTCTTCTTCAAATGTCACCTCACGCATTTCCATTTTAAAATCTTCACTCTACTTATTGTGCCTGTAACTTTGTTTCCGTATCTATCATATTCTCTCGTTTTTTTTTATTCCCAAGATATATCTTTCAATACTACTATATTGTTACGAAATTGTTACTTACAAGACAAACCTATTGAAAAGTGTCACCCTGTGTTTAAAAAAATGTTTGTGACAGATAGAGTGGCAAAATAGTGTAGTAGTCACACACTTGAAATGCACTAATTTATTACACAAGACTGAATATAAGAACATTTGAAAACTAAACATAAAGGATTATATTTCTGTCGGCATCATCCCACAGGTCACAAACCTAAATAAATAACAGTAGATTAGAACGCAGCAGTGTGTAGTTAAGTAAGTGCACCATGTATGATCAACAATAATAAACATTTCAAATACACTCCACTAGTTATTATTGTTATTTAGAATTCGTTACATATATGTATATGTAAAATTGTAAATACTAAGTAGAATGTACAGATTGTCATGTATATATATATATATATATATATATATATATATATATATATATATATATATATACGAGGTCAGACAATTAAGTAATGCGACAAAATTCAAAAATCGAGTATATTTAAAAATTAAGGTACATCGCTGAGATCCCCTTCAAAGTAGTCCCCTCCCGCATCTATACACTTATTCCAGCGAGTTTTCCAGTTTTCGTAACAATTCTGGAACACTTCTTGTGGGACCTCTCCGAGTACCCTCGTCACAGATTCTTGGATATCTTCAACGGAGTCAAAATGTCGACCTTTGACGAATTTTTTCATATGAGGGAATAGGAAAAAGTCGCAGGGTGACATGTCCGGTGAATAGGGCGGTTGTGGTAACGTTGCGATGCCTTTAGACGCCAAAAACTGAGAGACACTGAACGCACTGTGACAGGGAGCATTGTCGTGATGCAGAACCCAAGTCTTCGCGATCTCTGGACGCACTCTGAGCACCCTTTTTCGTAATTTTTCGAGCACATTGCGGTAGAATACTTGATTTACGGTTTGTCCAGGTGGTACGAACTCTTTGTGAACCACCCCTTTGCTGTCGAAGAAGCAAATCAACATGGTTTTCACTTTGGACTTGCTCATTCTCGCCTTCTTTGGCCTTGGTGCTCCAGGGTACAGCCACTGTTGGCTTTGTCGTTTAGTTTCGGGATCATATTGAAAGAACCAACTTTCATCACCAGTAATAACTCGATCGAGAAGAGTAGGATCACTTTCAACCTGCTCGAGACAATCTTGAGCGATGTTCATTCGGTGACATTCGTGACATGCACTACTCGCGCGTTGTTAAAAAACACTAAACAACTGGCGAAGAAATAATCGTACGAGGGTGGTCAAGGTCTCAATCGAGAGAGTAGGGATCTGCTATTACGGTGGCGGAGTTACAGGTTCGCAGTTTTACCACAGGCCGAGAAAAAAAATCGGTCGCATTACTTAATTGTCAGACCTCGTATTCAAATGTATATATATATATGTATATATATATATATATATATATACATGTGTTTATATATATATATATATATATATATATATACAGATACACACACATATATGTATATATATATATATATATATATATATATATATATATATATATATTATACATATGTGTGTATTTTAAAAAGGAGGAAAGTATGAATTTGAACAACAAATTTTAATTTCAATAATATCAGGTTCAATAACATGAAAATAAGAAATGTTCATATAGATATGAAGAATAATCTTTACTTTGAATCCAGAGTAAAAAATATACTCTATACTTATTATTATTGCCTTATTTTTCAATTATGTTGATCCAAAATTGCATATTTTAAAAAAAAATTCAGAACTTATTTAATTTTAAAAGTTTTATTACTGTATTATCAATAATTATATTGATAATTTTTTTCATTAAGTTAAAATTGTATTTAAAACATATTTATTTTCATACATGTTATTGACGCAAATTAAAAATATTGACATTTACATTAAAATTGAGAGCAAATATAAATAATACGAATATATATGTATATATATATATATATATATATAAAGTTGGTAGGAAAATAATTGCGGCTTATGATTTTTAATTATATATATATTTTTCTCTTTTTTTGATTTTTTTTAACTGTTTTAAGTGATCAAGAATTGTTGGACGACTAGCACTCAAACTTTTGTGCAAGCTCTCGAAATGTTGTGCGTGGTTCTAATTCAATTAACGCCCTCAGTTATGAACTGAAGAAGGATGCTTGCGACCTTTCTTCATCTTTAACACTCTTGTCTCCAGCAAGAAATTTTTGGAATCACCATTACACCTTACATTCCCTTAACAGCGCCCACACCAAAAGCATCATTTAGTTTACGAGCAGTTTCTGCTGTTTTAACATCCGTTTTGAACTCATACAAAAAATTTCCCTTGTTTGCTTCTTTTCGTGTTCAATTCAATAGCTCAATTTTAATAATAAAACAAAGTCGATGTTCCCAAAACACAGACCGAAAAATACACTTTAAAATTATATTAACATGAACATTATGATATGACACTCGTTGAAAAAAACTATGTTTAGAATTCAGAAAATAAAAACCCAATTATCTTCCTACCAACCTAATATATATGTATATGTATATATATATCATAGAATTAAATTATCAATAGATCATTTTTTATTATTTATAGGAAAACAAGTAGTATTAAATGTGGTATTATTGAGAAATTAAAAAAATGTTATGTGAAAGATGTTTATTCTGATAAGAAAACAAATACTGAATTATCTAATAACAATATTTATGTTTTAACACGAAAATATTGGTTATACATTATTACAGAATAATTCGTTTATTTGAAATCAAGTAATAAAATATAGCTGTCGTTTTATAAATAGATGGAAGAAGATAATCAAAATTTCCATTTCAATTATATACAAAAGATACACGATCGCTAAAATTCAAAAACTTAAAGGAAAATTTGCTCAGTAGTAGATCTTCAAAAAGTGAAGTTAATATATATATATATATATATATATATATATATATATATATATATGTGTGTGTGTGTATATATATATATATATATATATATATATATATATATACGTATATAATATAAAGAGAGAGAGAATTAGAAGCTCTCCGATTAATAGAGAGAGAAATACGAAGGAGTTATTACAAATAATTAACAATATATTTTTATATGTTTACAAATGTAACGTTTAATAATACAAGTTGTAAAAAAATTTATAAACATAACACAAATTTTAAATTTATAATCCTAATAACTTAGTTGTTTCATTATTTCTATTTTAAAATGTTTTGCAGATATAATTGTATATCTAATTATATATTCGAATAGAATAAAAAAAAAACGTAAATTAATGTTCATTTCACATACTTGTGAGGTTACATAATGTCTTCAATATTATAGTAATTATTTGTTCTTTTCAAAAAAATTATAATTATAGTAACTTTAATAATTTGCAACAATATTTATATTTAAGTAACATATCTTTGTGGTTATATATATATATATATATATATATATATATATATATATATATATATATGTGTGTGTGTGTATGTGTGTGTCTATATATATATATATATATACACAAATATACATAATCATTACTTATTGAAACCATATTTTACATGAATTATTTAAATGAAATCTATTACACCTTTTACTGACAGAGCATAATAATAATGTCGAACTTTCATTTCTAATAAAACAAACCTAGTTTTACTATAATAACTGGCTGTCTTGTATATGATTAGTAGTTCCATCTCAGTATGCTTTACATGTGTGAATATATTTTAATGAGAAATTAATTTGACAGAGATAAATATATATATATATATATATATATATATGTATATATATATAGATATATATATATATATGTATATATCTATGTATATATATATATGTATATATATATATATATATATATATATATATATATGTATATATGTATGAATATATATATATATGTATATATATATATATATATATATATGTATATATGTATATATGTATGTATATATATATATATATATATATGTATATATATATGTATATATATATATATGTATATATATATATATATATATATGTATATATATATATATAGAGTGTTTCAATTTCATTATTATTTTATAACAAAATAGCAATTTAATACAAGATTAGATCTGATATTTTCTTTTATGTAATGTTCACTCATATTATGTTCACGTTTGATTTTCGCATGTATATTCTAATTCATATTTAAACTTTGAAAATTAGGAATATATTTCTGGGATACCAGCAATGTTTCAGAATGTTGACATATTCAATTCTATATTACACAATTATTGTTCATGATCAAGTATTGACCGTGATTTTATTATATATATATATATATATATATATATATATATATATATATATATATAAACACACAATGGTAAATAACTTTTGCACAAAGATTCAAAATCTGTATGAATGTCCGTTATGACTAAACGTGTATAGAATATGAATATCATTTCCAAATATATTTGTGCTATAATTGGAATCGTTTCCATAGCATCCAATTCGGCATTTCGTTTGAGATGAAAAGCATGATTTGACTTAATGTGTTTCAGATGTATCCAAATTCAGTGTGTAAGTAATTTTATTCCGTCTGAATTCTTTTTATTCTGGAGTACTTTTGAAATATTGTACATTTTCTAAAATACATTATGTTCAAAATGTTTCCTCTTAAAAAATAATACGTTGTAATTAAAAAGTATTTTGTACGTAAATTATATTAAATTTGTTATTAATATTTATGTTAATAATATATTTAAAATATTGTCAATGTCGGATAAAATCGAAATACGTTAAATTTTTCAATATTGGAAAATAATTTCTTTATAGAAAATTTATTTTTTCAGTGAATGTAATTTTACGTAATTAGTTATAAAATTTAGTAACAGGATAATAACAAACTTTTCTAATCGTCAAATTATTAAATTCATTTAAATATATTTCAAAAAATGTCTTGAGGCATTTTTGTACATGAAATGTGATTTTATTAGAGGAATAAATTTTACTGAAGAGTGAAATTAAAAAGAATAAATTTTATTCCGAAATTATACAGTTTAATTAAAAATGAATGTACTTGCAGATATAATTTATTAATATTTTTTTATTAAAAAAATGTACTTATATATCAATGTTTTTTTTATTTTTATCGATTTTTTAAATAATTTTCCAAGTTTAAAACAGTAAAAAAATGTTTAGTGTATTCTGTTAGTTCTGGCTGCATAAAAAAGTATAAAATTAATTCCATAGTTAATATTCATTCACAAATATATTTTTTACTCCTTCACATACAATAAAAAAAAATGTGATAAAATATTCAATAATTGATTACTAATCGTTTTCGATTGCTGTTTATATGCATTTCGATTTCAATAATGTCATCCTCGGAATATGAAAGTACAGAAATTAGTATTAAGTTGGTAGAAAAATAAATGCAGTTTTAATGGAAAGTGACATTTAATCATATTAATATTAATGTCATTTTTTTCTGTGAATTTTGATAACATCAACTACGGTTTTATTATTAATTTTGCTTTAAATTAGGCTATTGAATTAAAAGTGGAAAAGAAGAAAATAAGAGAATTTTTTTCTATAAGTTCAAAACGGGTGGTAAAGCAATAGAAACTGCTCGTGAACTATACGAAGCTATTGATGTAGGTATTGTTAAGGAACGTACGGTGCAAAGTGGTTCTAAAAATTTTGTGCTGAGGATGAGAGCTTTGACAATGAATAAAGTCATTACCGTCCTTTTTCACTTCATAATGACCAACTGAAGGCGTTAGTTGAATCAGACAACACACAGCAACTTGAGAGCTTGCACAAAAGTCAGGCGCTAGTCATCCAACAGTTCTGTACCTCTTAAAACAGCTAGGAAAATCAAAAGAGAGAAAAATGTACATGAATTTGAGAGACATAAACCACAATTATGTTTCTACTAACCTAATTAATTCAGATTTTAGCCATATTATGCTAAGGATATTGTTATACTATCAAAATATGCATAAAAACATCCATTAATGGTTAATAATTAATAATTGAACATTTGCATTAGAAGAAAGTGTCGCTTTGAAGAAAGTAAGAAATTAGTTTGTGAGATTGAATTATGTCCTAGTATTAAAAACTATATTGAGTGTTCAATATGCTTTAATATAAGAGCAAATCTTATATATAATAACAAGTAGTTTTTTTCAAAAACAAAAATGTCAATTTATAAGTTTGTATATTACTTTTTACAGAGTTTTTCTAAATAAAATCATATTAAAAATGCATAATTACTAACCATACTGGATACTTAAAAATCTTCATTAATGTTATCTTTTTTAAAAAAATCATATATGGTACCCGGGCACCTTTATCTTCACTACAAGGTGTAAATTCTTAATGCAATATTTTCACTAGGAAAAAAGTGTAGACTTACTAAAATTGTAATAAAACATGCTTTATAAAATGTTGAATGAGATGTCACGAAACCACTTACCGCAGTCACTTAACTCGCAAAAGGTACTGAGGTACCTTTTCAGTCACATAATGGTTAATGTTTATAATTGTACTGTGGAAATCCTGTTCGTCATATACATTTTCGTTTCTTATATAATTAGTTTTAACTTTTCTTTCCTTTCAGTTCATCAAACCTACTTGAAGGTAACGGAGTCAAAGTCGTTTCCAAAAAAAACTAATTCACAATTATCCTCCAAGATTCGGATAAAACAATCTTAAATGTCTATTAAATATTTGTTATCCTGAAATTTATTTGTCTAGAATCTAAATTTTTCTACTTTTATGTTTTTTTACTTTTCACATTGTCATGAAATTTAAACATTCAATTAATTTTAACTATTTAATGTAAATTTTCTGCTTTATCTTTTTCTATAGTATCATTCCATTTCAACATCAGATATCCAAGTCAAAACATAAATACAAATTGATAAAATAGTCAATCTTTTAAAATGCAGTAATCCATCAATGTTATAATGTTTAATATGTTAATTTTTTTTTCTTATATTTATTTCATTTTTCCTTCATGAACAGTTATTATATATCAGTTTTTTTTTTGATATTTATTTAATATTAGTGAGTAATAATTTGAAATATTTCAAACTGATTATCAACATGTTCACAATTCATTTTTATATATATATATTAAAAAATAATAATATATAAAAAAATATTATTGAAATATTGCTTTAAATTACAAATATACTCTAAGACTTAAAATAAAAAAATATACTTATTACAACAATTTATATCTAATGAAACAAATAAATAAAAATATTTCTCAATAAACACTTTTTTTATAAATTGTTATAAAATGGAATTAAAAATAATTTCCCGTTAATATTACAAATATACAGGAACATGTTTCCTTTTATATGTTTAATGATTTTTTCATATCTACGAACATCAGTATAATTTGATGAATTGTTATTTGTATTTAATGTTTAGCATGCGATATTTAGTTATTTTCAAATATTTAAAGATATATATATATATAATACTTAATCTATGTTTCATGAAAATTGACACGATTCAAAAGATTTTTTCGAAATTCTGTCGTGTAGTTAAGCCTCTCGACCTAACTACATCTTGTTAAACCCTAACCTATATCACTCAATATTTGAATGAAGGTCCTTTCGCATATATTAACTGCAATTATCTATGGATTAGGATCGCATTCCTTGTTCAGATGAATGTTGTTGAACATGCGTGAGTGTTCTGTATATATGGTTAAACAACAATCCATACCACTATGAATTGGGCACTGACTATATATCAAATTAAGCTATCCTTGACCAATATTGATCATATACTTGTGATGAGCTTCAAAGGACTACTAACGAAGTATAATATTTCAAAAAGTATCATTAAAAATTATGTACATTTACTTATTTTTTTAGATTTGTTTTATTACATTGCCTAATTTTATGATGATATTTGCAATAACTAATAAACTGAATATGTATTTCGGTTTTAACGATTACTTTTTATCAATTTTAAACATAAGTTTAAAATTCTTTTCTTTTTGAATATTTATCTAATATAATAAATCTTTTGTTATAAATATTAACTAATTCAAATGACAAATTAATATATTTCAGATCTATTTTTAAACTAGTAATTTAAAAAATATACTTTCGCTTTGAAATTTAGTGTAATTTTAATTACTTATATTTCATTGTAAAACTAATTAGAAAAGTATAATGCCTGCACTCAAAACTTTATACGAAAAATGATTTTAATATAAAATATGCAGCATGTAACTTCATGGTGACAAGTAGTTCAAATTAATTAATTAATTAATCTATTTATAAATGCATTACAACTACGGATACGTTTTTTAATTCCTTACAGGCTTTTATCATATGTATATATATATATATAAATATACATATATACATACATACATACATATACATAATGTGTGTATGTATCATTATTTTCAGCCTTTGATAATCCACTTCTAAAAGAATATCTTTTCTTCCAATTCGAATTATCCAATTTTTCTCTTTTTCATATTGCAGTTTATTTTTTGGTACATTTATTATAAGTATTCATTGGTATTTCTTTTTTCTTTCTGTATATATATGTATGTATGTATGTATTTATACATAGAAAAGAGCATAAAGAGAAAGAAAGAAACGAATAAACTGAAACATATTATAGGACAAATAAATGTAATACATTGCAGCAGAAATGCTTTTTCCAGTCATGTGTAAGCTTGAATCGAATTACGAATGGCAGTTTATACAAAAGATGGTAATGTTAAAACGAATTATGAAAGGAAAATACATAAAGGAGATATTATTAAATCTTTTAATCATGAGAACCCCTTGAGTATATTTGCTAAGGAAATAATGTTCAAAGGTAGTAACATCTCTTGAAAAATGAAAAGATTAATATAAAGGATGACTAAATAGATTTTTTTCTATGAGCCATATATATCAGGAAGTTTATTTCTAATTTATATATATATATATATATATATATATAAAACAGCACACACACATATATAAATACATATATATATATAGTTTTTTCGATTGTAATTATATATAATATTTACAAAAAGAATTTTTTTTCAAACACTTTTTTATAATTCATTTTTTAAAACTAAATTTTTGGTAAAAAAAATATATTTTTTAAATAAAAATGAAATATTATTATTGAAATATTATTTTCTTAATTGTAAATAAAGTGGATTATTTTTTTACTTTAATTTCATTATATACTTAGTATTATTATAGAAATTTCAATTCATTAAAAAATGGTTATTAGTTTTAATAAATAATTTATTGATAAAAAAAACTATTTTGTATTTTAGTATAACAATAATTTTATATTTAAAAATTTTTTTTCAATTTTCAGTTGAATATTAGAAAATATTTTTTATACATACTCTCTTTTGTAATCAATATTTATTATCAATTGTTTAATTTATTAAAATGACTGAAATTCAATTTATAATTTCAATTTTAAAATTATGAATATTAATTTTTACTGAAATGATTAAGAAAATTTAATTGTCATTCTAATTTAATTTTTTAAATATTCGACATAAATATTATATATTTGAAAATATAATTTATGTTTTACTTGTATTATTTAATTTAATCTTGTTTATGTTTCTGTTTCGTTATATATTGGTTCATTTTATATTTTATTTGTTTTCATATTTTGTTTCTTGTCATTATGGCCATTATTTGAAAATTTTCCACATTTTAAATATCATTAAACACCTTCAGGTAGATACAGTATTCACTTGAATACAATGGATGAAAATAATTGTAGAAAATATTCAAAAACTGACCTTGAGGACAAGAAATAGAATCAAATCAGGTACACATGTACAAATACTCAATCTTTCATTATTATTTTATTTATGTCAATCTTGCAATTCAGATTAAATCAAGTTTATAAAAATTGGTATTAAATTTACCTATCCACGTGCAGAATTTAAATCTGATGATAATGATACCTCATGGTTTGAAGATAAGAATGTCAGATGGTAGGATTCGACACAATAGTGTAATTTCAAGTTATAGGCCACAAAACTTTTAATATGTGTACTGCTGCGTTAAGCCAACCATCTGTTGTAACAAATCAACATATTAATCTCAGTATTCGTGAAGTCATGTTGGCAGTGCGTGCTCGGTTTAAATCGAATATATTTAATTAAACTATTGATATTATTAAATTTAAGATTTTGAAGCTTTTTTATTTCACTTTTTTCTCAATTTTAATACGTTTATGTAATTAAATTATTTAGTATTTTTTCAGTTTTTGCAGCTTATACTCGAAAACATACGATTTTCTTAGTATCTACTGACAGTTGTTTTCATTTCAACCTAAACTGTCCTTTAGTACAAATTCCAATCCATGTATACAGGACGGGACAATTTCGCGCTTCCTTTCAGATGATTATATTGCATATTTTAGGTAAATAAATACTTTTAATGTACTAAAATGTACAAAATGTACAATGTTATAATCATAAAGATTAAATTAAACGAATTAAACAAATAGTTGATATAGGAGTGAAATACATGTACATACATATATATATATATATATATATATATATATATATATATATATATATATATGACTTTAGCACTCATTACTACACATTATTATAATGAGAAATTTCATAAACATTCAAGTACAAATATTTATTTCAATTATTCTTGAGAGCAACAATTAGTGTATAAATATTTCATTCTTTTACCTTGAGGTTTAAAATATATTTCTTTTTATGGTGCTTAAAATTGTACAAAAGAATCTCGTCTGACTTTATTAACAATATTATTTGACACTGTATATAAAATAAATAATTGTTAATTTAAAAAATTAATAATACATTAAAATTATACGTTTCAATAAATTCGATTATACGCTTCAAAAGGAATAATGTAACATTATTTAACGATAATATTTCATTTCTTAAATACATAATTAATTCTATTCATTATACATAATGCTACGCATTGCTTTTGTTCTTAAAGTGATAATCGTTAAACGATTCATGCAAATTCGTTACAATGATATTAATTTTAAATATTTTGTTTGGGTACAGAAACAATAATCTTATGTATGTGTATATATATATATATATATATATATATATATATATATATATATATATGTGTATATTCTGTTTTCTTCTATTTAATAATATTTGTATTACTGATAGATTGAATTTATTTTCTATTGATTTTCATGTCTCTACATTTTTAAATGAGTTTTTCATACCTTGTTTTAATAGTGGATTTAAATAATAAATATGCAATAGATATATTTTAAATGTAACATTTTGTTAAATATTTTTTATAGAAACGTTATAAAGAAAATATAAGGAATAATAAGTGTAAAAGTAAAAATGAGAATCTTTAATATATTTTCATCATTAAAACTTTTCTTATTAGTAAAAAAGAGTTAGTAAAAGAATTTATTCTTTTGTATGTTTAAAACTATTTTTTTAAATAAATCCAATGTTGTATAATATTTTATTATGACTATTTTCTTTGTTAACTTTATTCTATTTTTTAATAAAAAATAATGTATAACAATTAATATAATAATTAATTAATATAATTCACCTAAATACTTACCTTTTGATAACTATGGGATTCAAATGTATTTTAGGGGTTAAATAGAGAGGTGATAATTAGAAATAAATTATTGTAAAACAATTAAGTAAATAGATGCTAAGTAACAGATAAGTAAATGTAATTCTAATCTGTGGTTCTAAATAAATATCAATAATATTAAAAAAAAAATTAAATATCAATTATTATTTTAGAAACTTTTTAAAGAATGTTATATAAAAAACACAGACCGTTTTAAATAATTGAGTAAAATTGGTAAAAAATTAATAATTCATTTGGTATAGTACAATAAAAACTTACTTTGAAATTCTCAGTGAAGAAAAAATAAACTACATTTCGAAGATTTATAAATATCTATATATTATATATATATTATATATATACAATGGCAATGTAGTTACAGTAAAATTGTTTCTTTCTTGTCTGTGATCCTATTTTTACTATCATTCTTTCTTAATTGATCTTTGGAGACACATTGTAGTTTCTTTTTATTACTACGTTAATATGTAATTTGTATTTAGATAGCCTATTTGTTAAAAATATTTTTTTTCTATAAATTGTAGCAACTAAAAAAGGTAACTTTGATCTTACTTGATAATAATTACTTATAAACCAAAGTAAATATTATATTATAAATTATCATTGTAATTGTTATACTGAATTTTAAAACAAATTATTTAATTTGATTTCATGAAATAATATAATTAAAAAAGAATACTCAATAAGTATATCTGTTCATCGTATTTTATTTTCATCTATCTGTATATGATATATGTATATATATATATATATATATATATATATATATATATATGTATGTATGTATTTATATAAATAAATATATATATATATATATATATATATATATATATATATGTGTGTGTGTGTGTGTAGGTAGGTACGTACAGGTAGGAGTAAGTAAATTTTATGATAATGTTTTAATTCTCTAGAGAAATTTAGGTTTCATTTAGATTACTTCCTCATTTAATTTTTTTTTAAATAAGTAAATTCAATTTTAAATTATTGATAATTACAGTCATATATAGAAAAAAAGATAGAAATAGAGAAAAAGAAATATAATTTTCATAACTTTTACAATAAACTTCAATTAAAAAGTTGAATGCGAGATTTATTAATGTTATAGTTGTTAAATTAATGAAACTAGTATAGAAATTAACAACTATAAATTTACTGTACTCAAATGACTTCCAACTTCGAATTAAGTATACGATTTCATTAGAAAAGATAATTATAAGTGAATATTCTACTGCACATAGTTTATTTCATGCAAGTGATGTATTTATTGGAGTCCTACACTAGCTAATCAGATCGTTGTAGTCTAAAAAGTATCGAACAAATACAGAGATAATCTCCTCTGTTATTTTGAACAGGTATATGCTCGGCAGTGATAGAAAAACAGTAAAATATCTTTGATGGATTGATTAAGCGAAAGGGAGGCATCTTGTAACAGTCAGAGTATTCATTGTTTATTATTGAGCGATTATACAACATGAAAGAAATTTCATCGAGCATTAGTTGTTTCATCCTTCTAAAGTAAAAATCGTCACGAGCATGAAATAAAAATTAAAAAGAATATAAAAGTGGATGATAAACTTTCAATTTTTAATAGAGGCGTGTGAGCTCGGAACGAATTGCAAACATGAATTCAGGAGTAATTTTCATTGTGTATCTTTAATAAAAGACTACATTGACGAATATGTAGCATGTGATTTGGATGATGTTTCAAAGAAACATTTGCCACTAGATTGATTTATGTTCAATAAGCGAGTTTATATATATATATATATATATATATATATATATATATATATATGTATATGTGTGTATATATATATATATATATATATATGTATATGTGTATATATATATATATATATATATATATATATGTATATATGTATATATGTATATATGTGTAAGTGTACAAATACACACACACACACACACGACAGTCAGTTGATAAGTTTAATAAATTTCTATGAGATGGCGCCACCATTCATTTGGTAATGTCACTGCTATTAAGTGTCACTTTCTAAACCAGTATAGACGAAATTTCAGCCAGAAGCGACACGTTGTTCACATTCTACACATGTTTGAAGCGAGATTGTAGCAGTTACCGTGAAAGTTGAAAAAAACGAGCAGAACTTTTGAGTTGATTCGTCAGCGTGGATGAAACATATATCCACAACTACATGCCTGAGTCGAAACAGCAGTTAAAGCAGTGGACAACGACTAGTGAATGTGCGCCGAAAAGGCGAAGTCCATTTGTTCGGCTGAGAAGGTGATGGTGACTTTTTTTTGGGATTCCAAGGGAATCATCCTGATAGACTATTTAATGGAGGAGAAAACGATAACAGAAGTCTATTATGCAACATTATTGAACCGTTTGAAAGAAGAGCTGAAACAAAAACGACCAAGATTGGGGCACAAAAAAGTGCTTTTTCACCAGAATAACGCGTTGTCCCGCATATCGACCGTCACAATGGGAAAATTGCACGAATTATGTTTCGAACTGATTTATCATCCACCCTATTCTCCGAATTTGGTCCCGTGAAACTTCTTCCTCTTTCCAAACTTGACAATTTAGCTCAGTGGGAAGAAATCTCGACGAATGAGAATTTCATTACCACCGTCAATGCAAATTTTTCAGACTCGCTGGACCAAGTGTATAGTCAACAATGGAGATTGTGTTGAGAAATAAAATCGATTTTTTCCAAAAAAACGGCGTTTAACTTGCTTTTTTACCATACTTATCAAACGACCCTCGTATTTAAACAGTGATGGTGTTTAAAAAGAAATTTAGAAGATGTAATAATAGAAGTTCGTAGGAAAAGACGTGTTCCTTATTGGAATCCATGCTACAAATTTTATTTTAAACAGATGTATTCATAGTTACCATTTTTATATTCAACATTGAATAAATAGATAAAAGTGTTAAAGTAGAAAATCAATAATTTTCATTATAAAAATATTAAATGGACTGATGAGCGCTAAATTAAACATATACTCTCTTTTATATTTTTATTTAGTCAACTAAAAAGTATAACTATAATTATTTTACAAATTATCAAATGACTTTCGAATGCTTTTATCGGTTATCGTTCGACGACGTTATCAAATTACAAACAATCGATAATGACGTACATATAAATGATATACGATAGAAGCATTTATGCACCCTACAGAAATCAGTTTGACATTTGAATTTAACATATGTCACTTATAATAATTCACGATCTACAAATTTCGATCATAACATTGTCCCTAATATATTTGCAATCAAATCACATACGTAGAATATTTAATGTAGTAGTGAAATCAACATTCGCCATTAATGTCTATGGATAATATATGATATTACTGTTATTTAATACACATCATTACTCTAAATGAATAGTATATAGTTTTAAATTTGTTTGAATCCATAAAAATACACATATTAGTACTCAAAAATAATTTATTGACGATTACATAAGTTTTTATGTAATCTTTATCATTTATAGACATTTTTTCACTTTTTTTAGGTTATTTAATTATAAATAATAAATTTGTGTTGAATTCTAGTTATATATTTGTTATTAGGTTGGTAGAAAAATTATTGTGGTTTATGAACTTCAAATTCATATAAATTTTCAATAATTTTATGTTTTAAGACGTCCAGAACTGTTGTATGAACGCCTAACTTTTGTACAGGCTCTTGAATTTTTGTGCGTGGTTCTGATTCAACTAACGCCTTCAGTTGGTCGTTATGAACTGAAAAAGGACGCCTCTGACCTTCTTCATTTTCAAGACTCTCATCTCTTGCACAAAATTTTTGAAATCACCATTGCACAGTACATTCCTCAACAGTATACACAGCAAAAGCATCGTTTAGTTTACGAAGAGTTTTTGCTGCCTTACCACTCGTTTTGAACTCATACAAAAAATTGTTCTTATTTGCTTCTTTCTCATCTTTAACTAAATATCCCAGTTTGAAACAAAATTAATAATAAAATCAAAGTCGATGTTACCAAAATACTGACCGAAAAATGCAGTTCAAAATGATTTTAACATAAACATGATGAAATCACACTTTAATTGAAAAAAATAAGGTTAGAATTCAGAAAACAAAAACCGTAATTATTTTCGTACCTACCTACTAATTAATCATTATTATTCAAACTCTATTTAATTGTTTTTTGCGCATATTATAATTTGAGATGAAAAATTCATGACTTTTAAGCAAATTAGAGAAATAAAATATGATGAAAAATATTCATAATTATTAATTCAAAAATCAAAATGATATTTAAAGATGAAGTTACAACTGTTATTTTTGGAAAGATATCTTACGTAAATAAAATTTTATGAATTTGATTTGAATTTAAATACTGTTTTGTATGAATATTTCACAAACACACTTTTATTTATTGTGATAGTCGATATTAATATTCATAAATGTCCTTTATAATTTAAAATAATATGTCCTTTCACACTTTTCAACTATCACAGATTATGATTTTGAATAATTCGAAGCGAAAAGTTTCTTTTCTGTTGTACATTTCAATTTGAACCCTCATCATTTATCTGTTTCACCTGTTAAAAAAGCTCTAAAAGATAACATTTTCAGAATAACAACGAAGAGAACATGTATAAAAATAACTTAGAGATTGAATTAAAGAATTTGTTATAGAAAGATCATAAAACTTGACAGTACGAATATATAAATTTCAAGAAAGATTACATCGGAAAATTGACAGAAAATCTTTGATAACAAGAAGTATATTTTTCATTCAGGTATTTTTATTCGATTCCTTATTTACGAGCGATGACTTTCTTTCTTAAAGATACATAATAACTATATGCATACATATACACATACATACATATATAAATATATATATATATATATATATATATATATATATATATATATATATATATATATGTATGTATGTATGTATAGAATATGAAATACATCTATCCTACTTACAGAAGATATAAACATGCATCGAGTAGCTTGTATTTCTAAAGAGTATAGAGAGCACAATACACACACACACACACACACACACACAACACTAGGGCGACTCAGCTGTGCTTGTAACAGAATTTTCTGTCAGTTTATGCGATCTGTTCGTCGTGAGCGGACGTGCCTGGTATTCCTAGAACGCGCGAAATTTGTATTCGAAACCAAGACTCGCGTATGACATCGGTTGTGTCTATTCGTTGTTAATGCACAATTCATAAAGTAACTCTATATATTTCTGTAACCGTACGATATTTTATTACAATATCAATTAACAAATATATGAAAAACTATTTTTTCATAATCCAACCTAGCATACAAATAAATAATATACACAATTTATTAACACAAATATATTTATTGAACTATTATTGTACTCGTATGTATTCGGACTTGAACTGGTGGACTTAAATTAAATATTTAGAATGTGTTTTAAACTTGATATACATTCATAAAAAACACATCGTTACTTTTATATAACGTGCTTTTTATCTTGATTGTTAATATTGTTTATCAACAGTAAAATTTCTATTTCGTTTATTATTTTATCGATTTAATGATAAAAACCTACGTAATACAACGTGTATTGAGCTGTGTTTTATTTCGATATATACTTTCGGTTATTTCAATATTTCATCTCTAGTGCGCGTTTATTTTTTGTTAAGAAACTGTTTCGGACATTTAATTAGAATACACGGGTTTCGGTTATGTTCCAACGGGGGGCAAATTTATACGGAAGTCGTTTGAATATCGTTTTTGTATCAAACGTTTCTCAACAGTATTTTTTGGTGTGAACTTTGATCTATTTTTGAAACCCCACTGTGACTGAAAATAAAGTATACAATTGATCGACTAATTATAACAAGTAAATAGTACAGAGTAAATGTTTTACTGAAAATAAGAGAAGAAGAACATAAGAATATATAAAAAGAATATTTTAATCAGAATATTATAAATTTTTCAACACTGAATTTATCAGATTCGCTTGTTAAATAGACAAATCTATAATTTTTTACTTTAATTTCATTTATAAAAATGTTATTTTTATGAACAATATATTTTAGTGAATATTTATTTCACTAATGAATATACGTTAAATATAGACATGTGTTGCTATATTGAAATATAATAATTAGTATTGAAAATTTGATAACCTTGAATTTATTTTTATAAGCATATCATTACGACCAATTAACTGATGTTAAAAATAGTAGTATTTTTTTAAAAAAAATATACATGAAACAAATTAAAGGAAATAATATTACATAAGATGTTATTAATTACACAATAACGAATAAATTAAATTAAATATAAATTCATCAATGCAGTTGTCAGAACAAACAAATATATAGAAACGTACAATGAAATTTAATTTGTATGCATGCTAGCACATAAAAGATATAAATCATGTCAGCGTACAGAAGAGAGTAAAAAAAACGACAAAAATGTATAAACACACGCCACGAGTAATTACTATGAGACACGAACATTAATGAGATCAAAACCAAGAGAAAGATCTTAACAAACAACTATATCTGCCACTACAAAACCGTGTGCTGACGCCCAAGGGAACACGAAACATAAAACTTGAATGGTTTACTTTTTTGTATTGACTCGTAGCCAGCGGTAACAAAGTCAGTTAGTGGACAACAAAGTCAGGGTAATTCGTCCGACTACTTTTACGTGACTAAAATAATAATCAAAACGGTAATCGTTGTACGGTTTGATCTTCCCATCTTCTTAGCAAAACTCCTATTGGATATCAACAAATGTAAATTTTCTAAAGACTCAACTGATAACGAATGATCGCTTCTTTGAATTACGGATGTATTCCGATAATGTCCAAATGCATTATAAGACTCTGTTAGTTATTTTAACGTTCTTATTCACGCAATCACGATACGTCCAAACAATACGTGGTTAAGTTTAAACCAAAGTAGTTTATGTCCGAAGATAAGATACGTATCGCAACAAGCAAACTCGTTTTATTTCTCTCGAATAAATTTCAATAGTGAGGCGTACATGCATAAGATAAAGAAAGCCGAAAGTAATTTAAACAATCCTATGATTAGCGTGAATAAATATTATTAAATTTCTAAAAGCAGTATTTTAATTACTAAATGTTTATTTCAAATATTTCTAGTTTAAACCTTGTATAGATTATTTCTGAATGACATTTTTCAGTCATTTCATACCGAAGACATTTAAATCATTAAATTATAGATTTTTTTCTAATAAACATTACCGTATTGTAATAATAAAACTGTGCGTAGAATTCATTTTATAATGTTTTTCTAGACGCCACTGCTCTCTTTAATGAAATTAAATATTTTTCAACTATTAAAGCAGTCATTAAAATTCATTCAATGGTATTATGCATGAAATAAAATTAAATTCCATGCTACGAATATATGTTAAATATGAAGTAGATATGACAGCTTAAGTTCGTGTCAACATGCGAAGAATTTCATTTTAAAAATACCGTATAAAGAAGAAAATTAAAGAAAAATATACTTCAATTATATTCGACATATTTAAAGTCAATACAAAATAGAACAATTACAGATTTAAATACTTGGAAACAGTACAACTGCATGTACTATTCCTACATATATTTTTATATGAATATCGTCCAAGTAATTTATATGATCGACAAAAAGTACTTTTAAATTTGCTGCAAGCAAATAGCTTAATGTTTTGTAAGAACATATTGCAGATGAAATTAATTTAAATCGATTTCTCTCTTCTGTTTAAAAAGACATAACAAAGACAGTAAAACATTAGTAAAGATATTTAATAATTAAAACGGCTGTTTAAAATTAAATTCAAAAGTTAAACATAAAAAAATAACTCAACCAAATTACATAATAAGTCACATAATCCAATGTTTTGACTTATAAAATAAAGAAAAAATACTGTAATGGACTTACAATACTAAACAAACTCAATAAATAGCAAAATGGGGTTTAGTGGAACATAAATTTACTGTGCAGAATTGTGTTGTGTGGCCATGGACCATAGTGATCCTACGACGTTTGGTGGTGGTACTGTTAAACGTGCAAACACGGCGGTACTCGGGAACGTAGGTGCGGCAGGTGGGGGTGGAATTGTAACTCAGTGCAAGGACCTAGTGCACAAGTGTCACAGTGACCCTGGTGGTGGTACAAGTACTAGTAATATTAGGGTCGGTGGTGGAGATAACGTCGTTAGTGGGGCGAATATTGTCCCACGGTATAGACCTCCTCGGCATAGGTCAGCTGGCGGCTCAATTACCCGGAAATGCGTTCTCACTCTAGATGGATACTCGTATGTTATCGGTAAGTCAAATGCGGTCAGAACTCAATATCAATAACGATATCGTGATATTAAAAAACAATGAGGTTCATAAATAAATCAGTGGAACGTTACAGTCACAAGCATAAAAGTTATTTCTCATCTTGCAAGAAAATGGTTTTTGTAAGAGAAACTTTATAGTTTACACAGTGGTTGTATGTCAACAAATCACTCTGAAAATAATATTGAAACTGAAATCTGTATAGCTTTAACTACAGAAATCTACGAAGAATTTTATTGGTTCGAAAATATAAAAAATATAATGTATAATGTAATATGTAATTTCACACGATTATAAAATATTTTTTTATTTTTGATTTTGCATGCAAATTTTTCTCCCTAAAAGCTTTAATTAAAAAGAAAAATATTATATATACATATATCGTTTCGAAAGTCTCTATTATGAATAATATGTTTATAAATATTAAACTCTAGAGAACAACTTTATACTGAACAAATACTGTAGTAATTAATACTCAAATTTGAGGTATATTTTTTTAAATATTTTTTGATTAAAAATACTAATATTGAAAAAATTAAAACAATAACGTTATTAAAGTCATAAAACTGTTAAAAGTTAATTATTTCTCTCTATATATGTTTTTATAATCAATTTTTGAATTACATTTTTGTATAGTTTATCAAATCTTTCCAAATTTAAAACTTTTACATTCATCTCATAAAATACAAAAATTTTTTGATCAAAAATATTTAATAACTGATTATTAATCATTTATAGTTATTGCTTATGCACATTTAAGTGGAAACTGCATCATTCTCAGTGTACTAATACACATAAAAATCTGATTTTTATCTTTCTATACGTTAGCACAGAAAATGATCGCATCGACATCTAAATGCGTGTAAACGACAATAAAAAACATTTAATAATCAATTATTGAACATTTCTGATTAGAAAATTTCTTGCAATTTATGGGGTGAATGAAAAATTCATAATTTTTAAACCATACGATAAACTATACAAAAAATTAACTCAGAAGATGAATTATAAAAATTGCAAAATATCAACTAATCTTAATATACTTTTCACAAAAAATACGAACTTTATACAGCCATGATAAGATATATGTAATTTAACTTTCCGTTAACAGATATAAACAAGTTATTAATTCACTAAAAACAGTTAATTATTCATTTTTTACAGAATTTACTATTTATAATTTTATATTTTCTAAAAATTGTAAAATATAAATCGCAACCATTTCAAAATAAACTGGTATCTGTTATAACATTTCGATACATTTTTTTCTTTAACTAAATATCTTTAAAAATATATACATATCACATACAAGTGTACATATATATATATATATATATATATATATTTGTGAATATATATGGCAAGGTGTATGTGAGAATATATGTATAATTTAGTACGAAAAAAATACAGCAGAGATTACTTCATGACTATAAAAGAATATTACGTGTAGATGCATAAAGGTATGTATATAAATATGTACATACACGTGTACATACATATATATATATATATATATATATACATATATATGTATATATATATATATATATATATATATATTTACATATATATACATACATATATATATATATATATATATATATATGGTATAAGTAACTCATGCGTTTTAATGCTATATGTTAAAGGAAGAGCTTTCCACATATTTTCTATTTCTATTAAGAACTGTTCATAACAAATGATCTCTTCCTACGTTTCTGTTTCATCTCTTCATATCATGTTAAGTCTCTCTTTTAACTTACATATTTTTCTTAGATACAAATCGAGTACATTTTTTTATAATGACCATCACTCTGTCTTACTGTATAACTACTTTATTACAGCGTAAGCTTCTTTACTTTCTCAATTATCGCAAAAGCACTTATTTATTTCTCCCATCCAATGTTATCTTGTAGTTCTTTATCTATAATTAATAGAAATATTTCATATGACTTGGAAAAACTTTAATATTTATTTTTATTTCATACACACACACACATATATATATATATATATATAAAAGATATAAATTGTCCAATTCTCTAAAATAATGACTTCAATCTATAAAAGATTAAAAAAATAAAATTTATATGCACTTAAGTCACGTCTAAATATCCGATTAAAATATTAAAAAGTATATAAATCTTATGTCAAATAATTCTTTAAAAATATAATTTCATAGTATTTAAATGTAAAAAAATATGTAATTAATGACATGTTCCCTTACTAATTAAAATTTATATAAATTTCACCATAATTTTAATTCTAGTGCGTAGTGTGTATACATTTTTACCTTACTGTTAGATATCCATTCATAAAATTTTAATAAAATAGTGTACATAAATGGTTATTTATGTAACATTTATATATATATATATATATATATATATATATATATATAATAGATCTAATAAATAAAATAATATTTTTTAAAATATTCTTTACATAACATTGGTAATAGAATTCATAGGCCTCAATATTTCTATTGAAATTTTATTTTATTATTATTTCATTCAAGTTATAATTTCATTTTAATTTAAGTAGCACTTACGAAAAATTAAAAATTTTTAAAATCAAATTGCGATATTATGATTGTGATTAGTTACTATTCCAATACGTTTTAATCAATAAATTTTTGTTTTTACCATTCAGGTCGAAAATAAATTTATATCATGATGTGTTCGTTCTGGAACAAAAAACGGAACAAACTTTTTGTGTACAATGGATTCATACATGGATACATGGATTCTCTAAGTTTAGGCTTGTTAAATGAATCCAATGTTCTTGATTGTTTTTTTTATCATTACAAATATAAATCTAAGAGAAATTTATAGACACTTCTCGAAAATAATATGTATGAATATCAAATAAATACCTCAAAAATGATTTTGTGCATTGATTTACAATGTTAATATTGTTGATTTATATAACATTTGATACAAGATTTTTTACAAATAAATAAAAGTGTTTATTGAAAAAATGCATTATATTAGATACGTTGAAGACGATGCGTTTCCGGATATATTATGTTATTCGTACGATCGTAGAGAGTAAACTTGCAATGTTTGATCTTGACAGGTCAGAGGTTTAAGAAGTAATATGGAACAGCTATTCAGACGAATAATTATTCACTTACATATATGTATATATATATATATATATATATATATATATATATAAATATATATATATATATACTCGTATATATATATATATATATTAATGCATATATATATATATATATATATATATATATATATATATATGTACAATATATTTTAAATACCCAAAATCACAAATTGCTTTATTTCATGCTTTTAACAAATAAAATGAATAATGTACTATAAACAACGTTGTACAAAAAGTAACAGATTTTATTTCTCTAGTTTGATAAAATATTTTGTATGAACAATACAAAAGAAATGTATGCAAACATATTAAAATCAAATTTGTCGTTTAGACGATATTGCTAATTAGTTTTTAATGTTTTTATAGCTATTTAATTACATAATTATTTATTATTTCATAAGTGCTTCAGGTGTTAAATGAAATTAAAATATTTTTTTTTATTTTGTAACATTTTAATGTTTCATAACATAACATGACAAATGTCAATAAATATTGTGTTATTTTTTGCATTTATCATATATATTTATTGTCTTATTTTAATATTACTAAATGTTAAAAAATATACTGATATGGAAATATGTTTTATACATTATTAAATAATAACATATTCTTCATAATACTGTTTTTTTTTAAAAAAAAAACATGATAAAATATGATTTATTAAGGTGATAATAGCCAATAATAGCAAAGTTTAGATATTGACCAATGTGTTAGGAATTCGAACACTACATTATAGAATATATCATCTTTCATTAAGGAAACGAATGTCTCGAATGATTAATGGACTTCTATCTTAATATACTTGTAAAATAGCGGAAGAAAAGATGAATAGTTCATTTTCACAGTTAAGAAATTTCACAACTAAAACACTTAGTTTCAAAATGATTACTATAAAACTTATGTTAAAAATTTGTATCTGACAATTTATGTTTATGAGAATACTGTTACATCTGTTTTTATATTGTAAATAACAATACATATTAATCATTTCAACAATGGAAATGTACTCTAAAATAACACACATTTCATGAATTTGTTTTCTCTGAATATATAAAAAGTATAATATTAAAAAAAAATCAATTAAGTTTAAATAGCGTAGCAATGGTAAATATTCATAAAAATGAATGAATTATTTATGAATAAAAAAGTTTGCAATTCATGTTTAAATAACTCCATATCGACAAAATTTCAGAATCAGTTATTACTTAATCAATATTTTCTTGTATATTGGAGCAATGCAGTAGAAATAATTTTGCAGTCACACAAATTATGAAATAATCATGCGGAATTGTAGTTCAACAAAAGAACTCTGCCTTAAGAAGTGAAACAAATAATATATATATATATATATATATATATATATATATATATATTAGAAACCGTTTTTACAGTTGATAATAAAATTTAAAAATTTAATCAGTAACTAAATTTTAATAACTAAAAAACTATAAATAAAGTTTCATTATTAACTATTATTTTTATTATGTGCATTTAATATCCTTTTATATATCATTATTACAACTTTTTTATTAATTTATTGTGCCATAAATAATAGAAATTAACTATAAAAAAATAACAATGGATTAAATGGTATTTAGAAATAAAATTTTTAATTTTATTATCGATTGTTGTTATTTTGTACATGAATGTATACACAATTACAGGAATATTTTTTTATTTTTATTCTTTATATTGACATTTCAATATTACGTAACCCAATTTTATTATTTTTTTTAAATTTAAGAAACTATTTCAAAGTATATAAGTATATACCCATAATAATAATAAAAATTAATTTAAACGAGTCTACCTCAATGTGGCTTAATTACTAACATCGATTATAGTGATTAAAAAATTATCCAAAAAAATGAAAAGTATGAAAGTTATTTTTAATTATTTATAAAACTAGCGGCCTTGACCCTCTGATCGCTACGCTTACCAACCTTTAGGGAGACCCCGTCACCGCTCCCTCCTTCCGATTTCCCTTCTTGACTGTAATGGATAATGTTTTTAGCAGCTTACATTAACAAATGAATGATTATGTTTTTCTAGTAAGTGTTATATTTTATTCTATTGCTTTATATATTAATTTAAATGTAGCGAGATGCTTATTAGTCTACGTCATTATTATGAATGACACGGTTCAACACTTTTTTAATCTTAACAATTAATTACATACGAATGAAGAATTAATGTTTACCATTTTAACCAATCAGAATTAAAATCACGTAATCTGAGATGCATTCATTTTAACTTGAATATTTCAGTCGCAGGCAGTTTAACTGTATGTACTTATTAGACCATGACAAAAAAAATAAGTCACAGGAACGACTTCATCATCACTGGATCATTTATATATATATTATATATATATAACAGGTGGGCTGAAAGTTCGTAGGCTGACATAGATGGCGCTCCTAGTATCAAATCCATATGCTTTTTAGTTAGCCCTAACCTTCAAAAGACGCGTGTATAAATTTGACAGCTGTTGCACTATTAGTATCTGAGTTATAGCATTTTTAGTGAAAGAACTTTTGTTACCTTGAAAAAATGGATAAAAAGGAATTTGGTGTGTTAATAAAGCATTGCTTTTTGGCGAAAAAAAATACTGTTGAAACCAAGGCTTGGCTTAATAAACATTATTGGGACTCTGCACCAGGAAAATCAACCGTAGAGAAGTGGTTTGCTAAATTTAAACGAGGCGAAATGAGCACCGAGGACGATGCACGCAGTGGACGCCCCAAAGAGGCTGTTACCGACGAAAACATCAAAAAAGTCCACAAAATAATTTTTGATAACCGTAAAGTGAAGTTGATTGAGATAGCTGAGAATAAATAATAATACCTTAAAGATATCAAAGGAACGTGTTGGTCATATCGTGCATGAATATTTGGATATGCGAAAGTTCTGTTCAAAGTGGGTGCCGCGCGAGCTCACAATCGACCAAAAACAACAACGAATCGATGATTCTAAGGAGTGTTTGGAGCTGTTCAATCGTAATAAATCCGAATTTTTGCGTCGATATGTGACGATGGATGAAACATGGCTCCATCATTTCACACCGGAGTCCAATCGACAGTCAGCCGAGTGGACTGCACGTGATGAACCGACTCCAAAGCGTGGAAAGACGCAAAAGTCGGCTGGCAAGGTTCTGGCATCAGTATTCTGGGATACTCATGGTATAATATTCATTGACTATCTTAAAAAGGGAAAAACCATAAACAGCGACTATTACGTAGCGTTATTGGAGCGTTTAAAAGACGAAATCGCGAAAAAGGAGCCTCATTTGAAGAAGAAGAAAGTGCTGTTTCATCAAGACAATGCACCGTGTCACAAATCAATGAAATCGATGGCGAAATTGCAAGAATTGGGCTTCGAATTGCTTCCGCATCCACCGTACTCTCCAGATCTGGCCTCCAGCGACATTTTTCTGTTCTCAGACCTCAAGAGGATGCTCGCTGGACGGAAATTTTGCTCCGATGAAGAGGTAATCGCCGAAACTGAAGCCTATTTTGAGGCTAAAGACAAATCGTATTATAAAAATGGTATCGAAAAATTGTATGACCGCTATAATCGTTGTATCGCCCTCGAAGGGAACTATATTGAATAATAAAATCAAATTCTATCAAAAAAAAATTTTTTTCTATGCAAGCCTACGAACTTTTCAGCCCACCTGTTATATATATATTTATATGGATAAGTAATTATACTTTTTTACAAATTTAAAAATAAATGTTATATAAAGGAACGGTTCGAATATTCTTCGAAAGTAATTATTTTTTCTGTTAGTATCAATAAACGTTGGGAATTGAGATTTAAAATTAACCCTTTTGTTTAAGTTTACAATGGTAACAAGAATTTTACAGCCTACAGACTGAAGCAGTGTAGTTTTACTGTGTATTTATATCTCTTTAATTACAGTAGACGTAGTACTTATTCCTCTGATTTATCCTGTATTTGATACTATTAAAGGTGAAATACTTCTAAAAACAACATTCGGTTTTATTTATGTTCTAATATAGTAAAACTGTAAAATTTTGCTATTTTCAATAGATTTCCGAATGGATAGAGTGAACAATTTTAATGTTATAAAGCGTATATTTTTATTATTTATGATCGAGACATTTATCATATTTGTAAATGTCCGAAAAAGTTTTAACGAATGATTCATTTGTTGTAAAATATGCGAAAGAATAAATATTTTAGTCTATGCATTCAAAAAAAGCAAAATATTATCAAAAATATATTATTATCATATGTGTTGATAAATATTATTGCAGAAAGCTAAAAAATATATTATATTTTCTATTAGATCTCTACAAGGTACTCGTAAGCACTATTATGTAGACTTGTCATAGTGGATCAGTAGTTTCAATTATTTTTATTTAGTTTGATAAACAAATATTTGGTGTAGACGAGAAATGAATAAGTTTTTTTCTAGATATAAAATAAATGAGAAAATACATAGTTGAATTAGAGAAAGCTCTGAAAATACACATTTTAATTAATCTGCACCTGATTGAAATTATGTTCGATAAAATAACAGTTTTTTCAAACGTATCTTAAACTTTTCTGTTTTAACAACTCATTTTCTAATTCTTCTCTCGTGTTTTGTTCGATTACGTGATATTTACTGACAGAATGAGAGTTTCGTTAACAGTAGGAACTTAAAGAATTATCTGGAGATCGAAAAAAGAAGAATTCTCGACAACTTTCAATGGCAAGTGAAGCAGCTAATTATGAGTGTTGAATTCAAGATTTACGTCATCAATACTATAATGAATGTAGATCATTGCAACACCTTTTAGTAAGCTCTTCTTATTTCAATTATTAGAAATAAATTAGCTAGAAATTTATAATTATAAAATACTGGAACACTACGAAGAAGGTTATTGCTTTATTAAAAAGAGGAAACAAATAAAATTTTTTAGCTCACTAGCAAATAACCTAGATATTTTCATTTTATTGTGAATTGCTGTGTTATTTTCAAGCATAAAATTGGAGAAAATGTCCACGAACATAAGAGAATTTTATTAAAGCGATAGGAAATGTTGGAAAAATAATTACGATTTAATAATAAAATTGAAAGATGCCGTTAATGGAATGCTTTGTAGAATTAAATTATTAAAAATACCGAAGGAAATGTTCACATAAATTTAATAAAAATGAATTTCAATTATTTTTTTAAATTTATTTGAAAACAGTATTTATTAAGAAAAAATAAAAGATACTAAAAGTATAATAATTTATATGGATATATATATATATATATATATGGAAAAAATATGTATTTAAATTCATTGGATGAAAATAGAAAAAATATAAATAGTAAAGTTGAAGACAAAACATTTGATTTCTTTTATTTTAGTTATATGAATAAAAAATAGAAGCTTTGTATAAAAAAATATAAAAATATATAATAGTACAATAATGTATAGTGTATACTTTTTTTAATTTTTTCTTATGAAAATATTTTTATAGAAAAAAATATCATTTACCATTAAGTTGAATTCGAATCCATGATATATTTTCTAACATCTTTTAATGCTAACCATTATTAAAAATTACATGTAACTTGCTAATATTTTCCTTAAAAATTAAATAAATATTTATCGATTTATTTGTTATCAACACCTAAAACACTGTTTTATTGGACTGTGTAACATTTTTATTATAAAACATACTGAAATGTTAAAAATATATCTGTTTTATATTAACCAAATTTTAAATTTAAACTCTTTGTAGAATTTTCGCACCACAACAAAAATATTAACATAATGTTAGTAGTTTGTAAAATAAACTTTCAGATATTTATAAACATCCAACACACAGAACTAAGGGTAGATCAATAAAATAGTAAAGGGTGCAATTCGTATATGTCTTTTCTTTTCAGGAACTAGAAACGAATTCAGATTTAAAGCAGCACTACTCACTCAGATATAATTCTCTACACAACTATTTTTAGTTGTAGTTCGAAAATCATTAATATTTATTTATTAATTTTGATATTCTTTCAAAAATATTGTTAGAAAATTGGTGCATAATATATTTCATTATTTTATTTGTTCAAACTTGCTATGAAAATTACAAATCGCATTCCAGTTATAAATTTAACTCATACAGCAGTAAAAATGTTCATAATTTTAATCTTATTCGGACCAGTTTCAAAATTTTCGTACAAATTCATCAAACAACTCTTTCAAACAAACTTTTAATAATTATACTTTTATGAATTATACCTTAAGATATGATTTTCGTTGACTATTATTTTTATCGGAATTAATTGTTATATTTTTTTTCGTTTTTTCGAAATGTATTTTACATTTTGTAATATAATTCAAAAAAATTAAATATTATATATATATATATATATATATATATATATATATATATAATACTTGAAAAAATAAACTTATTTAAAATTAAAGATAACTCTTTCTTAAATATTGAAATTTTTAATTAAAATCTTTAAATTGATTCATCTATTAAATACATATAATTTTATTACAAATGTCTTCAAAACTTTACTTTCATTTATTATGAACTATGTCTTTGTGTTTTTGTTAAAAACAAACAAATATTTATTAGCTATAGGTATTATATATATATATATATATATATATATATATATATATATATATATATATATACAAATAAATCATTTAATAAGTATGATAAAGAAACAAGTTACACGCCGTTTTTTGTTTGGAAAAAATCGATTTTATTTCTTAACATAGTCTCCATTGCGGGTTATACACTTGATTCAGCGAGTCTACAAATACGCATTGACAGCGGCGATGACATCATCATTCGACGAGAATTTCTTTCCATCGAGATAAATTTTAAATTTAGAAAGAGGAAAAGGTCGCATGGGGGCCAAATCCGGGGAAAGGGGGAGTGAAAAATCAATTCCAAGCCTAATTCTTGCATTTTTGCCATTACGACCGTCGATTTGTGGGACGGCGCGTTGTCCTGGTGAGAGAGCACTTTTTTATGCGTCAATCTTGACCGTTTTTGTTTTAGGTCTTTATTCAAACGCTCCATTAATGTTGCATAGTAAGCTTCTGTTATTATTTTCAGAGCACTTTCACCAGTCTTTATCCACTTCTATAATTGTTGCTTCAACTCAAGTGTATATTGGCAGATCCATCTTTCATCCGTGGTAACGAATCGAAAAAATCCTGTTCTTTTTTAAAATTTTTTCGGAAACTGCTACAATGATCCCTTCAAACATCAGTAGAATGTGAACAACGCGTCGTTTCTAGTTGAAATTTCGCCTATGCTACTTTGAAAAGTGACATTTGATAGTCGTGACATTACCGTATGAATTATGGCGCCATTTCATAGAAATTTATCAAACTTGTCAAACGACCCACATATATATATATATATATATATATATATATATAACACATATATATATATATATATATAACATATATATATATATATATATATATGTATATATATATATATATATATATAATTTCTGTTCTTATGACCAGCTTAAAAATGATGAAAGTTACTCAAATCCAAGTCTAATAGAATAATAAATCCAATGATATATTTATGACGTAAAATAATGTACATTTTCACAGTAAAATGAAAATAATAACTGATCTAATGTCTTTTAATTTATTGAATTCTTCAGTGAGAAAATATTTTTACCTTCATTTCTTATCTTGTAGTTGACTAGAATATTTAGTAATAATTTTGTTTTTTTAATAAAAATAAATCGTTAAACATTTTCTTTAGTTAAGTAAAAAATAAATAAAAATCGACTATATAACAAATGTTGTTATTGTAAAAAACTTACTGTCATCCAATATGTCTTATAGCTTATTCTATCTTTATGTGTGTGTGTGTACCTGTATGTGTTTTTCAATATTTGTAACAGCGTGTCCAATATTACGTTTGAGATATTTAAACGTATTTGGGTTATTTTTGTTTACTTCTCTTTTCATTTATTCCTATAATAGGAAGTCTGGTCGCGTGAATTCAGGATATCGTGCAGACACACTGCGGCAACAATGTATTCACCAAAGAAAATATTCATTAAGGGTTTGGTGCTGATGGTATCAGCATAAGGTTGAAATCAAGAATACTGTTCGTCTTTCGAATGTGACGATTTTTTACTTTATTATACGGAATGAAAAATAAGCTCACAAACCGTCTCCCTAATAAAATAAAGGTTATTGATCTAAATATCTATTTGTATTACTGTAGATCAAACGATAATAGTTTATTTTACTAGTCAGTTGAAACTAAGTCAGACTAAAGAACAAGAAATAAAATATTTTTATATTATCACAAATGATATTCTAGAACTGTTAATAATGACAGTATCTTCGTGTTGAAACTGATGGATTTTGATTAGTGTAGATAATATTTCAACTTTTTTGTATATAATAAATATATTTCAATGGCAATCCGGTTTGTTGCGAAAGAGTTCTCAGAGATTTCAATCTGATTTTTCAATGATACATTTGTATAAGCACATAATAAAACTATAAGCATATATATATACATACATATATATATATATATATATATATATATATATATATATATATGTGTGTGTGTGTGTGTGTGTATTTAAATCTATCTTATTTAAGTACTATTCATCGCCAACTGGTTAAAAAATAGATTGTTTAATACATTTCCATTAATTGTACGATGACATGTTAAAATGATAACAAATACATTTGTAAATACATTTATGAAATTAATTACAACAATTATAAGTGGATAGTAAACAGGCAGTCATGATTATTGTTAATGTTAAACATAAATGAAATGCGTAGTTGCATTTTGAATGATGACATTTAAAAAAATGTATTTTAATCATTTTAGGTAATTGAAAATACTAGCTGTGTAGAAAAATTTAATAATTACAAGTATTATATTTTATTATTTTTGGTATTCTAAGAACGGTTTTCTTTATTTTATCTTTAATATCCGTATTTTCCAAAAAAGAATATACTTCAATGCCAAAATATTAAAAAATTAATATCTTTTTAATTTTGCGCATGAAAAAATAATTATTCCTGTAGTTATTTTGTTTTTATTTGTTTTTTAATTTAAATATGTTAGTTATTAATCAATTTTTATTAATTTCAGTCTATTAAACAATATACAATATCACCTGAATATAGAAATTTGTTCTTTATTGTATAATTCATATTTATTGTTGTTTGTTATTACCATATATTATTCAATTTTTAACCGTTTTCGTTAACTGATAATATTATATATATATATATATATATATATATAAATATATATATATATATATATAAATGTATGTATATATATATATATATGTATATATATATATATATACATAAATTTAAAATTAACTTAAATAAAACAAATATTTCTAGTTAGATGAAAATACAATATGACTTGACCACTTGGAGAAATATGGCCACATGTCCGTATACGAGAAAAAAATCAATTTACTTTATTAACAATACATTATTTCGTTAACCATTATATTTTTGCAAACAAAGTATACATTGATAAGTGTTAAAAATATTTTTGGTTAAAAAAATATCTAAAATAGTATCAGTGGCCCCCACCTAGGATGGCAATGGATCATGGTACCTCTCAAAGGAAAAGGGAAAAAACACTAGAAAACAAAACAAAATCATTATGTGAAAATGCTCCTATATACATAGAGAGATTAATATAACCACAACTGAAGTAATTCAAGAGCATTGTAAAAAGAACAGAAAACTGGATTTTATTCCTTATATATTTTTTTATAATCATCTAATGAATTTTATTGACTTCATATTAAACATTTTTTTATCCGTTCAACTCTCCTTCCCCCATATTAAATCCTGAGTGAACGACTGAATAATATCAATTTGAATACTTCTCAGTCAATCGAATTTTAACTAATTTTTCTAAGAAAGTATCTCTCATTTGTGGCAAAATTTCTGAAGTTTTGATTTGAGTATGAAATATCAATTTTGAGGGTAGGTAATTCTATTTTACTATTTAAGAAAATATAAAGACTTTCCTACGATACGAATATTTTTTGTGTGTTTCTTTTGAGTTCCGATTTTTTTTTATATACTTTTATTAAAATGTAATCTCTTTTTTCTACATGAGATTATTTTGGAACTTACTTTATATATGAGAAATAAAGTACGGAATAATATCCTACACTTTTCTACCATGTCTACCAAATTTTCTATACAATTTTGAAAATAAATATGAATATAATAGAATAAAATAGATAAAAAATATTTTATACATACTTCTCGAAAAAATACTTAAATACGATATTTTCAATCACTATTACTCTTAAAAAGACTAAAAGCATTAGACGAATATAATTCAGAAAATATAGATCTTTCGAAAAACATTTACATTTTAATTTACTTTAAAATAATTATATATAGGGTAATTCAAATCAAGTTTCCACATGGATATATTGAATTGGGGCTCAGGAGTTAAAAAAAGTCATGTTATTTTTTATTTAGTATTTTAGTTCAATTCAATACTAAAATACAATTGAGCTAAAATATTAAATGGGGGATACATAGTGTTTTTATTTTTTTTGTTTTTTTTTTTATACTTTCGTGTGGTATCCTGTTATATATATATATATATATATATATATATATATGAGTGTGTGTGTGTGTGCGTGCGTAGGTATGTGCATGTATATAGTCTTATTAATTTAATGTAATTATTATAAAATGAAATTGTAAATGTGTAATTGTGAATATTGTGAAATTCGTAAAGTAATTATTTTTTAAAGTGAAATAACATAAAAATACTATTTAACATAATACAATTATAATAAATTGAACTAAAATACTAAAGTAATAAACTAAATCTGTTAATATACTTTAAATAAATTATTTTGTTATTACTAAAAAAACTTAAGCGTTTAGACAATGTTGAAAATTGTTTTCTGTATTACACCAGAGATGAATAACCATTAATAATTAAGTACTATTCATTAAAATTCTAGCAGAAAACATTCATATATAAAAAAATTGGAATATTATATTACATTAAAAGTATGCAGTTTCATAAAGATTCCCTTGATAATTTTTATTTTATTATTTTATTTTAATATTATGTTTTATGACAATATAGAAGGATATTATTAATTTATATTTAAAAATTTGTTTTTAAAACAATAATAAATACACATTTATAAATGTTATATAATTATTTATGTTTACTCGTATATTCTTTTTACATGAACATTTAAAAATACCTTTCAATATTTATGGACTTCATGTTCCCTTGTTTATTTTTATATACAGAATTTATTTATTCATAATGGATTTGCATTCATTAAATTTCATTTTATTTTATACAGTATATATATATAGATAGATATTTATATATATATATATATATATATATATATATATATATATATATATATGTATAGATATATATTGTAAAACAATATCTATCATAAAACAACATAAAAAATCCAGTAAAATATGAAAGTAAATCTGTGATTGTAACCTTTATTAAGCGACTAATAAAAACGTATAAATCTGCAGAATATTTATTTCCGATTCTTTTTATGTGCTGTCTTTATTACAATAATGTCTGCAGTAAGATTCTGACGCCAAAGATGAGACTTCTCTAAACAACTGTGTGTAGAATGTGTTTAAATGTTATTTACTTTTCCACATGAGCGGATGCAGTGACAGCTTTTACAAACTATGTTTTTCTTATATAAAGTTATATATATATATATATATATAACACAGTTTAAGATTATTAAGTATAATATTTCATTTTCAAAGATCTTACAATATTGTAATAAAATATAAAAAAATTAAAGTATTAACATATAAAATATTTCAGTATATATAAACGATTGTTAGTATTTCTAGAGGATGAAAATAAAAAAAAAATAAAAAATTGTTTGAAGTTTGACTATGTTTTAGTAAAATAGTAAGGTGAAGTTTCTTATCTTAATGAGATCTCAAGAGATATAAACTTTTTCTCTTATAAACAATAACCCATTCTTATAGTTGATACAATTTTAATAATATACTGAATAAAAACTGAAGTTTAAAAAATATCTAGTAAATGAACGTAAGATTTTATTAATTAAAAAATGATAATAGCAACATTTTAATTAAGTTCATTATTAAAAGGATTTTTTTATTGATATAAAATATCGTTTCAAGTTGACTATACAATTATAAAATGTTTCAAGAAAAAATTTAAATATAGGTCCGTAAAAATGATTAATTAACTATAAAGGAGATGAAACATTTTATAAATTCTAAATTTTTTTCTAAAATATATTAAGGTTGGTTGAAAAATAATTGCTGTTTATAACTTTCAACTTTATATGCATTTTTCTCATTTTTGATTTTCCTAGCTGTTTTAAGTGGTCTAGAACTGTTGGATAACTAACCCCTAACTTTTGTGTAAGCTTTTGGATTATTGTGCGTGGTTCTGATTCAACTATCGCCTTCAGTTGCTCGTTATGAACTGAAGAAGTGCGCAAGCGACCTTCTATAGCTTCATGGCTCTTTTCCACAGGACGAAATTTTTAGAACCACCACTACACCGTACGTTCCTTAACAATACCCACATCAATAGCATCGTTAATTTATGAGCAATTCCTGCTACTCTACTACCAGTTTTGGATTCCTACAAAAATTGCTATTATTTGCTCCTTTTCCATCTTTAATTTAATAGCCCAATTAATAATAGAACCAAAACTGATGTTACCAAATAATACAGACCAAAATATGCACTTTAAAATGATATTAACTTGAATACGATGAAATTACACTTTCATTAAAAAAAATAATGTTAGAATTCAGAAAACAAAAACTACAATTATTTTCCTACCAACCAAATCCTTAAATACGATATTTTCTATTACAATTACTCTTAACAAGACTAACAGTTTTAGACGAATATAAGTCAGGAAATACAGACCTTTCAAAAAACATTTTTATTTTAATCTACATTGAATTTTTTATTTACTATTAAGCTGATTCAAGTAAATGAAAATCAACAGATATTTTATCACAAAACAGTTCTGACTCTGTAATGAAATTGACTTTCATAAGTGATTTTTTTTCATGTCACCAAAATCTTTTCATCATATTATTTAATAAATTATTATTGGTTCATTTCGATTTGTCGCTTACGCGCATTTCAATGGCAATGCCATTATCCTCAGAGCGACAAGATTGTGATTTTCTGTATCTTGGTGATCAACGAATATGTTAACATTTCTCCTGCATAAATTAGGTTAAATTTACATATAAAATTCAAAATAATATATTTTGAAATATAATTTCATCGATATGAAAATTAAATAGATTATATTGTTAATTTTCTAATTTGAAATATTTAATATAGTTGAAAATAAATTTGATTATTAAATACATTAAGTTTCTTCCCTGCTTTAACATCCTGAGAATGATGGCATCGCCATCGAAATGCGCACAAGTGATCAAGAAGGATAAATAATTATTTATTGTGCATATTTGATTAGAAAAACTCATTGTGATTTTTGTGTCGAAAAATGAATTCATTTGTAAAAGTGAATTTATGCCAAATGTTAGAACTATATTATGGTAGAATATAAACTTACTTGAATGATTTTTTCTAAAATTTTTCTTAGAAAACCTAAAAAAGATTAGTATTATAATTAAAAAATATTTATCAATCTTTATAATGATAGTTCCTATATGCACATTATTTCTGATTTTTCCATTTCATACCCTTGTAAGTCTCGACCTTATATGAACCGTATTAGGAACTTATAATTTCACCTTGTACAAACCATATATGGTTTGTATACGATGAGGGCGAGGGTCACCATCATCCATATATGGTCGTTAAGCTTATAGATGTGACCTTCTTTACCGTATAAGGATTATTAAAATCACTTTATGTCTTATAAGATGAATATAAGGTGTGTATATATATATATATATATATATATATATATATATATATATATATATATATATGTATATATATAAGGGCTCATATAAGCCTTCTGATCCTTTTATGGATTGTATAAAGAATATCTAAAACATTGTACAGAAAATATAAGGTTGGGGATTACTACGGTAATAGAGAGATTATTTTTTAAAATTCTAATCTTTACATTGAATTTCAGGATTTAAAACTGAAATAAAATTCTAAAAAAATATATTAAACGAAAGATAATCTATAGTATAAAACCTTTTGACAAATTTTTTTTAAATATTTTTTAGAAATATGCATTATAGATCACATAAAATATTATAGTTTAAGCGTTACTGAGAGGACTTTTAGTATAACTATTAGTATTTTTTTCTTATTTAAGTGTAAATACGTTTTTAATTTAATTTCATTAAATTATAGATAGCTTATTGATAATATAAATGTGGTTTTGTTAGTATCTTAACATATTTTATTTTCCAAATAATTCAAATATCAAATCATTTCAAAAAAAATTAATACCTTTATAACTTAAGAATCTACTTAAACATATATTTATAAACATCTTTACATATATAACATTATTTTTATCTAACTTTGCAAATGTAACTATTGTATGAAATATTTGCACGTTTTCGTTATTCTGCGAGCCTACAAATGGGTATAATTATAACCATTTTCAATCTAAACACGATTTAGTACTTAAAACGTACATTAAAATGTAACGATTGTAAGCGTTTTTAAAACTTCAAATGTTCTAGTGTAAACATAGTAATATTGTAAAGATAAACAAGAATGAATTGTCATGTATTGTGTATATAAATAATGTATGTATGATATAATTATACTTTCTGAATTTGTATATGTATGCAAATAAGGTTAGGGTATTGTATTATTTAACATCGATATTTTTTCAGTTATTATAAATTTTATTGTAGTAAATACACGTAATACATTTGGCATGTATTTTGTTATCTAAATAAGTTGAAAATCATATTTAGTCGTTTCTATCAGCCATTGAACTACTAGTTAGACTTGATCAGTTAAAAATAAGTGTTGTTTTTTCTAATTTAGAGCATTATTTTTATTCAATTCCTTGTAGTATATTATTTTAAATTAATAATGCAATAAAAAATAAGGTTTCTATGAAATTAAATATATATATATGTAGATTTAATCGAGATTTTTGTTAAATAATGGACTATTTCAAAAATAATTCAAAAATAACTATATATATATATATATATAATATATATATATATATATATATATATATATATATATATATATGTTGATGTTAATAAATATAAACACCAGTGTTATTTCAATGAAAGCATATTGTTAAAATTAATTAATTTTTGTAACGTTCCGCCAAACGTTTCTTTTTAATACGGCTTTTGTTTGATAGTGTTGGAAATTTATTAAAAAATATGGATTATTTAATATGTTATGCTAAAATGTGTCAAACATGTAAGTACATTATTACTTTTTTGAAATATATAAAAAAATTAATATAGAATAATATATGTAAATTTTACTAATATATCCATAATTTTTATTTTTATATAAATAATTTTCTAGAACTATTCTTATTAGTTAATTTAATTTGAATTGTTTAAATATATAATTAAAAAATAACGACGTGTGTTAAAGTTGCATAATTAGAAGAGATGTTACTGACTAATTTACAAATAACTCAAATACTATTTTAAAGACCACCTTTTCGTACTAAACTTATTTTTGACTCAGAATTATATTTTTTTGTAAATTTTAAAAAATTATTAATAAATTAAAGGATATATAAATAATTATTTTAATAATATATAATCAAATAAATTCCAATTTTTTTTCTTTTTTTTCAAAAAAGTGTATAATTTACAAAAATGTGTAAAAAAAAAACAATTTTATACTTTTCTTGATTCACAAACTAATTTTATTTTTATTATTTTTAGTAAGTAATAAATTTTCAATTCACAATATGAAACAGATATTTAACTTCTATTTACAAATTATTGTTGTCTTTGTAGTTTATTTTTAGTAATGATTTTAATTAACGGCCATTAATCTCCTAATAAATTTAAATTTACAAAATGTTTGAATTGAGTTTAAGAAATTTTCAATTAATTTAATAAAATAATTAAGTAGAAGACTTTTTTGTTGTACAACTTTGAAAGAAGAGTAAAAAATGATACATTTATTTCACAAAAAAGTATTAGATTATGGGTTGGTCTTCTTTAAATAAAATATTATATTATTTATAGATTATTTGTTCCTCAATTTGGACATGTTTGCCATTAAAAAATACATTTTATTGTATCTTATAATTTCTTGAGTGAATTTTGAACCTTGTTAATACATATCAACATTATTCACTTATATAGTACTTATATAGTACTATACATATATAATCATAATTAATGCTGTATTTTCTCGGATGCAACAATAAATGTAAGTTATATTCCTAAATTAGGTAATTTTTTTTAAATTTTAATTCATATTTATAGCACGCATTTTATAATTTTTCAGATCTGATTTTCGAAATTAGTTAAGAACTATTCTGATTATTAATCATTACTTTTTCTTATATTTGAATGCTGTCATCTATATTGATTCATCATCCATTAAAAAAATACAGACTGAAAGTTATGTAGTAACGTGATTTTTTTTAGTTTTAAAGAAAATTAATGATTTTGAAAGACTTATTTAGAAATAATGGTTAAAATGTCTTTCAGAGTAACTGTTTTTGAAGTATATATAAAATTGAAATTTGTATAAAATTGAAATTCTATCTTCCTATATATAGAAAATAATTCCATCCTAAAATTTCCATAAGACAAATTTTTTTTCGTGCAGACCACCTCATCACAACCCCGCTCCTTCCGCTACACTCACCATGTAGAACATTAACCATTCTCGATCATTTCCGATATTTCACGAATCGCCATGTTCATCAATTCTAATGAAACTGTATTCAGGCACGGTCATTTGTATGTTGCTCCCTTCACATGTATCCTTAGGCAGGGTATCAAGTTTCAGTATACAGAAGAACACAAATCAATTACAAAATCGTGTGCACATGAGTTTAAGAATAAGTTTAGAATAAGATTTCTTTTCAGTTTCACTATTCTTACGGTTTCATTAAAATCAAAAAAAATATTTTTATTACACAATATCTTTATTTCGTTTTTCATTTGTCATTTAAAAATTATTAACACTTAAAGAGCGCGAGCGAAACAAGCGGTGGTGGAGCCCACTGGAAGTCGATGATCGTAGCGAATAGGGGGCGGAACCCCCAGGTTCTTTGTAATTAATATTTTTTAAGTAGACATATTATATTTTCTTTATCAATATAACAAATTTTGAATGCATAATAGTTACTAGAATGCTTGCTTCTTCTCAAATGTAAATCAATCAAAATCGCCTACATTCAGTAAAATTAATATAAATAATAATCGAATCGTTTTATTTGTGACAACGGCCTGAAGTGATTTGAGTCACGTTTTATGACATGAATGTCATTAATACTGTTAAATAAGAGTGAAATCATGTTTAACAAATTGCGTGACTCAAAATTATTGACGTCAAAATATTAATTTTACCAACTATATAACAAAAAAACGGATGAATGTTCAAAATTCTATAATAAATTCAGAATCTGAAACATATAGTTACAGTATATAAACAGACTTAATAACATGTATATTGATTAGTAAGACCAAGTCGGGAACGTCTACAGAGACTGAAATTGAATTTTTAACTTTTTGTGGCATACATTATTATTTATTCGTAGTCACTGAATTAAAATAAATTTCTCTGATACGAAAGTAAAAAATATATCTAGGAAATTATTTTAAAAAAAGTATAACAATAAATTTAATCAAATTATTCCAACGTTATATTTTGCGTTCGAATGCGGTATAACGTTTTTAACTTTCTCATACTAATGGGCATGTTTCAGATCTCCTAAAGGCGTTTAATGCAATATAATCTATTTTAAATTTTTCTATAAAAAATATATAATTTATTGTACCAAAAATCTTATAATAAATAAGAAACAAGTATGAATCACTCGTTAAATATAATTAAAAATATTCAAAAATATATCTCCAGAAATTTCCATTTTCCAGAAACTAATCACAATACTAATATATATATATATATATATATATGTGTGTGTGTTTGTATGTGTTTGTAAATATTATTAAAAAGGTTTCAATTTTACTTAAAAAATTAGCAAAAGTGTGCAAATGTTTTATTTGGAGTAAGTTTAATTTTATATATATTATTATTTTTCAAACATATTAAAAAAATGAATTGAAAAATTTAATACGAAAGTATATTTTGTGATTTAACAATTGGCTTAATTGGAATAAAATTATATAAGTAATTAAAAATCTGAAATTTTGTTCAAATAAACAAATATATGAAGTTATTTTTTTCTCCTAGAGGCAACTATTTGAATATTTTCTACAGATGGTTTCGTATTTTAACATCTTCAACTAAATATATATTTATCTGCCTAAAGATGTCAGAAGATGAAACCGGTCGAAGAAAATATTCAAATAGTGATCTCAGTGAAAAGAAATATTTTAAATCCAGGTACAAAGGTATGAACAAATTACATTTAACATTTAAACATATATATGTTTTATTTAATAATATATATATATATATATATATATATATATATATGTATATGTATATATGACATATACATGACGTTTACACAAACAAAGACATATACACCTACGTATGAATAAACATTAAAGTGTAGTGTTTGTGTAAATATATTAAGTACTCAAATGTACACGATATTTGTGTTGTATACATTAAACAGTATCCATTAAAAACATTTTGTGCATATATTCATGTAAAATTTAATTTTCGATCAGTGATCAATAGCACACAATATCAATTGAAACATGATATGAAAATATAATGTTTGAATTCCACAGCAGGAAATTTACTGATTTTTCTTTTAACTGAAAAACGTCATCCTCTCGCTGATGATTTATCTCGATGTATTCATGTTGACGAAATATGTCCATTTCGATTCGCGAATGTATCGCCATATTTTTACACGTTGTATATTTTCAGTTTGTTTGTGTTTTTTTATCATCGTCTGTTTGTGTGTCTAATCAACAAAATTAATAAATACACATTCATGTTATGAAACAATTTACAATCAAATTTAATATCTGAAAATATTATTATTCAGTTTATCTTTACACATCGCTTAAAATCAATAAATGTATTTTTTTTAAAACCAATAATAAAATATTACTGTATGTAAATAGTAACTGAAAAGAATAATTTTCTCTATAAATATCAAAATATTTGTTTATTTTTTCAATAAATACATATATACACACATACATATATATATATATATATATATATATGTGTGTGTGTGTGTATATATATAAAATAAAACTTCAATTTTCCATATACAAAATTTTGTGCTCAAATTCTAGAAGTTTGGAAATAAAAGAAATAAAAATTTCATAGGTTAAAAAACACTAACACAGTATAGATAACATTAATTCGGTCACACTATTCACAGGATCAATAAGAATAAAATATTTAAGATTATTGTCGCTTTATTGGAATATTTGGAAGATCATTTTAACTACTGTTTCCATTTTATGATTCAAATATGCGAAAAAGATTCGATAACTCAGAACCATTGAAGTTAACGAAAAGTTCTCTCTTCTTTTAACAAATGACCATTATATATATATATATATATATATATATATATATATATATATGTGTGTGTGTGTGTGTAATATGAAATATATGATAATAGTATCATGTAATAGAATTTAAATTAAGGTAAATTTGTCATCATGATCTCGATCTCGGTTTACCACTACTGCAGTATTTTGCTATGGAAATTTAAACAGTATTAAAATATATTTTCTGTATGGTGGTCTTCGTCGTTTTGGATTACACACGTGCCGAGAGATCATCAAGATGAATAAATATTATTACCGGTATAAGAATATGTAATTATAATTACAGTATCAGGTTATACAATTGATTAAATCGACCCGAACAACAGTCTGTTACAAAAACAGGTACAAAAACAAGAATTTATTATTTTAAAGTCATATTTTTTCTTATATATATATATATATATATATATATAGTTGTTCATGTCAAAACAAGTCATTATGCTTAATTTTTATTATACTAAACTCAAATATACAAATTAAAAGACATATTTGACTTAAGTTTTCTTCAGTAATTAAAGTGTCCATTTCATTTTTAACGATTAATTTTTTGGTACTGTTTCGATAAAGGTTTAAATTGTTTTAAAACTGAAAATATAATGAAGTGTAAAAAATCTATAAATTCAATAAAAGTAAATTGAATTGACAGATGAAGTGTTCGTAAAAAATATTACTGATTAACTCTATGTGTAACAAGAATCCAACAATTAATTCTTAGAAGAAATCAGGTCTAACTGGTATTAATTAAAAATAATATTTTTATGATCTGTTATAATAAACGACTTTAAGTTTATGAGATTCATTAGTTGAATACTACATTAATATCTCTCTTTCTCTCTCTCTCTCTCTATATATATATATATATAAAACAGTATTTACCCACAAAAAAACTAAAATGTTGCAAAAAGTAATTACTACCATGTTTATATAGTCATACTAATGCACACGCTCACACACACACACATACACACACAACATATATATATATATGTATATATATATATATAACGATTACGATACTATATATCTGATAATAATTCTATAGAAATAATGAGTTTTAAAAAATATGTTTATTGTTTCATTTGGTCCATGTATTGACTTATAATTGAGTAGTTTGCGAGCGCAGCCATCCCGTGGATTGACGAGCACGGCGAGTAGGGGGCAAGGCCTCCTAGTGTATATATATATATATATAATTATATAATTTCAATATTGCGTTTAGTATATATACATATAAAATAAATTAATAAGTATTATTTATTGCTATAAATATTTGAACCCAAATTGTTATATAAATTATGTTATATATATATATATATATAGAATTATTATACTATAATAAATAAACCAATAACTGTTATCTAGATCAGTGCTCTTCGGACTGTGTTCCGTTAAAGCCAAAACAATTTTCGAAGAAAAACCCGCAAAGCAACAAATTCCAAATAGTTAATTCAGAATAATTTCTTTTATTTCTATAAATACTTGTTATTATATATCAAAACTGTATTTGAGTACACATTATGACCCCGCTTAATCAGATGTAAACAATAAAATTTGGTCGTGTAAGATGACTGATTTACAAAATTTGTGAAGTACACATCTTAACTTTTCTCAGCAAACAAATTTATAATATTAAGGTTTCCATGAGTCGACAAAGTTTGAAGACCACTGATCCCGAGATACATTGTTCTATTTTTTAAAATTGTCGAAACATGAACATATTTACATTAACTTTGTGATGGTGAGTCAGTGAGTTATTGGGGATTTAGAGCACATCGATAACTTTGTGATGGTGTATATTAATTAATTATTGATTAATATTGAATGATTTGATTGCATATATAACTAGTTGAACACCGTATGTTATCTTTTGCTACGAAATTAATTATCTTAATTGCAAAATCAGCTTAGATTTTAACAAGATTCATGAAACATATGTATGTGATCTGTGAAATACTCTAATAGTAAGTAATATTTCACTAAATACATATAATTGTAATGTATTTTTAGGATTTCAATAAAATTTAATTTAATTAATACTGTTTTCTATATGATATTGAATATAATTTATAACTATACTGTCAAATCTCAATTCTTATTTTTTTTATTAAAACAGTAAATATTTAAACTGCAATCAATATTTTTACAATTACAAAAAGTAGTATAATATAAATATATATTACAAAGATATTGTGTTATTTAATTAAATATTTATACTTTTATTTAATTTGTATTATCCTAATTAGGGATAGAAAATATTATCATGTTTATTTGAATGTATTTTGATATTTTAGATTTAAAAGATTATGATATTCGTTTATTTTAAATTTTAGTAACTGTTAATAAAAGCATTTATAATTCAGTTAGTTTCAGCAACTACTTGCATAACAGATTATATTTATTATACTATGTTAAACAATATACTTAAAATGACATTAAAAATACTAATGGAGTTAATTTTTCTATTCCAATAATAAAAAATCAATTGACTGATTATTCTTAGAAGATCTATCTGCAAAATTCTTTTTGAATTAATATAGTTTTACAGAATAATACTAACGTTTTTTGTAGTTTTAATCGTTTTTTTTATTATTGTTTACACTTAAAATTCCGATTCTTAAATTGTATTTATTGCTATAAAGAAACTATTTATTATAAACTTATTTTATTTTTCATCCACCACTATAATACTTTCTAAAATATGAAAGAAAATTTATTCTTCAGTTATATTTCCGGATACACTAAACATTTCTGTGTTCTATTGGATTTAATACACCTTTTGAAATAATTTGATCCATTTTCATATATAATTATTATATATGAAAATGGATCAATTTTTATTCTATTGAAAATGGATCAAATAGATATATTTTCATTCATAATAATTGTATAAATAATTTGTTATGATTTTATAAATATATCTCTAAAACGTTAATTTAAAAAATAAATAACGTTATTTAATTAAAAATAATCCGAATCAAGAAATAATTCCAAATATGCAAGTCAAACTTATAAAATAATAATAAATACCTACTTTAACAATATTTCATAATATTCCTCATATTACACAAATATTTGTTCAGGTATTTCATGTTTAGTGTTAATTGATAATTTCTACATTCTCTTCGGTTTTAGATTTTTAATGTTTATTGATATTGGAATTTCCTTTATTTTAATATGACAAATTATATGTTCTAAAAGTTACAAAAAAATATTTCATATAATAATTTTTATGTAATTAATATAAAATAGTATTATAATTTATTACTTTAAATTATTATTACTAGATTATATTCCATATTTAAATTACTTATAAAAATAATTGAAATATGGAATATAAGGAAAGAATTACAAAAGTTGTGTTTATTTTAACTTTATTTATTAAATTCTAAAAATAAGTTATAAATACAGAACGTGATTTCTTCTTCATGAATTATTTTTCCTCTCACGCTATAAACTTAAAAAAATATTTTGATCACAAATGTTCTGTAATTAATTACTGGCAACTTTTATTCTTACTTATGAGTATTTAAATTAGGATGTTATCAACCTCAGAGGGCTAAAATACAGAAAATCATTTTTATACTTTAGGGCTTTCATGATGATTAAATTTAAAGAGAATATACAGGTAAATCATCATTTATTCTCAAAATATAAATAAATTATTTAAACGAGTATACTGGTTTATAAGCAGAAATTTATTAATTTATACTTTATGATTAAGCTTACAATGATACTAAATTAAATAATAGAAAACGTAAACGCTAAATATCGACTGTAAAATAATTATTGCAATAAAAATAATCTTTAAATAATTAAAAGCGTAATCTAAAAATATAGTACAAGTTGTTATATAAATATAAATAAAAGATAAAAATATAAAAAAATCAATATTAACATACGTTTGATTTCAACTCTATCTTTATTAGGAATGAATACTTTTATTTCAAGTTTAATTTTAAACATCGTTAAATTCAAATTACGGTAAAAATGTTTAAGTAATATATTTTTTTATAATTGATGTATTTTTAAATTTATATTAGGTGCAGTGACAAAAATTATTTGTATTTTTTTAGGTTTCTGTTATTATTTTATTTAAAATTAAAAATTTTCATCAAAAACTAGTTCATTGAATATTTTAAGTACACTTATGTAAAATGTAAATAAATAAAGTTACTTTTTGGTATTTTCCACCAATTTTGTTTTTACTTAAACCATTTGAATTATGTTCAAAATTTATTTCATTCATTCAAATTTTAAAACATTTAATGATACAAAATTTTTAAAACATATTCACTATTTTCATGTTGAAAAAAATGTAGATGTATGCATTTTTATATGCATATCGCAAACGTTGGAATTAATGACGCTTTTTAGTGTTTGAATTTATTAACGGTGACATTAGAATCCAGTTATATATACACTTTTCATCAACTTTTTATGAAGTTTTTAATGAAATATAATTTTGAAGTGCTGAAAATGTTTCATACATTAAAAAGAATATTCCTAGTGTTTATTAGTTTATCACGCTTTTAATATTTTATATTTTTTCAGTTAATCCATTCTTTTATAAATATTTATTTAACATTTCATACATATATATCTATATTTATATATAAATGTTACAAATAAATTTTCATTGTCCAAAACTAATTTTTTTTCTTATCAAAATGTATGTACATATATATATATATATATATATATATATATATATATATAAATTTTTAAATAAAGTAAATGTATGTATAATATTAATATAAATGTATGTATATATATATATATATATATATAAATGTTACAAATAAATTTTATTGTCCAAACCTAATTTTCTTTTCTTATCAAAATGTTAAATGATTGATTTCTGATCATTTTAGTGATCTGATGACAATTGTATTGTCATCGTGTATAAGATATTACAAAAATGATCAATTATTAGACATTTTGATCAGAAATAATTCATTTGTAAGAGTAGTCATTAGATAAGTATAAATACAATTGTAGGATTATATGTACATTTAGGAAAATATTTCATTATAGACAATTATTACACCGAAAATTTAATTCATCACCGTTTATGAAACGATCTTATAATTTAGTAAATTATGTAAAAATGTAACCTTTATGTTCTTTTAACCTAAACTAATACTATATTTAAGTTTATGTTTAGACTTAGATACTTCATATAATTTTTTTTATATATTGATTTCCAAATCACGTATTCAAAATGAAACTTGGCGATCGATTTACGAATAATACATGTATGTATTATTAAATATATTTTATTTAAAAGAAAATAATTATTGTATCTACAAGTCTTCTTATTTAAAATTATAATAATAACAGTACTGTGAATCTATTTTAGAATTGTCTTGTCGTAGGAAAAGGAAGTTACACTACTTTTATGGTATTAAGGTCATGATATTACAGATCATAAATTCACATTTATAATGATTTCTATTTATAGCCACATTTTATAACTTTATGTGAACGTTGAACTATAACACTTTTATGTATTATTGGTTATATATTAAATTCTTGTTATATTTTGGAAATCATAGTTTAAACTAATTTTTTTATTTGATAAAATACACATAATCAAAAATTGTCATATCACTTCTAAACATAATAATAGAAAATATTTGCTCAAACTTTCATATTTCTAACTAATAATATATTGTACTTAAAATTAAAGCCTAATTAATGCAAAAAAATTCACATAATTTAAGTAAAAAGTATTAAAATATTTTGTATACTTTTGATACATATTTTTTATACATCTTGTTTACATTAAATTATTTTATGTTACTATCTGTATAAAAATGAACTGATTAAATTAGTAACAAAGGATAAATTTCCAACAAAAATAATTTCACTAAGCTAAGAATCTTTTATTTTAAACTAGGTTTTATAGTTTATTATGTGTTATATCAAAATTTCTATGCACATAATATACGGAAAAAATAATATTAGATTGCTAGGAAAATAATTACGGTTTTTGTTTTCTGAATTTTTTTTAATGTCATTTCATTGTGTTCATGTTAATATCAATTTAAAGTGCATTTTTGGATCTATATTTTGGTAACATCGACTTTTTTTTATAATTAATTTCACTTCAAATTGAGGTATTGAATTAAATATGGAAAAGAAGCAAATAAAAGCAAAATTTTTGTATGTGTTCAAAACGGCTGTTAAAGGAACAGAAACTCCTTAAAAATTAAACGATATTTTTGGTGTGGGTACTGTTAAGGTATGTATGGTGCAATTGTAGTTCCAAAAATTTCGTGCTAGACACGAGAGACTTGGAGATGAAGAAGGTCGTGGGCGTCCTTCTTCAGTTCATAACGAGCAACTGAAACCGTTAGTTGAATCAGAACCTTGCACAATAATTCGAGAGTTTACACAAAAGTTAGACGTTAGTTATCGAACAGTTCTGCATTACATAAAACCACTTCAATTAAAAAATGTGTATGACTTTGAAGACTGTAAACCGCAATTATTTTTCTATTAATCTAATTATATTGAAGACTGAAGTAGGTATGTTATCTACGTATATTATATCAACATCTTTCTTTAAAATACCAAAATATACATTTTGAAATATTTAAATGTTTGTTTATAATTATTGATATATTTTTAATTTAATAATTGTATCGTTATATATATATATATATATATATATATATATATATATGTGTGTGTGTATGTAAATATTTGAAATGAAAATAATTAATTTTTAAAAATATGCAAACATTAAAGAAGTATCAATAGTAATTGAAAATAGTAATCATATAAAAATTTCTTAGTTGATAGATTAGATGTAATTTTTTTGTTACGTATTCAATAATTTTGTTGGTAAATCAATATATAAACTATCATATTTGTGTATGAATTTACGACAAATGTGTCGCTTTATTCGTTTTCTATATTCATCTTTTAACAAAAAAATGAATAAAGAATTTAAAATATTTTCTTTTCGCCCTTAAGTTATTTTCCTTGTGAAAATGTTTTTAAAATTATACACATCGCTAATTGGACCGAGTATGGATGTTATTTAAAATATAAATTAATTTCATAGTTAACATTCTGTTCACGTATATATCGTAATCGAAATGAAAGCATAGTTAACGAGAATTTTCCGAGATATAAGCGAATGGAATATAAGAGAATTTCTTTGAAATATTTTTAATAAAGAATGTAATTCCATGAATTTCAAAAGCAATAACTCAATAAATTTGCTGTACTTCGCTACGAGTTATATATAATACCTCGGCAAAGATCAGTGAAAGGGTTCGATTTCACGGAAATGCGTGCACACACTACACAGAAACTCTCGTGTTATCGATGACTTGGCTGTTTGATACGATCTTTTTTCTACTAGATCGAAAGATAAAATGTAAGGGTCAGAGAAGGCTTCGTGATGGTAAATGCGATAGTGAAGTGTACACAAGTATGAGTATTTGCTGACTCGTTGCGAAATCAGGTTATTCTCTTTTATACGTCAAAATGCTGTTATTGACTGAAACGCCTCTTTTCATTCTATGTATTAATCTGTTTATTAAGTGTTCTCCTAAACTATAATTGGCTTATAGCATGTAATGATATAATAACAACAAAAAATTCAGATATATAAAGCATATATATATATACATATATATATATATATATATATATATATACATACATATATACATACATATATATATACACATATATATATATATATATATATATATATTTATTAAAAAACTTATATAAAAAAGCATTTTCCAAAAAATATAAATACTTATTTCAACGTACATACTAGTATTCTGATTTTTTTACAATTTTAAATAACAATTTCATTAAATGCAATATGGAAAAAAATATATTCAATTTAAAATAGCGATTCTTTAGCATTTAATACTTTTACAAAAAAAATACATTTCATTTATATAAGTCACCCATTTATTTATTAATTACTTATAGGTAAAATTTTTAATACTAACACATACGATTTAAATTTGAAAGAAAATATTATTATACTTTATGATAGATTTAATTTTTATGACAAATTTCCATTATTTTCAAAAATATTGTAGTTGATTTGAGGATTGAAATTATACATAGAATATATTATACATGTAAAAATGCATTTGTATGAATTATGATAATAATATATATATATATATATATAAATATTGGATATGCTACATATTTGACTTAAAAATTCTAATTAAAGATACTAAATGAATTTTATGTCATTTCTAATAAAAATGATTACTATTGAAATAGAAAATGAAACATAAATAAAATTCTAAACATAACAGCTATTTTATAACTTAATACCAGAGATTTATCAATTGAAATATAAATAATTTGCAAAAGAAAATTTGAGCATTACACAAAACTAACGAAGTATTAACAATATTAAAATATTTAACAGAATTATGTATATACATATACATATATATATATATATATATATATATATATATATATATATATATATATAGATAGATACATATGCTGATACTACGGAGACAAGAAAATAAAATTAAAATGATAATGAGAGAAACTACCAACTTTATTACTAAAGTTTTATATTTATATATATATATATATATATATATATATATATATATATATCATACAATACAAAATATATTACACGGTTATAAATAAAATTGTCAGCGAGATCACGCAATTTGGTATATTTTTTTGAAATTACAATTTCATTTAATTAAATTAATGGAAACTTATATTTTTTTAATTTAACACGATGTAATATCTTTCTGCAAATCATTTAAAAAGAGTAAATTTAAATAAATTTCCGAAAAAAGCATAATAATTTAGTGAAAACTAATGATAAAATTTGTATTTGAATAATCAATTTCAAGATAAATTTAATGTCTTTATTAACATATTGATGTTTTCAAATACATTATCATTTATAAAATTGACTAAAATAGATTTATATCTATTTAAGAAGTAATTTGCAACGCATTATGTTAGTAAAAAGAGAACAACACATAAGTATGTTGTATATTCAAAATAGTAATTGTTTTATTTATATATATATATATATATACATACACATACATAAAATATTAATAATAACCATATATTTTTGTTTAATACATTCTTAGCTTGTATAAATTCTATTATAATGAAAGCAAATTTCCTAGTTAGTAATTTGAATTTTTTCTATCTAAATATTATTTATAATTGAAAACAATATTTTAACATTTGATTTCGGAAAAATATAATTTTTTATATCCATAAGAATAAAACCCTTTTAAATATAAGTGAAAACTGAAATTCATTTCTATCAATTTCAATTTCTAATGCTTTTCATTTTAGTTGCAGACTTTTACAAAATTGGTTAATTAGATTAATTTAATCAAACAATATGTTAGTGTTGATTTTGGCATTAAATAATTTTTAAAAATTGTAATATATCCAAATATGTTATCCCATAGGTATTCTTTTCGAAATTATATCTGTTTCAAAATACTTATTCTTTCTAAAGATTACTTACAACTATTATTATAGTTCACTTTCTTTTTGTAAAACTTGTTACTAATTATAATTAATATTTTTATAATTTCAATTTTTTCTCTTGTTATTATAATTTAGTAAAGGATGGAAGAATATAATAAATTTGACTAAATGATGACAAAAGATGCTATTAGGTTTACAGGAAAATAATTACAGTTTTTGTTTTTTGAATTCTAACCTTATTTTTTTCAATGGAAGTCTTATTTCATTTTGTTCATGTTAATATCGTTTTAAAGTGCATTTTTCGGTCTGTATTTTGAAAACATCGACTTTAGTTTTATTGTTAATTTGGCTTCAAGTTCGGCTATTAAATTTAAAATGAAAAAGAAGAAAAGAACATTTTTATATGAGTTCAAAACGGGTGATAAAGCAGCAGAAACTGCTCGTAAACTGAAAGATGCTTTTGATGCGGGTACTTTGTTAAGGAACGTAGTCGTGGGTGTCCTCCTTCAGTTCATAACGATCAACTGAAGGCGTTAGTTGAATCAGAACCACGCACAACAATTTAAAAGCTTGCACTAAAGTTAGGCGTTAGTCATCCAACAGTTCTAGATCACTTGAAACAGCTAAGAAAATCAAAAAAAAAGAAAAAATTATATGAATTTGAATGTCATAGTCTGTAATTATTTTTCTACCAATCTAATACTATTAGAAAAGTAACAGATTTTAGTTAAAGGAGACTGTTTCGCTAATAGAAGAATTCTGGTCAGCCATATATATATATATATATATATATATATATATATATATATATATATATAGAGAGAGAGAGAGAGAGACCTATATGCATACAAGCGTATATTTAAAACTATAACAAATACACTTTATAATGAACATACAACTATTTATTTTCGACGTGCTCGCAAACCTCAAATAACCAACTAACCAACGACTATTTAAAACAATTTCGTGTATATAATATAAATTATATACTTGTTTGAATATATTAAACCTTCTACATTATTTTTTACTTATAAAACCATATAAGATATTTATTAAATATGTATATTTTTTTAAAAAATAAATTCTGTATTTATTAAGAATATTTGTTCGTTTGTAAGTTTACTAATCTACAAATATGTTTATTTCTTGGTCGAATATTTTTATTTCTTTATTATTCGGTTGCAGTAGTTTCTCGAAGAATTTTTTTTCGAAACAAAATAATAAAATTAATATCACACTTCTTACACTTGTCAGACGGTTGAATATTTCTTAATAATTAATGGTTATACTAATTAACTATGAATGAAAAACCGGTTACATTTATTTATTTGTCAAAAAATCAAGTTTATGTGGTCTTTATTGCATATATATAGTCATATAAGTGTATCATTTAGTGGATATAAAGCCGTCGTATAATAAAAAACTTAATAAATATAGTACATCCATTAAACCCTCATTTTTTTTTAAAAAAAAACACTGGTGTGTAATTTTATATACCGATGACATTTTTTAAAAAAAATCATGAAGCAGTGGTTAATACATACCGATGACATTTATATACCGATAACATTTTTTTAAAAAAAACATGATGCATTGGTTAATACAGACTGATATTTCAATTCTGCTAACATTCATACTGTTAAAATATTTTATTTAGTAAAATATAATATATTAATAAATTTTATATTTGTGTTCCTACATGCAAAATAATCAATATTTCATTTAAAATTGCAATAGAATTATTGATAAGAATTATTAATAATATTTTCCTTCCATGAGCTGTATTGGAAATATAAGTTTTCATGTGATAAATTTCTTCGAGAATTAGTTTATCTGTTTTCTTTTCTGTGTTTCCATATACGAGCATTTTGATTGGTTGTATTATTAGATTACAGAATTTTTTTTCTTGGAATAGCATGATGTGATGCTTATCTTTTTCGATTAGTTTTTTTATGTTACTTTTAACAAGTAGTAAAAGAAAAGATTTATTGCGACGAATTGTTCTGAAAACTAAAATACAAATCAGCATCAAAGTAAGCATGAGTATATGTTAATAACGTTTATCTTTTTAGCGTACTAACCTCTAACGTGTTCATATTCAATGAAAATGGCTAAAAGGAATTATTTTATAAATTAAAAAAATTTTCAATTTCTTTATGCTTAACATACTACTTCGGATATATATATATATATATATATATATATATATATAAATAATGATATATGTGTGTGTAAAGAAACTAATTAAAATTAGAAAGCAACATAAACAAAACTAAATTATGAACATATGAGATACTATAGGCGTTGTTTACTAATCTGATAGCAAAACCACCACACAATACTGTAAATTCACTTATGAAATTACCAAATGTAAATGTAACTATTCGTATAAATAGTAAACGGAGTTTCATGCCGCCTTTACATAATTTATAGTAAATATTATTGTAATTCTAACAATAGAAAGGAATCACATTTGAGAATAAAATTATTACAATATAACATTATTTTCATTTATTATAGTTCAGGAATGATTTAGAATATAAATAGTATTTAATAAGATAGATATTAATTAAGATTTCAATATATCCAATAACATTTAAAAAAGTATAAAATTAAAAAAAAAACAACTAATGTTTCTAATAATATTAATGACTAGTTGATACTATACATATATTAATAAACAGATGGTGTATTTGAATATACCTTAACAAGAAACATAGTTTTTCCTTAAGAAGAAAAATATCCCAAACAGCTCATACAAGTCTATAGTAATTTTTAATAAATAATTATTTTAAGTAGTTATAATATAAATTATAAAATATTCAAAAAAGTTACTAAAAAATCAAGTGGTTATCATGTCAGATTATTGTTCCATCTATTAATAATTCTGATATCACATTATATATTATATTGTTACAATGAAACAATCTTATGGATTACCTAATGAAGTTAATTCATAAAAATATTATTTTAGTGAATGAAATTTTATCTTTCCTACAGAAAATAAAATACTTTTCTTATAAAAAAGATTCATTATTTGATTATTGATTGTTTATGATTTTTTCTTATATTTCCTTATTTCAATGATGCCATCATACTTAAGTTCAGAGAAATCATAATTTAAAAAATCATTTTTATATACCTTAGCGTTTTGTGAGACTAATGTTAATCACGACACCAGATCATAGAACTACTACTTTAAAATTTCAAGGCATAGAAAACAGGTCGTTCGAATTCAATTATACTTTTCAGCAAAAATACATGATACGATTAGAAAATTTTTTATTAACTTTGCATACCATAATTTTCATAAATCATTTCTTAAATCGTATAAAAAAAAATCAACTTTCTTATAAAATATGAATGTAAATTAATAACATGAAACTTTACTTACTTTTTGCTTCAGCTTTTACAGATAAATATTACATATTATAAATTCTTATGTAAATATATATATATATATATATATATATTTACAGAAATTACTTTTTATATTAGTTGTAAAGCTATTTTTAAACATTATCTATATATATATATATATATATATATATGTAATTTAATCCTTAAAATTCATACCTTTTTCTGATCGTATACAGCATATTGTAATATTAACTGAAAATGTCTATTTTAAAACCCAAAAGTTAAGAAAACTATTATTTTACTGTAAAACCTTAAAACAAATAAGGTATTCAATCATAAGTTTTACCACCCATCAATAAAAATGTCGTAATCAATAAAAATTTACCACACTTTGACTTTTACTATTTGTATAGAATGTTCTAAAGAAATATATTGCGCACTTTTGTACATGTATGTACATTTATGATTTATAAAAATATTTGCCATTAAATGATGTTTGTTCATATGACATATTTTCTTGGAATCAATTTGCATTCTGTATAATTAAACGAATTTTATTATATTCGTTCGCTTTTATGTATATATTTACATACATATTCATTACTTATATTACTTAGTTATTAAATATGTTTATATGAAAATATATATACAAATAGAGGTTTTCCAATTCATTTATATGTATTTATTTACTGCTATGTACATTTTATATATAATTGTATAGAAATAAAAATAAATTCACAGCGTAATAAATGAAATAATAATTTTATAGAAAATGTTCAAAAATAGATATATTGAAATGAAATAAAAATATAATTCAATTTATAAATTAACGTGTTGTTAACGTTAACTAAATTATTTAAAAAAATATATCCGTTCATATAGTTTTTGTTTATTTGATTGAGTCTAGGTTTAAATTTATTCTTAAAGTAATCTGTCCTGTTGTACTGGCTTAATTTGTTTATCTATAAATATCTGTTTAAATGGTTTTACTTCCTTATTTAAAATTGTTTTATATTATTTCTTAAGAGATATTATTTTTCATAAACAAATCATAATTTAGAATATAATATATATATATATATATATATATATATATATATATATATATATATATAATAAATTAGAATGTGTAAGGATTACAAATATATTGAATTGGATTATTGATTGATATTATTTGTAAGATTATGAAATTTAATTGTGTTACTTATTAGTACATTTTGAGTTATTTACGTACTAAAACATATAAGAAAACATCAAACAAGAAACTATAAAAAATACTGTATTTTTGAAGGACAATTTTGTAACTAATTTATTATATTTAATTCAGAGATTCTTATCACATAATTGTTGTTAGTTTGGGGGTTTTATTTTCCAAAAAAATACACATTACTAATAATGTATATTTCTAATAAATGTTTCAGTTATATATAACTATACATACATATATATATATATATATATATATATATATATATATATATATAACTTTGTTTCAAATTTTTGTTTAGATCACAACATAATTAAAAATATTAATAAACACACTTCATATCATATAGTGTAATAAAGTTGTGCATTAGAGTAAAAATACAAAATTGAGAAAAGAATGTATCAATTTTGCGTTTAATTGGACAATGTATTCATTTTGCACTAAGGTGATAAAATTGTAAATGTGGACGGTTTTGCAGTTGAACCGTTTAATCATACATTTACATACATGATAATTAAATGATTACATTACTGTTGATAAACACATACATTCACACACACACATATATATATATATATATATATATATATATGCATATATATATATATAACAACTAATTATGCTGTTTTAAAAATTTATTTTCGAAAAAAAAATCAATGTAACTTAATACTTTTCTTTATTTACTATTGCACAAATATTTCAAGATCTACTCGATAAATTGCTCGAGTTTTCTTTATATACTCAGTTTAAATGATGAAACATGTCATATAATAAAAAACAAAAAGTATGAAACAAGTTTCTGAGATATTTTTAAAACAACACACCTGCTACAAAGTAAACAATATATTGATTGTATTTATCAAATAAACTTGTCTTTTGTTTCTTTTTCTCTGGAACTATAATTAAATAGATATCTTTTCATCCACAGTATTACTAGAAACATCCTTAGGTAATGTTTCCATAAAACTAAAGAGTTAAAAGAGATATTTGTCTTATTTTATTTCTGTTACTCTTTTGTTATACAGAAAAAATGTTTTATTTTGTTGAAGAAAATGTCTGCCGTAGAAATATTCAAGAGAGATTTTTTATCGATTATCAAAAGCAACAAATGATTTACTTGTTTACCTGCATGGTGCAGCTGCACACATTACAAATTCATCAATAAATCTACGTTATCTTGAAGAATAATTTGTAATTAATAATCACTTTTACGTTTAACATATATATTTTCATTTTACATTGGTAATTATGATGTAATTTTGAATAAATATAAATGACATGCTGTTTTCATATTAAATTTTTCTGATATAATCATATGTATATATATATATATATATGTGTGTGTGTGTGTGTGTTTATACATGTATATATATGTATATATATATATATATTTATATATATGTATATATATATATATATATACATATATATATATATATATATATACATATATATAATGAATTAACCCGTAAACTTCCATTAACCAAGAATAAATGGGAATCATATATAATAACTATTTTATAAATTTTATATAAGATTCAACAGTTAATTAGAATTTCTTTAAGAAATTCCAAAAATATGCGTTACAAAAAGTGAAAAAACTCCATATTACGTTTCAAAAAAATTAAAAACTTTACGTGCAAAAATTAATATATATATATATATATACACACGGAAAGTTAATATATATACGGAATTTATTTTAATATAAGTAAACAAATAATATTTGTTCAGTGTGAAATGATTGAGTAATTAGTAGTCTAGTATATAAAAGAAAAGAATAAGGTTGATAGTATAATAAAATAACATTCTTTGAGAATAAAAATAGAAATAATTTATAATAGGAAGAACATTGAAAGACGTAAGAAAAATTCTAAGAGTAGAAATGTAGTATATTCTTATTAAACTTATTTATGTCTTATTCATTTGTAAAAAAGAAATGAAAACACTTACATTTATTATTCTTATATAGTTTGAGAATTCAAAAATAATAATACCCCCACGACTACTTCTTGTCCAGTTATTCCAGAAAACAGAACATCATTTATTGAACACTGTGAATCTGTAAATAAAGAAAAGTATAAATTTATTAATATATATATATATATATATATATATATATATATATATATATATATAGTGAATATATATATATATATATAATATATATATATATACTATATATATATATATTGACAAATAGATATAAAAACAAAAATATATTTCTATAGAAGAAAAGTAGCATACGATAAACATAGTTACAAAAACCAGTAATAATATAAAGATAAAAAGTGTTCTTTCTTTGTATTTTTTTGAATAATTTTTTTTTTCATAAACTATGAACTTATCTAAAGTCTTATGACTATGTCTAATAATAAAATACAATCCTAGATCTTCTTCAGTTCTAGTACAACATGCAATAAATATTCATAAACTAACATTTTCCGATCAAAGTATGTTTTTTTCTATTTTTCACAGCGTCAAATTACTTATTATTTCTGTATTTGATTTATTATTTTTCTGAAATGTCATATATATATAAATATATATATATATATATATATATATATATATATATATATATATATATATACATATATATACGAGGTCAGACAATTAAGTAATGCGACAAAATTCAAAAATCGAGTATATTTAAAAATTAAGGTACATCGCTGCGATCCCCTTCAAAGTAGTCCCCTCCCGCATCTATACACTTATTCCAGCGAGTTTTCCAGTTTTCGTAACAATTCTGGAACACTTCTTGTGGGACCTCTCCGAGTACCCTCGTCACAGATTCTTGGATATCTTCAACGGAGTCAAAATGTCGACCTTTGACGAATTTTTTCATATGGGGGAATAGGAAAAAGTCGCAGGGTGACATGTCCGGTGAATAGGGCGGTTGTGGTAACGTTGCGATGCCTTTAGACGCCAAAAACTGAGAGACACTGAACGCACTGTGACAGGGAGCATTGTCGTGATGCAGAACCCAAGTCTTCGCGATCTCTGGACGCACTCTAAGCACCCTTTTTCGTAATTTTTCGATCACATTGCGGTAGAATACTTGATTTACGGTTTGTCCAGGTGGTACGAACTCTTTGTGAACCACCCCTTTGCTGTCGAAGAAGCAAATCAACATGGTTTTCACTTTGGACTTGCTCATTCTCGCCTTCTTTGGCCTTGATGCTCCAGGGGATCGAAAGAACCAACTTTCATCACCAGTAATAACTCGATCGAAAAGAGTAGGATCACTTTCAACCTGCTCGAGACAAATTTCTCTGTTCCATTTTCGTGACATGCACTACTCGCGCGTTGTTACAAAACACTAAACAGCTGGCGAAGAAATGATCGTACGAGGGTGGTCAAGGTCTCAATCGAGAGAGTAGGGATCTGCTATTACGGTGGTGGAGTTACAGGTTCACAGTGTTACCACAGGCCGAGAAAAATCGGTCGTATTACTTAATTGTCTGACCTCGTATATGTATATATATATATATGTATCGTATATACACATAACAAATTGATTTGAAAAATCATATTTATAAAAATGTGTGATAAAACTTAAGACCGGCTGAAATATAAAATATTAATTTATAGTGTAAATTTTCATTTATAGATTCCTATTGTTATTATAAAATAAACTGATTTGAAGTTATTACTGAGGCCAACATTTATATATTCTGATTTTATTACACTCAACATAGTGAACAATTAAAATTTTAATTTGTTTCATAAAATCAGAAATGGAAACTGTAAAATCGATATTAATTGAATTATGGGTATGTTGCGCAGTGAATATTGACACAAAGATGTTCGTAACAATCTTACAACCTTCTGTTTCTTTTATTATGTTTCATAATGAAATTTAATGAAATTATATATGCTGACTATAATTTATAATTAAAAACTTTATAGTATAATATACATTAGAGTTAAAGAAATTAAAATTAAATTGTATGTATATATGTATATATATATATATATATATATATATATATATATTTGAGGAAGTCTTTAAATGAATATGATTTCTTTGTCTAAAGAAGTCATAGAATAATACTGTTAGAAAAAATAGTTAGAAAAAAATTCGAAACTCATGATTAGAATAAATATTTATCTTTCTTAACACTTTGACGGCCGTTATCACGTATGCGTGATTTCATTGGCCAACTGTTACCTGCCGATATCACGTAGATGTGATTTCTTTTTGTCAACGAATTTCGGCCAATGTCACGATAATATAACATTGTACCGTTAATTTCAGATGGCATTATAAAAATAATTTCAGACAACGAATTTGATTTTCGGTTATTAATATATATCATTTTCTTTCCTTAAAAGCGTCGCTAGCGATTTTGAACTATCCAAAAAGTTGTTTATTGAGATTTTTCGTATCTACACTTTACTTAGTCTGAAACCATTCTTCACTGTCTGGGAAATTTAAATAATAGTGGTCTTAACGGTTGTATTTTAATAAATGTACTTTTATTATGAATTATATTACGAGTGAGTGTGTAAATAGCACCGGTATCAGACAATAAGACCTGCTCGACACACACACTGGCGACAATCGAGAGTCGATGAGTGAAAGTCTTAAGAATATTTTTTAATTTTTATAAGTTCTTATTGTTATATATATATATATATATATATATATATATATATATGTATGTATGTGATGTATAATTAGAAATAATTCATTCTATTTATAAGACATTTGCTCATGTAAATATAATTCTTTTTCAAGTTATAGTTTTATAATAAACAGAATACCTTAACTGAAATATATAGCGTTATATTTGACGTGTCACTTATTTTCGATAGTGTGATTTTTCAAATAAACTTTTCACTCACTCAGACTTTTGTTAAAAGAAGCATAGGTGTTAATCCATAAAGTGTGCCTGTTGCGTATACGCAGCATTAATTTTGGAATTTTTTTTCTCTGATAAAAGTATTTTTTAAATTTTTTTTATATATCAGTAAACATTCATTTAATAGCATAGAACTACATTATAATTTTTTTCGGTTTTGGCGAAATTGAGAAAAAAGCGGAATAGATGTAGACTTTGCAAGAGCCAGATCATATATATATATGTAACAACGTTTTTCTACACCAGAAGTGTTTTAGCCATTACCAAGTCATTTGATTCGGATTTTAATAAAATAAATTAATTTCAAATTTGAAACAGACTTATTTTTTTTCACTATTGGAAAATTATTTTTTGATTATGCTAACATTAGTTAGCCGTTATAGCGTATACAAAACATCTCACTGTGGAAGACCAAATTTTTTAATTCTTTTCTTTCTAACTCCAAATTAATTAAGAAGGACATAGAACCAATGTTAAGCATTTTTGAAAATTTCTACGAATTTGAGTAACAGCATTGAAAGAATTAAGTATAATAAAATTTTATTATGTATTTAAATAGTAACTTCTGAATTTGTCTACGAAAAAGATATTCTTTTCATGTTCACTATTTATTTTATTAACATGAAATATTTTTTTCAAACTACTGTTTGAAGAAAAAATGTATAGCTTTGTAATGTATTGCTTTATTTTTTTATATTACTATTTTACAATTTGCAAAAAAGTTATAAATATCGGACTTGTGTTACATTTGCAGCCATAGAATTTTATGTTATATAAATCCAAATAAATTATTAATATCTACTAATTCATTTTTTTAAAGATCAAATTTATAAAATATATTTTAATATTTAAAATTCTTAATAATTGTTCAATATAGGATCGTATGTAACCACTCTACCATTGAATATATATATATATATATATATATATATATATATATATATATAAACAACTAACTTTTATTTGCTTATCGATTACCTTATAAAATACAATATTAACCAGTTTATAAGACTCTTTCTATACTGTTTTTAAAACAAAAGTTAGTTCTACTGTCAGATTTATTGTCCCACTGATAATTCTAACTTTTTTATTAGTTTCTCAATGTAGTGATCCTAGTTTATTTAAGATATATATTACTACCATTAATGTGTTGTTGGTAAAAAAGAATTTCTGATTATATATTTATTATTATTTTAAATAATGTACAAATTAAGTACCAGAATTCTTAATCACATATAAATATTTAGATCGTATTTCTTGATATCATAAACAAAGTTTTAAAAGAATACCTGTTTATATTTACTATATTACACAATAAGTAATATAATAAATTAATATTTTCTTTATTTCAATAAATGTCCTAAAAATAATTTGATCATTTACGTTTACTTTAATTTATTTTAAATATGAAAGTAATATGAACAATAGCTACTAACTGAAATTGCTTAAAAAAATAAAATAGAAATTACTGTCCGTACATATTTTTTTATATTTTGTACGCGCATATATCTTCGTGGATGATTGGCGTTTGTAGGTTAAAATTGTCATGGTTGTTTTAAGGATTAAAATAATTTACAACTAAAAATGAACAAACAACAATCAATTATATATGTGTGTGTGTGTGTGTATGTATGTGTGTAGTAATAAAAAATAAATTGATTTACTATAATATGCAGAAAATTACATTATATAAAAAATACGACTTCTCTTTACAGCGATTATATAGCTATATTCTTTATTGTTATGATCATTTTAGCAAAGTATTTTCTTTGAGAATTTACGACTATCTTTTTAGATCTGGCAATGAACACTTATCACATTTGACAGTGAGTAATTTTTATATCTATTGGAGTACATATATGAGATTCGGTTCATAAAATAAAAATAAAAGTATAGCAATATATATATATATATATATATATATATGTATGTATGTATGTTTAAATATTTATTAAAAAAATTACAACTAGGAGTAGGTTTGTTAAAACATTTGGTATCTTAAAATTATAAAAAGCATATAGTCTTATTGAATCTGATAATATCTGAATTCTTTTTAATGTAAATTGGATCAAAAATAATTGGCACTTCAATAGAGGAATACCTAAGATTATTATATTTAATTTATTGATTTAGCAATGAATACAAATTGGTTGTATAAAACAGTACAGTATGTAATTCTATTCAATTATTTTATATATATATATAGAGAGAGAGACAGACAAGTTTAAAAAAGACGTTAATGAATTATAACTTTAATAGTGATATCATTGGTGTCCGATCTAAATGTAAATTGTTAATTTTGAACAAAATTTTATATTGTATATTATTATAACTCATTATAAAATTCGACCACGTATTTATTTATATAGTTTCATTTATTAAATAATAATAACCATTTTCTTCCTATTAGCTAATTGATTTTAATTCATTATATTAATTGAAAAGAAGTATTGTAATTTAACAAAAATTTAAGACTAATAATTTTTCTGATTTTTTATAATATAATAACAAGAAAAAATATTTGCTATAAAAAGATATATTACCTATAGAAAATAATAAATGTCGAATAGTGTATCTATCTATATATAAAAAAAATCCGTAAAATTGGAAAAAATTGACAAATTCTTTTAAGAAATCGTGTAGATATTTTGTATTAAATTATTATTAACGATGACACCCCAAGTTCATAAAATTTTCACGAAGAATTATGATATGAATTATGCGAATTTATAAAACAACTGCGTTGCAATCTATTTGCAATAATGATTATATAGACAAACCTAACATATATATATATATATATAAATATTTATGTAAATATATATATATATATATATATATATAAATATATATATATATATATATATAAATAAATATATATGTAATTACATATGTATATATATATATATATATACCGAAATTGAGCGAATATATGCGATACAAGCGTAACGAGCCGGAGGCAGAGCTCCCTGGTATATTTCAATTAAAAAAATGAATTTAGTAATAAAAGGAATTCATATGATACTAAATTTAAATGAATGTTTTTCCCAGGGTAAAATATAATCTTGAATGTAAATGAATGAATCTTTTATATAAACAGACAATTTGTATGTAATCTAACAACTTTCCTCCTTATAATCGAATTCTTGACTCTATAATTAGTAATATTAAACTCGCTCTTTTAACATATACTTTAATCATTTACATTACTTTAGCATATTTATAATTAATGTATATTCCAGAATGATATTTTTGTTACATAAGCATACTAATAAAAATTTCAAAGGTTTTTGAATTTGAAATTCTATACGTTAGTCTTTAAATTAAATAAAGACAGGTTAGTATTATTGACAAGGTTATAGTTAGTGACATATATTACTTAAAAATTGTAAGATATTCGCTTCTTGAAAAGTTTATTCATTATTCTGATTTTGAAAAGAAAGCGTTTTTACTTAATTTGCAACTGTAAGAATTATATATATATATATATTTCTGTATATAATTATCATTCTTTTGTTAAAAAGATAGCGTAGAAAAGATTATCACGTTCAGGTTCATTATATTGCACCCTTAATATTTTAATTGATTTTTGACTAGAAATTACATTAAAAATAAGTGTATATATATATATGTATGTATGTATGTGTGTGTATGTTTGTGTATTTTACACTTTGACGTATTCCTGGAAAGCAATTCTGAAGTCAAATTAAAATTCTTTTGATTAAAACGCTACTTAATGCCCATGAAAAAATTCAAACAATACTGTAAATGAATTGTTTCTGAAATGTTTACAAAACGTATATGAGTCATTATGATCGTTACATTGAAATTTATACTCGAGTGGTTTTAAAAGTCTTCGTCCTTTTGTTCTTTGATGACAGTGTGCTAATTATGTGAATGGAGTGAAGTATAAAATCGATTCCAAAGATGAGTTGCCAAGTCGAGGAAAATATGTTCTTTGTAGTGACATGAAAAGTTTTTAAAATGTAATGATTGAATAGATTTTGAAAGCATTTGAAAAATATGCACGAAAGATTATTTAAGTATCATTAAAATCAACTTTTATCTGGAATGCTTTATTTAAATTTTAATATTGTCTTTCACTATTGCCAATAGTATAATAAAGGAAGTATAAATTCAGCAAGCGTTTTATTATGTTTGTTCAGTGTTATTTTAATTCAGAGTACATTTAATTCTTTTCTTTCACAAATCATTATACGTAAAAATATACGTTCACCCACACACACACACACACATATATATATATACACATATATATTCTAATAAAAGAACCGCATTACAGTGGTAGTTATTTTTTAAAACCTTGAACATAATTTTTATATTTTTTTCATTATATTTTACATCTGAACTGATATATTAATAATTCTGATTAATTATTAAATGAAAAATTTCCTTAAATTACAATACATAGTTAAATTAATATTTTTATTTTAAATAACAATAATTATACAATTTCCATTTTATAGCTTTATATATGTGTGTGTGTGTGTGTGTGCGTATGTGTAAATGTGTATATGTTTTTGTTTCTGTGTGTCTGAAAAATACAAAACTAGAATGAAAACAAAAATTTCATTTTAGTTTTCAGAATTTAATTTACATCTCTGTTTCATAAGAAATAAACTTTAAACCATAATATTGATGAGTGATGAAAAATATTTAATAAACGATTATTGATCATTTTTGATTTTTGTATAGACGTATTTCAATAATTATATCAACATCTTCAGAGCATTAAGGTACAAAATATTTTTTCCAATAACAGCTTATTATTTTAGATGTCTGTACCTATGCTTTGAGGATGATGGAATCGCTATCTAAATACAAATAAACAATAGAAATGATCAATAATCATTTATTAAATAATTTCCACAACATTAAAATTAAGTCAAATGAAAATTCTCTTTTTTTATGACATTTTATATATTTATATTTTATATATTTATATTTTATATATATATATATATATATATATATATATATATATATATATATATGTATAAATATATTTATATTCATATATATATATATATATATATATATATATATATATATATATATATATATATATATATATATTTATATACATATATATATATATATATATATATATATATATATATATATATGCTTATTAAAATTATGACATTAAGATATAAATAACTAAATCAAATAAAATTAAAAGAAAATTAGAACATAATTTAGATGTTTTATGGACATGTAGTGAATAAAAAAAGTACATCTTAAAAACTACTCCATAATTATTAATTGGAGCGCTTTTATATCAAAAGATAACTGGAAAAGATCTTTCTGTTTGCAACATTAAATTTTACGAATACTTAACTACCGAAAGTGCTAATAAAATTTCATAGAGCACAAAAGAACAATGTTACGCTTCTTAATTTTCAATCTTAATTTATTGACTGTAAATATTCAACTTGGTAAATAAATTATAATGTTTTGGTTTATATATATATATATATATTATATGTATATATATATATATATTATGTATATATATATATTATATGTATATGTATATATATATATTATATGTATATATATATATTATGTATGTATATATATATATATATATATATATATTATATGTATATGTATATATATATATTATATATATATATATATATTATATGTATATATATATATATATTATGTATATATATATATATAATAATAATAATAATGACGTTTCTATTTATATGATTGTAATTATATAGACATGAGTTTAAAAAAATATTTTTATTGTTTCATTTAGTTGCATGTACAAGATTATAATTGAGAAGTGAGAGAGCGCAGCAAGCCCGGGGGTTGGTCAGCGAAATGAACATATAGCGAAGCCCCCTACTATATGTATATATATACATAGAAAGAGAGAGAAAAGTGTATATATGTATGTACGTGTATGTGCATAAATGTATATACGAGTATTTAGAAAATATAAGAAAATATTTTTCAAAAATATTGATCAATTTCATATGAAATATTCTTTTGATGTTGAGAGAAACTGTACTCATATTAATTTAAGCAAACAAACATCATCTTTTTTATTTTTTAAATATAAAATAATCAGCTAGAATATACACTGTTCTTGAAATGAAACTCAATAATTGAAAACGTTATGAACATAATACATTAAGTACTTTTATTTATAAGGAATTTTATTCTTCTTAAAGATCAATTAATTTACTATAATAAAAAGACTACGACAAGTGTGTTTTTCCATATATTAACATGAGTCAAAGGAATTCATATTTGATATTGTAGTATACAGTATTTATACATTACTAAATTGAAATTTTATTTGATTCCTGTCATGTCTACTGAAATTATAGAGTAGATTTTCCTTCCTATGAGTTTGAAACAGAAACATTTGTAATGATTCAAGAAAGTATATAATATTGTATTTGATTTGATAAAAAAGGTACACAAACGTATAATTATTATGAAAAAATCATTACAGATAAAAATTAAAAAGGAAAACATTAATAATAATCACCAGTTACAAATTCTTCTTATTAATATACGATAAAAATCAAATATAGTCATTTTTTTCAGCTAGCAGTTTTTTTTTTATAAAAAGTGACATCACAAGATTAGATTTTAGTTCATAGTTTAGATCATTTGATGTTTAATTGCGTTAGTATGATCATTCAGTATTACATATTATTTTTTAACACTATCTAAAATGTAAAAAAGTAAATAAAAAATAAGCAAAACTTTATTGATAAAATATTTATAAATATAAAATAAACAAGTTACTTTATAATCTCAACAATATGAGATACAATTTGGAACAGATGGCGAAAGTCAAAATGTTCATAAATGATATTTTAGCAACGAAATCACGAAAAATAAATAAAATAATCCTGAAAATACATTGTCAATTTTAACACAAACACTAAACAAATCAATATTATAATACAAATATTTTCAAGAGACAGATATATTCAAAAAAGGAGGTAGATACGTTTCTGATATGAAATAATCCGAAAGCGAATGTATGAAAATATACATAGTATAAATATTGAATGAATTTGATAAGGATAGTTACATTGATTTTTGTAAACAATATTTTGTGCATGTTTATTGACAAACAATTTTTTTTTATCTAGTTTTCTGATGAAATAAGGTGAGGTGATAGTGATTATACTTCAATAAAGTTTAATATTTGGTTTTTGAACTGAAATCATTATTCATTTTATGAATGTGCAATTAATATCTAAAAATCATTTAATACCTTATATATATATATATATATATATATATATATATATATATATATATATATATATATATATATATACACACTATATTATAATCTTGTTTTTCTTTTTATGGTCTTAAAAATTAACCATTGTACTTTATTATGACCAAATATTTCAAAAATATGAACTGTTTCTTATCAATCCAATACTCAGTTTTATGGATTTCTATTCACACCTTGAAAGAAATGATTTTATTTCTTTCTTGTTATAACAAATTACTATGTCATATTTTATCCAAATTCACTGACAAAAAAGAAGTTATATATTATTTTATGTTACTAGAGTTCACACCACATTAAACACATCCACTTTGGAAATACACTAGAGATTTTAGTATGCACTAGAAATTCAGGTAGTTCTTAGGAAATAACTGAAGTTTCAAATATATCTGTTCTAAAATGAAAACACGTACTAGAATCAGTGTTAATTGAAATGGATTTAAAGACATCTACAATTTAAAATAAAATTTATGATATTTGTATTTTAAATATATAAATTGATTGTATACTGCTGATTTATCATTGTATAAATTCAATTTTGTTTATATATATATATATATATATTAATCACATATAAATAGATACATCAAAGGTATATACGTATGAAAGGTAATGTCGAAATAGTTATTACATAACATATCAGTATTCGATAACATCATTTGAATAATAGAAACATGTTTGTTTGTGTTTATCATTCCTAGAGCATTTCATTGCTTTGTTTTATATGTGTTTTCAGTAATTTCTAACATTTTACTGTATACCAAACAAGCATATACAATAGGATATATATATATATATATATATATATATATATACTCATAGTTAGAAAATACTATAGTAATATGTCTAACTTGTAATAATTTTTGTCAGCTATTATTTACTATAAAAGTAAATTACAGAAATAAATACTGTTGTCATAAGTATATACAATTTTTAATAATTCTTATAATTTAATTCATTAATTAATAGATAGAAGTAAAATTACCATGAGCAGTTGTGATATTATTTTTAAAATTAAGTCATATTAGCTCGACTCACATATGAGTTATAGAGAGAGAACGAATGAATGCACAAGAATGCTTCATCCATAACAAAAGGTACTCATATGAGATAACTAACTCAATCAATTTATTCTCTAACGAAGGAATCAATCTATTTTTTAGTATGGATAATTTTATCACCAATGTGTTACTTTTATAAATGACTTAAATATTTGTTTCAGTTATTTGCATTTCAATAAATTTTAAAATTACTAACAATGTTACTTAACTAAAGTAAGATCGTTTTAATGTATCATGGAAGCACGGACATATATGAATTTTTTTTCAGAATAAATACGATTTTTGTTTAATATACCACTTAAACATGAATGGAAATTGAACTGCTTCAAGTGTGTGACAAATAACTTGAGGCTGTTTGCCTCGCCCTAATCTTATGTACACATTGTTCTGCATTTGTACGCGTCCTTACTTTGTCATATACGCTTTTGTGATATGTGTACCCAGCGCATAGAAAAGCATGCGTAATAAACTATTAAAAAAGACATCAATAACAATCTTCTTTGATATTAATTTTGAATTTTTGATTTGCATACTATTCACATATTTTTTGTCATTAGGCGCACCCAAATACAACATATAAAGTATAAATGCAATCATATTAATTTTTTAAATTCAACTCTTAAATCAAATTTAAAATTAAAGAAATTATTGTATATTTCTCATAAAAAATAAATAAATTAAAATTTATATTATATAGGTATAATATTTTTGTTAGTTTCTAATTATTTAATTAAATATATAAATGTCTGTATTTATATATTTAATAAATATTTTAACATAATACGATATAAAAAGATTGGTTGATTATTGGGGTATTATTACGTCACTTCAAATATAAAAAGGAAATGAATAGATGACAGAAAATATTAACCACGTCGAAAATCAATAATTAGAGACAGACCAGTAGAAACCAAGATTTAAGATGCATTTCAAGGATGTTAAGAGTTTGTTAGTTATTTGGAGTTTAAGGGCCCGTTGACTGTAAAAAAGACGCACAGATATTCTTCAGAAGAAATTAGAAGCCCTCCTTTGACAATCAAACTTCAAAAGTGTATATAATTATGTATATATATATATATATATATATATATATATATATACATGTCACAATTAGTATATTTAATAGTTTGGTTATATTAAATCATTGTCAAGTATCGGATTTATAACATAAGTATTAAGAAAATAATTACGGTTTTTGTTTTCTGAATTCTCTTCTTAATTTTTTTTCAATGAAATTATATTTTCATCGTCTTTATGTTAATAACATTTTAAAGTACATTTTTAGGCTATTGAATTAAAGATCGAAAAGAAACAAATAAGAGTTTTTTTTGTATGAGTTTAAAACGGGTGATAAAGTAACAGGAAACTGCTCATTAACTAAACAATGCTTTTGGTATGGATACTGTTAAGGAACATAGTGTGCAATAGTGGTTCCAAAAAGTTTTTGTTGAGAACGAGTGCCTTGAAGATAAGGAATGTTGCGGGAGTTTTTCTTCAGTTCATAACGACCAACTGAAGGCGTTAGTTGAATCAGAATCACGCACGACAATTCGAGAGCTTCCACAAATGTTGAACGTTAGTCATCCAACATTTCTGGATTACTTAAAACCACTTAAATTAAAGAATGTATGTGAAGACACACATACACACATGCATAAATACACAAACTTTCATTTTTAACTTCTATTTACTTTCATAAATTCTATATATATATATATATACATATATATTTTATTAACAGCCTCTGTTAATCCACTGCTGGATAAAGGCCTCTTCAATGATTTTCCATTTTGTTCGATTCAATGCCTCTCTTTTCCACAGATTTCCAAGAAAATTTTTAGTATCCTTATCCCATCTGTTCATTGGTCTCTTTCTGTGTCTTTTCATATTCCTTGGTTTCCAGTCAATAATTTCTCTTGTCTATCAGTTGTCTCTTTGTCTTTCTTCTTGTGACATGTGTGTGTATGTATATATATATATATATATATATATACACATTTAGGTGTTTTTGTGCATATGTTACATATAGCAAGTCTCATCCATTTTGACATTAAATAATGACGAGATAAATAAACAATGTGGAAACAGGGTTTTGTCTTATTACAATAGACGTCTACTTATTATTTGAATGATTATTATACAAAGACTATGTAAAGTATTTGGTATAAATAAAGTATGGAACACAGTCTGCATGTACATATATATATATATATATATATATATATATGTACACATATATATACATATATATATATATATTTGTATATATATATATATATATATATATAATAAATAGCTACTGAATAAATATACGCACTGTTTGGTTATGAAAGGAATAATTACATTAATTCTAATGATTTATAAGTAATTGTACAAAAAAAACTAATATTTAATTTTACAGTAGTTAAACCAAAAAACAACTTAATTAGGAACATAATTGCTTATTAAATTACAGCAAATTAATTTAGACATACGTATGAAATCTTTTGAATGTGTAATTAAGTCTCAGTATAATTTGATCTTTCATAATATACAGAAATAATATCATTTATAATCGCCGAGTTAGGTACCATAACCTAAATACCATTTAAATTGCAATGATTATATTTCGCGATATATGATAGTAAATTGATGCATCATGCATATATTTATGCCATTGCATAATTCACCAAATGACAGCTTTAGGATATTATTCATGTTATGAAATGTAACATATTCTAGTTTCGTATAATAGCTTATCATATCCGAGAGAAGTTAAATTCAACTACAATTATTATACAGGATAATTAGAAAAACCGAACTGTTTTAAAAAAGTATGTCATTATTTATCAAATCAAAAACGAATTCCAAACTGAAATTAAATTAATTTTAATGAATAATAAATTTTGTGCGCAATTTAATTTTAAAATTTACTTTTATTTCATACACATAATTATGTTTAAGGTAAATACGAGTATGTTTTTGATGTTTCCTTTACGGATATCATTAATTTGGTGTATATATATATATATATATATATATATATATAATTATATTTTCTTTGATATTATTTATTTTTATAGCTGATTTTAAAATACATTTACCTTATTCTTTGTTGCCATTTAATCAAATTTTATACATTATACATACTACAAGTAATAATAATCAGTGATAATTTATCTCAAATACGTCCATTCTATTTGCATTAAAAACTGTTATAACATCTTTTCATCGGTAATATAAATGCTTATTAATATAGTTTAATAGAATTAATCATTTAACTCACAGACTTTAAAATAAATATTATATAAAATACATTTATTTTGATATTTTTTTATTGTATTTTTTAAACATTTAAGTTAATAATTATATAAATTTTCATAATTCATTTTTTAAATCAATCGATAATAATATCGAAAAAGTTAAAAGGTTGAAAACACGTCCTGAATGGCTACAAAATTCAGATGAGGTGGTAGGTGCGAGTCGTTACCGACAATTATTCCCGTCGAAAGGAAGAGTTGTCTCTCCAAATATTTTATAATCGTTAAAGTCCATTTTACGAATTGTTATCATTACAAAATAAAATGTTATTTTTATTACTAATACGATTCTTCTCACCATTATTATTATTGTTAAGTTTACTTACTTTAGATCTCTGAATTTATTTTTAATGATTTATGTTTTATAATTTGTTTTTTATATATCAATTTTTTTAAGATATTGTTTGTGAATAATGATATTTTTTCAAATATCTTATAGCTAGTTTTGATATTTATTTATGAAATTAACACTGTTTTTTTCCTTTAAATGTTCTGTCAACATTTTTTTAAAGCTAAGAAAGGTTGAGTATCACTGATATGCGTGTATATATATATATAAACGAAAAAAAGTATTGTAAAAAAATTGAGTAAGTAATGAAATATTTTATCTAAAAAATTCGATATTAATTACAAATGAATATACGACTTTAATTTGGAATATATGTATGTGCATACTTAAATATATAACAAATGAATTAAAAAAAAATATTAATGTTTTCTCGTTTACAATTTAACAACTTTTATGTAATCTTTGTTTGTTATTAGATATAGAATATACAGAATAATTATCTTCGATAGTGGAATACTAGCACGATATTAAGTGATCAGCATTGAATGAAAAAAAACGTTGTTTAAATATTCATTTTTTAGTAAAAAGTAACTTGATATTTAAAATGTTAATGGAAATCATAAAAAATGCTTAAAACTGTCTTTTATGTTATTGAAATAATATTGTAGCATTTTCAGTGAAAGGTGTTATTTGAAACGACTATTTCAATAAATTTTCGTCAATAAAAAAGCAGTAATAACTTGAAATAATATTTTCCTTATGAAGTCTTTCTAGTTAAAATAATGATTTGTTATTATAAGCAAAAATAAATCGACATGTTGGAAGAAAAAATGTTTTTTCCAAACAAATTTTAATTATCGATTTCTGGTTTGTTTACAAAATTCCATATATTTACTTTGATACTGTAACATTTCAAATTTTATATTGCGTATATAAAAAATATTTTTTGTATTGTATAATATATTAAATTTATTGGAAAAAAATATTAGTTTTACAAATTAATTTAAAATTAATATCAATATTTTTATTATCCCTATTGTATTTAGAAATTTCTTCTAATTAGTTCAATAATTCAGTAAACGACCCTCAGTGAATATGTATTCATCAAAAGATCAACTTATAAAATGTAATCCTTTACAGATTTTCGGGGAACACAAATAAACATTTATCTTCCGTAAAAAAATTATAATTTTTAATGTTAACTTATCCTAATATACAATAATTTCTTTAAATATTTTCGAAATGAAAACTGAAATATTTAAAAATATTGTACAAAATTTAAAAATAATAATTTTGAAATAACTCATAAAATATGATTTCGTTTCAAATTTTTTTGTAAATTTGAAAGTAAATTATTTTAAAAATTTAGATAAGAAGCTAAAAAGAATTAATAATTCTTTTTTAATTTATTTATTTAATTTGTTTATAATTTTCAGAAATTGTTCAAAAACGAATAACGTTTAATCCATTAATACACTAAAGTATATAAATTAAAAAAGTAAAAGTGAAAACTTTAAAAAAACATAACACTAAAATTTAATGAATCATCTAAAAATTATAGGTAATAAAATTTTGATTAATCTCACATATAACATATTTTGTACTAAAAATCTGTAATAATTGAAGCCTCTTATTTATTCGTTATCCTGATTGTCTTTACCCTTCTGGTTAATTTAATTTCTATTCATCATAAGTGAACAGAAATTAAAAAGAATTTCTAAAATTATGAATTCCACCATGACAATTAATCAACCAAATATAGGTATAAAAATGTGAAATTTTATTTAATTTTTATTTAAAGATAATAATTCGCAATTATTTTCTTAATTCTCAATAAAAATATTTAAAACTATTTTACTTGTTATGTACTTCTATTTATTAACAAGTATAAAAGAAGTGGAATAAAAATTAATAAATGAATTACATTCGATTAAAAAATAAATTGTAGTACTTTGTATTTTAATGTCTACATTTTTCAACATTTTTATTAAAACAGCATTGCTTTTTAGAACCTCTCAGCTCTAATTAAGATGTTTGTCATGTATATATATATATATATATATATATATATATATATATAAATATATATATATATATATTTATATATATATATATATATATATATATATATATATGTATATATATATATATATGTATATATATATATATATTTATATATATATATATGTGTGTGTGTATTTGTATGTGTGTGTGTTCTTATTGACTTGAATGTTTAAATAATAATTTTGTCAGTTTAAAGAAGGAACCTTTTTAATAAGCATATAAGAATTTATAAATAAACTAATTAAAATATAACTTAGGTTAAAAAAACATATCAGTCATTGATACATTCTTGATATATAATATAATTTTTTATATTTCCATGCACAATATTCTTTACCTTTACAATATGTTAATGACAAGTTTAAATATCATTAATATCATACATATCCACAGAAGGTAAAAAATGTGAAAAAGTTCTATTTCCTATTAAAGTCTTGTCACATGTTTTTCATCGTGCAACAATTTTCTTGAAACTTACGTAATACATGTCTTCTATGTATACTCGTTATTGATTTTCCATTTATTACAGTTGCATATCCAACCACTATGGAAAACGAATAATTGTGTTCTGTTGTTATGTTTCGTTTTTCCATATTATGTTTGCATGTGACTCATTAATTATTACGTACGTTTTATTCTTTTGTTTAGTGGTTTTTTATACCATTCACCATAAAGTAAAATAAATATTTCTAATAATATTAAATTAATATCTTTCATTTTTTTTTATTTCGGAAAAATACATACTCATATTACTAAATGTTATGTATTTTTTATTGTATATATAATCATATATTCAAATAATATTGAATTAAAAAAGTCGATAATTATAAGGGTAAGACCACGTGGTTCATTCCTAAATAAATTGTTTTTTGCGTTAAAATTTGTAGCTTTTAAATTGCATTAAAAAAATTCGAAACATATTATAGAAAACTTTACTATTCGTTGACTAAATAAATAATTTAATATTCATTGACTGTTAAATGTTTTATGTAGCCATATAATTTACACTCATATCTTTCTCTCTCTCTCTCTCTCTCTCTCTATATATATATATATATATATATATGTATATATATATATATATATATAAACAAATAGATAAATAGGTAAAGAATAGAGTAATAGAATATAAAAAATAAATGTTCTAGATACAATGGTACTATATATATATATATTATACATAATTTAATTATATACTACTACATACTATATAATAATATACTATGAATATTTTAAACTCATAAGCTTAGACAAATAAAAGAATACGTTTTTTTTCATTATTTGTCATTAATATTTCAAGTTAATATTTAAATATTGATTGATAACAAACAATTAATATAAAAAAATATATTAAATTTACAATTTAAGATTCAAACACAAAATTATAAAGTAAAAGTAATAAAACGTAACTAATACACTAGTTTTATTTTTATAAAAATATATTTAAAAAAAATAAATAGTACACCTACACAAAAACAAAATTAGTATTAAAATTTATTGTTATTTCAATAAAATTGTAAAAAAATATTCAAATATGAAGATTAATCTATTTATATTTCATTGATTATACTATTAGCAAACAACAATTACTATTTTTTACCAATTAGAATTTGAGGTAACCTAATAATTTAAATGGAAAATATTAATAAATTCTTTTTCATATATTTTCTTTTCTTTTAATACAACTAACAGTAACATGTAAATAAAATATTTAAAACAAGTACTTTACTTAAATAATCTGAATGAATCATATTATATTATATACAATTTCAGCATCCAAATAGTTTTATTTATATTTTTTATAAATTGTTTTCAATATTTTATATATGCAGTTATATTCATTTTAGTATTAATTTTAGTACTATAAATTATAAATTATTTGTATTATCTAATTTATCAGAATTTAAAACAAAAATCCAAAAAAATATAAATTTGTGTAAATGTAACTTTCTGTAGATTTATAATTAAACATTTAAATTTTATACGTTTAGATATAAATGAAAATTTATGTTCTGCACATGATGATATTATCAGTAAAAACAACGGAAACATGTAACCTTTTTTTGAACGTATCGCTATAATTTTTATACATAACGCCATTAAAAAAACTGTCGTTATTTTCGTCTCTAATTATTATTTATGTAACTGTTCTTTGGTACCAAATAATCATTCTATGACAGTCAATGATTAATTAAGTGCATAAATTAATCACTATCTGTCAAAACAGTGTTATTAATTGATTAAACTGTAAATATATGTAATTACTTGTGGAGCATTGATTCGAATGTAGAATTTTAAATGAACAAGATCATGTGATCAAATCTTGGAATTTATACCTTCAGAAGTATTTCTTCACGCAAATTTATTTTGATACACGTTTATGTATAAAAAAATAGTTATATAATTATATACATAATGTATATATCTAAAAATACATACACAAATGTGCAATTTTATAGTAATTTCGGAAAAAAACCGTCCATCGAATACATCTGATAAACTTAATATTTCAAGTTAAAATTAGCTTAGAAATAAATTATTATAGTAATAATTTGATAATAAAATTTATTTTTTAAAAAAAGGTGTTTAATTTAATTTACTTATCAAGAAGATAGTATTTAAATTTATTTATTTGTCAAAATAATTCTATTCTGTTCTTGATACTCAATTCAATATTATATTATATATATATATATATATATATATATATATATATTTATATAAATATATATATATATATTTATATAAATATATATATATCTACATAAATTTATATATATATATATATTTATATAAATATATGTATATATATATATATATAAATATATACAAAAATAACGACATTCTGAATATTTTCTTTTCAATAAAAAATATTTTGTTTAGAATTAATTTCATTATACATAGAACTTTCTTCTAATAAAAATATAAAATGTTTATATTCACAAATAAATGTGTTTATAAAGTAATCGATTAAATTTATAGACAACGTTGGTCAAAAACTACTTGATTTTCAGTCTTCGTCTTTTATGTAGACAAGACATTATAAATAACGCTTCTTGGCGCCAAGAGTAGATCGATCTACAAATTCTAGTCAAACATTTATCATTTAGTAAATTAGGCGATTTTAACAGAAATTTATTTCTTTCAATATGTGTATATATATATATATATATATATATATATATATATGTTTTTGTTTGTTGTGTGTATGTACGTATGCAGAGTTGTATTTCCTGCATCTTGAGAAGTTGAAAAGATTAAAGTTTACTTATTTATTATTCCTTTAAAGCAGAACTTTATAAACTCAAATGGGTAAATTTAACACGATTATATAAGTTTCTGAGTTCTGTAGTATTACCGGTAGAAATTTTATACGAGATTTAAATAATTATTCATATTTATTTTATATTCTTCCCTTGTAACCTAAGTAAATTTATTCGAATACATCTTTATGAGTAGACCATCAAATTTATGTAAAAAGTACGATCAATATAAAAATACGTAAATTATCTCTTAAAAATTATTTTCGTTGCAATTTTTTTATATATTAAAATAAATTTACAACTTTAAATCATAAACATCATAGATTCAGACATGTCAGTTATTAATTTCATATTGTATTCAGTTGCATTTTATATGTTTTTTTTATGTAAATATTTAATTATATTTTAAAAACTAACGATATTATTGCTAATAAGTGGAATTTAGACACATACTGATGTAAACCTGAATTTTAATTTTAGTTTATTCTCTAATATATTTATAAAATGTAGCAATCTGTTATTTACACACATATATATATACATATATATATATATATATATATATATATATATATATATATATATATATATATATGTATATATATATATATGTGTGTGTAAATTTTTTTTCTATATCCTGGATCTAACTTTATTTCTGATGAATATTTTACGAACTAGGATATATTTATTATTTTTTAAGAAAAGGTGTATGTTAGAAATTCAATATCAAGTAAGTGTAGATAAAAAAACAATTTATTAATGTTGTTTGAAATGTGTTTTCATAAATGTAAGTATATTTTAATATACCATAAAAAGTTATAAAGTATAAAGTGAAATTTCAATTCTGAGTCAGAATCAAACGATGTCTTCCACTTCATCTCCAGAATCCTGAATTTTATATTTTCAATCTGTATTTGTTGGTATTATTTGATTCTTGTTGGTGCTTATTAATGTTAATGTTTCAATGGTTAAAATTTAATCTCAATGAATTAATGTATACTACATTAATATACTAGGAAATAATGTTTTCTCCAAGAATTTCTTCTGTTTTCCGTTGTTTTTTATGTTTATATAATCAAATATCTTTGATTGAAAAATTACATATGGAAATATTGTTTTATATCAAAAATAAATATGTTAAACAGTTAATAAATATTCAATAATAATCATATGAAGAAAATATATATACAGATATATATATATATATATATAGGATTTAAATATTCGTAAATAATTCTAATAATTAATTTCTATTATAAAAAATACCATATGTAAAGAAAATAACAAAACAAATGTTGAAAATAAGTGATGAAATAGTTTTTATGATCAATTTCATTTCGAAAATTAAATTATCAACGAGAAATTTGTACACAGCGTACAATCAAAAACACAATTTACTTGTAACGTAATTCCATCTGGTAAAAGTGGAACAACCCCGTACTCTATCTTCTATATATATACGCGGCTGGTTTTATTAGCTACTAAAATAGTCGCCAAACCGTGTGTTTGCTCGACGCAGGAAATTAAATATTAAATTATCTGCGACATTTACGAAATTGCAATACATTGTGTGCAAACTTTTAATATTTGGATTGTTTTTTCTTTTTGATAAATGCATTAAAAAATCTTCGAATAAGTTGAAACTTCTATTAAAGTTTTTATTAGTATGTATTAAATTTAAAGAACGAATATAATATATATATATATATATCTACATGTGAGTGGGTGGATACACATATATAATTTATATATATATATATATATATATATATATATATATATATATATGTAAATATTCGTTAATGTTTTATATTATTACTTTAGTTCTTTTAAAACCCATTAAATTCACATTTTTTACTTGTTTTAATTCTGACATGTACATGTCTGCTATGAAAGACTCTATTTTCAACATAATATTTCTTTTTGGTTGTGAAAAAGTAAAAAATTAAAAGATTTATTTAAAATTGTATAATATGGATGGTGCATATTGTGTAGTACACTTAGAGTTTTATCTAATTTGCCTTTTTTCTTGTAGTATAAAACATATGCATACATTTTTTTTAATCAAATATTAAAATAATGGTTCTTTTAAGACCTTTCATTTAGAAACAAATACAAAGCGCATTTTTAAAGTAAGATCCTTTTTGATCCGTAATGATGAAATGAAAATAAACATTATATATATATATATATATATATATATATATACACACATAATTTTATATTCTTTTTTGAGATTTGGATCAATGAAAAATGAAGGTTAAGATTTCACTCGAGAGAATGTAATTTTAGAACAAATTTATTCCCAGTAGTCATTTATTTAAAAAAAAAAAAACATCTAAAAATAATTTCATTTCAGACAATATATTAGTACATATTATATATATATATATATATATATATATATATATATATTAATATTTTAAAAATTTTATACTTATTATTCTAAATTTAAATCAATGTGTGTACAATAACGTTATGAATGGTAAGATTAATAAATAAAAGTATTAGTTATCGTATAGTGAAGCTCAAATAGCTGCAATAAAAATGCTTTTAAAATATAAAATATTTAACATATAATAAGAAAACGTTTCTAAAAAAATATTTAGTATAATTAGAAACGAAAAATGTGAAATAATTATATAATATAGTTTATATTAATGTTTTTCAGTAAAACGTGCCTGTGTTTATAAAATTTTCTTTCCATCAATGTCAATCTCAATATTTCTTAGAAAATATAAGAAGTACTTAAATTAAGTTATAGTAATTTAATCTATTGTCTTAATAATCATTTAATTTTTAACATCTTTTATGGAATTTATTTTTATTATAGAAAAGCTATTTTACATTTTAGTGTGTTAATCTTCATTATTATGTCCGCCCGGCGTGTTTGTTGTGTAATCCGTTTAATATAGTGTCGTGTCACGTCTTGTTATTTCTATAATCAAAACACAAAGTTGGTTCAAATTATTCCTTGAACTATTTACAAAACTTCTTTGTATTTTATTTAAATATATAATGTTTTATTTAAAGAAAATATTTAAGTAAATTTTCTATAAACAATATAAATCTCATAGAAATCCTGCACTGCATAATAACAAAAAAATGATTAAATGTAAATTTAGTAAAATTTATTTTCAAAGACAAATATTTTTTGTTCTAAGTCTAATTATATATTCATCTTCTTGAATTCAAGATAGGTCCTTTTATCTCCATATCGTTATGAAAATATTTCTAGAGAATATGCACATATTTAAATAAAAAGAATAGCATATATTTTCAGCTCATGAAGTATTTTAACAAAGAAATATGCGCATACTATTGTTGATGAGACGATGTTTCATAATACATGCAGATACGAAAAAGTGTGACACTCGTTCAAGACTTTTTATATAACACATGAAACTACATACTGTATTAAATAAATAAATATTAAAATTTTTGTATGTCGTACAAAATGAAATTTATTTTTTTTTATTACATAATTCATTTTTACATGTTTCAAAAATTTATTCAATCACTTTAAATATAATACTAACTTTTACGGAACGTTTATAATAATTATTAATGAAGAAAAAACTTTTTTAATGCTATACTAATTAATTTTCTTTCGATATAAATCTCACTGACTTGACAATTCTTAGAATCTAATGAAACATTGAAACAAATATTATTTACCATAATAAAACGTGTATTAAATACATTATCTCCTTACATATAATTCTTAAAAAAGAAATAAAAAACACTAAAAAATCATTTTTGGATAATTGTCTAATGTCCACTAGTAAATAATTTTTGAGTTTTCTATCAAAAATGTGTATACATATTGTTAAATTAATTATTATTTTGTGTTTCTATATGTATAAAAATGAACTGATTAAATTAATAACAAAGTATAAATTTCAATCAAACAAATAATTTTACCAAATCAAGAATCTTTTAATTTCAAATAAGTTTTAAAGTTCATTTATGTGTTATATCAAATGAATTAAATATGGAAAAGAAGTAAATAAGAGCATTTTTTGTACGAGTTCAAAACAGGTGGTAGAGCAGCAGAAACTGCTAGTAAACTAAACGATGCTTTTGGTTTGGGCACTGTTAAGGAACAAACGTTTCTCTGATGGTTCTAAAAATATGAAACGAGAGGCTTGAAGATGAAGAAGGTTTCAAACATCCTTCCTTAGTTCAATAACGACCAACTTAAAGCATTAGTTGAATCAGAACCACGCATAACAATTCGTTAGCTTGCACAAAAGTTAGAGTGCTAGTCATCCAACAGTTCTGGATTACAAATGAAAAAATGTACATGAATTTGAAGGTCACCAACCGCAATTGTTTTTCCACCAACCTAATATATTTTAGCAGACTTCATTTAATGCTATTTTATTTAATACTAAGATAGCAGGAACGTATCCTGGACGCTAAACAGGGCTTGCTTATAAACAAATAATATTGTACTTAATAAAGTATATTATTTATTTTGTAATTTTTTTATTAAATTTACAAAAAAATGTGAAATTCCTTTTTTAATCATACACATCAAAATATCGTGTATATATATATATATATATATAAACACATACATTCATTATATTCTTATAGCTTAAATTTTATTAAATTCGTAACTTCTGTCCAGGGGAAATATATTCTAAAGAATATTCATAAAAGACTCTATTGATAACCAAGTATTTAATAACGCGTTGATGGCGTCTTTTTATAAGACATAATAATTATCGGTGCTTCTTGATGATATTACGTCCATAAAATTTCGCCATATTCTCGTGACCAACATATTCGATAGCCTAGAGGGTAAAGATAATGATTCTTAGATTTGATCAAATTTGTACTACTTACATTAAGACAATAGTGGATATTGCGTGCAATAGGTGTATGTAATTTACGATTATTGCATAAAAGTGAAATTGACCACATGTAATGAATGTATTTTATGGATCACTTACGTATGTTCATTCATATAGAAATATTGCAATAATAATAACATTTTATTTAGAGTACTTTTAAATTTTTTATATCTTTTAGTGGTTTAAGTTATTTTATTATACAATTTTATGTTTGTATATAACTGTACGCATATACATATATGTATATTTGAAAATAAATAATTTTTCTTAAGCAACAACTATGCCAGGTTTCCTAAAATTTTGTTACTAATATTATATGCAGTATCTCATAAAATCATTTAATAATACTTAATAAAAGTGTATATATATATATATGTGGTGACAATTTTGTTTCTGTTTTTTTGTATCCTTTGTTTAACATATGTTAGTTGTATAGAAAAATAAGAAATTTTCAAACTAATTTCTAACATTTTTCTTCTGCTTTTCAGTTAGATGGCAATTTTATTTTTATTTAAAATTGATCATTCAGATCACTCTGAGAAGTAGTTATTGAGGATTGTACATTTTAAAAAAAAATTATTAATTGGGTCGTTTTTTAATAAATATTACTGTATATTGGTAATATAAATAAATAAAAATAACAATAATAATAAAAATTGTTATTTATTTTAACATAGATGAAATATAATATCTTATGCAAAAAGCTTCAAAATGTTTTTGAAGTGAAACTTCTTTAGACGGGGTGAGAATAATTTTCAAGGCCGAAACGAAAAAATGTTGTTGAAGTTGTTTCGACGTGGAGTGGGTGGTAGAGAGAGAGGATGGCTCATACGTAGACGACAGAAGCGACGGGCGGTTTAGTTAACATTGTCACTCTGTTCATAAATATGACTGTTGCACTATCCCAGTTATTTGGTGCGACGGTGACAGCAATTAATGAATTCTGCTCTGCTGAATGTAAAATGGAAGACAGAAAAAAAATAAAATTATGGCGTTTTACATTTCTCTGAGTCAAAAAATGGATGATATAATGTACTTTATATCCTGTTCATTACTACTGTACGTAAATGGAGATGCAGCGTTCCTTGGCAGAGGAGAAGATAAACTACCAATGATTCTCAGTGGGAATTTTAATGGTACTTTCGCGTCAAAAGATTCAGTACCGCTTGTTAATTTTCAACATTAAAATCGGGCACTACTATAGATGTTGTCTTTTTGCGATATCTTTAAAACACAATCCAAAATATACATTTCATATTTCAGTTATCATAAATCTCTAGTATTAGTTGTACCCTCGGGCGCTAATGACCTCAGTTGTCGATGCGCCCTAAATCCCCAATAACTAACATCAGTTGTACCAATTGAATCTCCACTAGAAGAAATCATGGAATTTGATGAAATATAATTAAAAAAATGTTAATTTTCTAATTCAATTCTTATTGTTTTATATTTACCAACTTCCTTTTATAATAAATTATATCTTTTGTTCTCTCTCCTATATTGAATCTTAAAATATACATTAAACAAAAATGAAACTATTTACTTATTATGCATGATACCATGCTCTAAAAACTTTACATTTTAAGCGACGGCAAAGAAGTTTCATTTCTTGCGCGCGTACTGTGTTAAGCGCACCCTATTTTTTATTCTCATTGCTTAATGTTTTGTTCGCTATTAAGAACAAAAACAAATGTATTAAAATGATTTATTATTTGTAGAATCTTTCTTGGTCTTCAGAAAAGAACATAAAAATTATTAAAAAAAGGTTCATTAAACTATTATTCTTATGTCTCTTACTTTATCCTATTATTTAGTCTGTCATATGAAAGTAAGTGGTAACATGTGAACAATATTTTTTCAGATTAAATGACTTTTTTCAGGCATGCAAATTATTTATCATGTCATTAACATATTAAGTATTTACAAGCTGAGTTAATTTTATTTAATTTTACGATATTTGTAATATTTTTATTAGTTTATAATTTATATTTAAAAAAAAACTTAAATCTTATACATATTTAACATTGACAAGTTTTTTATTTTTATATTAATTGAAAATACTGATATAATAATTCTTTTATCAAACATTTTTAATACTTGATTACTATTGAGTAATGTTTTTTTTCTGTAAAATTTATAGTTAAAACTATTTAACCTTTTTAAGTGACAAAATTGTTATAATTATTTTATCAAATACAGTACGGATTTAAATATATTGTAATGAAAGAAGTAAAAAAATTGTAATTTCGAAATAGATGACCAGTCAAAGATCTGAAATTATTTTTTTTTAAAATGCTGGCTTAGTAAGAAAATTATTTACCTGTCTAATCATATTTTTAATTTCTTTTTACATTAGTAACAGTGCTATAATTATTTCGAATTACTATCCAGATCATGTTATAATTTTTTTTTTTTTTTAAAAAAAATACATTAGCAGCAAATTTGCAGCAATTTTAGCATAAAATAAAGAAATTAAGTAACAAAATTACAAATATTAAAATTAACTAACAGTAGGGACAAATATTTTCTAGATTTTAAAATTAGTATTAAATGTTTTAGAAACGTTATTACTATACAAATATATGATAATTGAATTATTTAGTTAATAATATAGTTTATAATATATATATATATATATATATATATATATATATATATCTCGTATGTGTGTATATATATATATATATGTGTGTGTGTTTTATATGTGATACTGATGATGCGTTGAAAAGTTGATATTCGTTCTTTTGGATCAGCTGTATGTTCTCTACAACTAGTTTCGGAACGAGTGCTATCCTCAGATAAATGTTGAAGAATTGAGTTTTCAATATCTACATAAGGATGTCAGTTTTACTGAAACTAGTAGCCAAGAATAGATATTTAGCTTATTCAAAAGAACGGTGACGAAGAGTACAAAATACAAGAGTACAAAAAATATATTTTTTCATTACTTTATACAAAAACATCTTTAGAGGAATTAAAATATTTATGTGTAACAACTGCAAAACGTCAATTGTCTGATTAAATAATGACAAAATAAGGATATCATTCTTATCTGCGAGTTTGAAAAATATATATTATTATTATTATGAGGATGTTGGAACACATTGAGCAATTGGCCATTATATCAAATATAAAATTATCTTATTTGACATGCCTCTTTGATAAAAAGTGGATTAGAAAAGAAATTACTTTTTTGATTCTAAATAATTCACTTCTAATTACTTTTCAATGGTTTACAATCTATTATTCATTAATTTCAAATTAAATTAAAGTATAAGAATTTATGTTATTGAAATTCTAATCAAAAATTCATATAAAAATTCATATTTGGGCATAAAATGGGATTATGAAAACATTATTTTAATATCTTCAACATTTTATATACAGTAAAAATATTACATAATCACACAATTGTGTGTTGTTTCTCAATAGAGATATTTTTGTGGTAAAATAATAAACTATATTATTTTACGTTACGTATAAACTGATAAAAATGAATTCATACAATTTTATTAAAACCAATGTTGTACTTTTTTTTATTGAAAATGTAATCAATCGACTATTTTATCTAACAATCATATTGGTTTTTAATGAATCGTTAAGAATTGTTAATATACGAAATATTCTTGGAACGTTAAATAAAAAACTGTTTACATTTTATATATGTGTTTATATACGTATATTGGACATGTATATAACCAGATGACGGAAATAAACGCTAGATTTATAAAAAATTGTACGGCTTAAATTAAATTTATGGGAATATTTTTATACAACGGAAGCTATGAAAATAAACTAAAAATGATCACAATATTTATTGACCTAAATGTACATACATATGTATTCATATATATATATATATATATAAACTTTAAGGAGAGAATCTTAAAGCTACTGACATTTGTCTTAATTTCTTCATATATACATACACAAATACAATATAATGCCCTTGAATAAACTGTTATAACGCTCTGTATATTGTGAGGGTATTACCTTACTTCATCAATCGTCTACATCCTAAATAAAGGTTGAAAATGTAGCTTTCGCCGTTCATGTGCTGTAACATTTTCGTTAGAGTATAAAATTAATGAGAAGATAAGCCTTACTGTTCACGTCAAAACACAACCCCTCAGAACAATCAGCTTGTTAACTTTCAAGACAATGAGTCCTTTTCTTAAGATCTTTTTTATAATGGATGGTTTAATAAATTAATTATTTTCTTTTAAACTTCAGTTCATTTTATTACTATAAAGAGTGAAAAAATCACAGCAATTATTATTGTTTATTATGAGGTTTTCATTATAATTTTCTTAATAATATTTTTGTTCTGAGAAAAAATTAATTTAAATGTATTTTCATTTGAAAACTATTATTTATACAAAATTTGCCTCATTTTTTCCTGTATACTTTAATTATTAATAAATACTAGCTCCATTCAAGAAGATTGTTTTTAAAAATACAACTTTCAATAAAAACTATTACCTTGATATTTGTAAGGAGGTGTTTAATAAAAAAATTCTAAGACATAGTTTCAATTTAGATACATTACTTAGTCGCTCTTGTAAAACAACACTTAGCTTTAAAAATCCATTGTCACCGCGATTTTTCTCTATATAAAAATACTGGGATAGTTAATGACCCTCTTTTTTTACTTTTTTGTTATTTTTTGTTCCTTAACCTTTTCGCTGCTATAAGCATTTTTAGGCGCTCAACTAATATCGCCTGATCAGTGCTGTGGGTGTCTTTAGTGGGCGAACTTATGTCGCCTGTACAGTGCTGTAGGAAACTAAGGTGCTCAATAGACATTGTCGAAATGGTGTTGTTCACGCATACAGGCCACCTATAGTGTCAGTCACGACTGAATGTCTGTCACGCGCACTCTGAATTAGAGCAGCCAAAGGGTTAAACTAGTATTGTAAATTTAAAGACATGTCACAATATATTCTTTGGCAATGTGATTAAAATTACATTCACAAATGCATTTTTACACAACACGACCACAAAACAAAGATTAATCAATAATTAATTTTTAAACATTTTGAACAACATTTGCAAAACCTGATCTGAGCATATTTTCCTGTATTTTATCGTTCTGATAATGATATCGTTGTAATCTAAATATATATAAGCCATAATCAATGATCAATAAACAGTTATTCAAATCAGAAATTTATATGTGTTGTAAAGAGAAAACAATCATTGAGAAAGGTGCAATTTATACAATATAATTGTTTTGGAAAAGGCCAAACTGATATTTAAGGAAATATCTCAAACAAAAATCTTCAAATACTTCGAGAAATTATATAATGTTTGTAATTAGAATATTGCTGCATATTGAATATATTTCTAATTACATACAATGAAAAAAGTAATTATTTTTGTGTATTTGTTTAAATGCAATTTAGATAGTTTTAGGACAACTGTACATATTTATTTTCAAGTGGATAATTATTCCAATTTTCTTTGTATACAATTAATATAAATATTTACATAATCATGATTTAGTACGTGAACTGTGACCTGCTGATTTATTTATTTCAGTCAATATGTATTTAATATTTATTATAATGAAATTATATCCATACTTATGATTAAAAATTCATCATGAATATTATCTAGTATCATTTTAGCCACTGAAACTCTTTGGATCCAATTATTCGCGATGCTTTATTAAATAGTAAAATATATTATTTAAAATATAATTTTAATTCTTTTTTTTCAGGTAAGTCTACAAAGAAATAATTCCTGTTAAGTCTACTAAGAACTATTGGTAAGAATGTTTCAGTTAAAAAATTAATTATACACAAAATAATTTTTATTTACATTTCAATTCAAGAAAATTATATAAATGTCCTTACATATATATATATATATATATATATATATATATGTAATTACTTTTCGTAACAAACGAGATTTGTAATTCATTTTGGTTTCTATTATTTTTAAATCCAAAAGAGTACATTTCTATTGGTACAGAATAGAAAGCTTATACATATCATATACTTTGTATATATAAAATTCTTTTTAATAGAACTTTGTGTTCAGATGAAAGGAAATCACTACAAGTGCTAAAGAAGTCATATGATTTCATTTCTTATATATATATATATATATATATATATATATATATATATATAAATGTATGTGTCGACAGAATTTAATCAGAAGACAATATGTAATTTTTAAATTTATTATTATATATTATTTACTTTTCCAACAAAAATAAAGATTTAATAATTAATTAATATAAAATAAAACTTAATTTTTAATAATAGCATTTATATTATGTTTTGTAAATGTCATATTCATGTGGATAGTATATCATTTTTTTTAATAAGAATACAAAGTATAAAGATTAAGAATATTTAGAAATTAATAATTACTTACTGAAAAAAATTTGTTATAAAATAATATTTTACTGTGTCTTTTCAAAATATTTAACTTTCAACTTATTATCAATGATAGTTTATAGAGATTTACAGTAATGTCTAAAATTCTTATCAGAAAATTTCAAGTTTATAAATAGTTATTAACATAGATAACCAATTACTATTTTACATTATAATATTAAATTAATAATATGTTGAGAATTCTATCTCACGCTTATGATATGTAGTAACAATTATTTTTTCTTAACAGAACATTTAAATATGGAAGATATATATTAATTATTTTTAAATACGAAAAATAAGTTAATTTTATACATAGATAATGATTGAGTACGAATCGAGTTAGTTATTTCTGAAAAATATCGATGCTAAATTATCGATTTATCATCAGAAAGATAATAAAGATGATAGAAAATATAATTATAAAGAATTTTTTCATTTGTAAAATGTTGTCATTATTAAAAATCATACAAAATTTACTGGTTACCTCATTTACAGACAAGTAAGATTTTCATACTGTTATTTTATTTTTCAATTTTAATGTCAATTTCAAAAAAAGAAAAAAATTAACCACAAGAAATTAATTCATAGAAATTAATGATTTTTAATTTATATATATATATATATATATATATATATGTGTGTGTGTGTGTGTTTTATTTGAAAACAATTACTTTTCTTTGCATTAACCAATATCAATTAAAAATGTTTAAACAATTTTTATTTGTCCTTTTATGAGTAACATTTGATAGCAATATCGTTAAATTCAAACCATAATAGTCTTATGAACGAATTTAATACTATATTCGTGTCATAAAAAAGTAAGAACATAATAATAAAGTAACGATTTATTCTAAAAATATACTAAGAATAAACGGTAGTAAAATTCAATTTTTTATATACGAACAAACTCTACAGCAATAAACAGAAAGAGTGGAATTTTGCTTACGAAATCAATTCAGATACACTGCATTCGTTCGATAAGAATAAAAATACAGATATGGTATATACAGACAAATAAGTGTAAGAACAATAAAATTCAGAAAAATATTAAGTTTAGAGATAAATTTTAAACTAAAAAAATTAAGAAATCGTTCAAAATTCTACAGTATTTATCTGAATCGTTTAATGATTGATATTAAATTATATGGTTGTTAAGTATTTTGTCTAGATAAAAATAATCTTCTTATGAGATTAAATAGAAAAGATATTTAGAGAGACAAAATTGAAAGAAGAACGTATCACAAAATAATGAAAGTATTTTCCCTATAATCTTCAATATAACTTATTTCAATAAAAATACACTTTCTTATTCTGTTTGTAATTAATATTAACTTAATATGACATCAACTAAAACCACATGATTTCTGAAAATAGGTAATAAAATCCACAAAAAGAAACTACAAAAGAAAGCACGTAAAAAGTATTATTATTTATGATTGGAAGTAAAACATGTATATATATATATATATAAATATAGATGTGTAGATATATATATATATATGTGGTAATATATATATATATATGTATATATATATATATATATATATATATATATATGTGTGTATATATATATATATATGTATACATATATATATGTATATATATATATATATATATATATATATATATAGTTTATAGATGGACGTTAAATACCAATATGCTTATGAAGGTATTAATGTCAAAAAATAATTTATTTAATTAAATATATTTTCTATTTGATGACTAATATTTTTATATAAGTGTCAGAATCAGAGGCAGATTGAAAATTAAAATAATAAGCTGGTGCTAATAACCTTTGTTGCCGATAAATTCTTAAACCTCAAATTACTAACCAACCAACTTAAATAATTAGTATTATATATATATATATATATATATATATATATATATATATATATATATATATATACTCTGAAGTACATACTTTTTTATTTATTTATTCTTAAAGTGTGGTATTTATGAGATTTACAATTTGACCAGTTTTTGAAAAGGCCGACTTCTTTTATTTCAAAAAATACAAAATATACTAGTTTCATAAACATGATTAAATCTTAAACATCAACTTTGTTTAGTAAAAAATTTAAAAGTAATTTAAAAATTAGCAGTAATTTTTTTTAACTTTTTTGTATAATCTGATTTTTTTATCTCTCTAGCAATAAATCTCAAAATATAATCGTCTTGATGTGTAACCGATTATTCGTGTTCTAATCGGTTGATGGAGACTACTTGTTCTCTGTTCTGATTGGTTGACATCAATCACATGTATGTAGCTCTCACAGTGTGAAAGAGATGAAAGAGATGTTTACGATTTCAATGTAAAACTGACTGATTCAATGACATTTATTCAAAATTCTATATTAACTGAAGTTTTGAAGTAAAAAAAGTTGTTACACATTTTAACTTTGTATTGTATTATGTTAATTATTATAAACTTTTCCAATAAAAATTTTTCGACTTGAATTTTACGCTGATTATTTAGTGTATATAGTTTGTTAATGTCTGTTAATTGTTAGGGAGAAACGAGCAGGGCGATGTTCCCTCGGGGAGAGAGGATGTATCGAGTGAGAGACAAAGCCCTGTAGTATATAAGAAGTATAATTTAAAAAATGAAAGAATAATTTAAACTGATTCGTAATCATTTTGCCAGCACTCAACAAAGAGACTAGTTAGAGTCAAATCAACCTATATCGGTGGCTTGAAATATTAACTTAGTATGGATATCTTATCTTATTAACACATTTTTTTTAGATTTAAACTCTTTCGTAATACAGTTCTGGCACTGTGGCTAAATTCATTTTCATAATTAAATATTTCACTCACCTCAGAAATTAGAAAAAATGATCAAAAATGTTTAATAAGTGACTATTGGTTGTTTCTTAGAAAAAATGTTTATTGTTTATGTGAAAAATTACTTTGTAAAAATGTGTTCTGTACATATTGCATTGTATTTTAGTATTTTTGTTAAAAGTTTTATATGCTAATGTGTAAATATATATATATATATATATATATATATATATATATATATATATATATATATATATATAAGAATGAAGTAAATAAAATAATACTTTTATAAATGTTTCACAATTAATTAAATATTTTATAATAGAAATCGTTACAGAAATACTTTAACTTGAGGGTAAATTATATCAGTATATTTGCCATACATATTATCTCAATTACTGGCAGCGTATATTTCACAAGATGAAAATTAATTTATACGTTAGATACATGTATATGCCCTGTAGCTCAAGTCTTAATCTGGAAATACGAAGTTAAGTTAGAATATATTCATGTATTTCTGGTGAAATATTTTAGTTGCATTTCTACCTTATGTTTTACAATTTTGTAATGTGTATTTTCTAAGTGATATTTTATTTCCAGTAATTTGTATAATATAATATACAAATTTATATATTTATATATATATATATATATATATATATATATATATATATATTAAAAATGAACTGGAGGAAATATAAAAATTACCATTCAAAATTGATATAAAACATGAAATAGAAAATGAATACTTAACAACACAATTTATTTCTTAATTTATTCTAGGTTTGTACAATAATTTTTAATCTTCAACTACCTTCTGACATTCAAAAAACAGCAAGTACGTTTTAAGTATAAACTCAACTAAAATATTTCAATTGCTAATAAATAAAAAATAAAATAAATATTCTATCAATCTACTGATAGATAAATGCCTCTTCTATGATTTACCATTTTGTACAATTAAGTTTCTCTCTTTTCCACTGATTTCCAATATTTTTTTTAATTTCGATATCACACCTGTTCATTGATCTCTTTATTGGTGTTTTTGTATTTGATAGTTTCCAGTTAATAATTTCTGGTATCCATCAGTTGTCTTCTCTTCTTGCAAAATGCCTCGCCCATTTCTATTTCAGACTCTTTGCTTTTCTTATTATATCTGTAACTCCTGTTTGTTTTCGTATGAATTCTATTCTTTTTCTATCTTCTCTTACTATTCCTAGCATGCATCATTCCATACTTCTCTGTGTTGTTTGTAGTCTTTTGGCGTTAGCATCTATGTTTCGCTACCGTAGGTAAAGACTAGTAGTATACACTGACCAAATTCTTTTTTCTTCAAACACAGTGAGATTTTTGATTTTAATACTGAGGCATTTCGTCCAAATGATCTTCACCCCATTTTTATTCTCTTGTTTTCTTCTTCAATGAACGATCCATCCTTGCTGATAAGCTGGCCTAGATGGACATATATCGTAACTTATTCTATTTCTGTTCCTTTTATTTCAATTTTCTTCTGGCAGGCAAACTCATTGAACAACACTTTTGTTTTTGCATGATTCATGCTTAGGTCAATTTTTTGACATCATCTAAGTCTTATATCTTCATTTGTTTCTTCCAAAGTACTTGCGAAAATAACAATATTATCAGAAAACCAACCAAGATGACTTCAATATATATATATATATATATATATATATATATATATATATATATATATATATGTGTGTGTGTGTGTGCATGTTATATATATATATATATATATTATATATTATATATATATATATTATATATATATATATATATTATATATATATATATATATATATATATATGACCTTAAAAACCAGTTAGAATCAATCTTAAAATTTTCTTTACAAAGTATAGAAAACTAAATAATAAAACCAATTCAAGAATACTATTATCTAAAAACATAACATCAAACACGAATTTACTGACATTAAAATCGTCTTTTTTAATTAAAATATTTAAAAATTTTTCATATTTTTATATTTTTTTATTTTTCATTTTTCATATTTTTATATTTTCATATTTTTCATCATATTTTTATATCCTTTGAACAAGAATGTCTTGAAATGTCAAAAAAATCTTACTGACATCTTTTCGAAAGTAGAATGCATTATTGGGAACTAATAAAAAGAAACTTTGATGTAAATATTCATGTCTTATAGAAATATTCTTGGTATTTTGTTCTTAATAACACTACTACTTTGTTCTCAAGTTTTGTACTCCAAACATTTTCATCATATTCGTATTTCGTTACGTATTTATTATTTTTTCAATTTAAGTTTATATAATTAAAGTATGAAAAAAAAATATTTTAAAGATAATTGGTAATTATCTAAACTTGTTTAACACATATAAAGGAATATTAAAATTAAACTGTATATAAAAAAATATTTTTAAACCAAATAGCAATATACAGGTAAATAAACATAAAATATATGAAAAATTCACGAACTTGTGATGTTTTTAAGCGAGCATAAAATTATTTAATTCAATATCGTGACCCTTGTCATCTAGAGAACTTAATTGAGTGACAGTAACTACGTACAATGCTTTTATTAGTCTTGAGAGTTCGCAATGTGTGACGGTTGACTTGTGAAGTTTGACAAATTTGAAATTCCGAATGTGATTTTCATAAATAGATTTGTCATATTTTGCATGACAGAATATAAAAACGTATCTTAAAATGATATTTCGTGTTTTTTATATCGTAGTTTGTTATATTACGTAAACATTTTACATTCACACACACACACATATATATATATATATATATATATGATAGTAACAATTACAATAAAAAGAAGTAAGTATTTTTTTTTAAAAAATATTGTAACAGTTACTTTCAAACTACTAAAGATGGAAATATATAGAATATATCCAAGCAAAAAGAAATACAAAGTGAAACTAACAATATTAACAATTGCTATCTTTTAATACTACATATTTTCTATAGAGAAAAATAATTTATTTCATGAAAACATTGGATAATTTTTATAAATTAAGAAAGCATTTATTAAGATTCTAATTGTTATTAATCAAGTGTATTCATTTTCATCTCCCATGTGTTTCCTTTAGTCATAACTTACCTTTTAGTCAATGATTTCTTTTAATAAAATTTATTAAAATTTATTTTTAACCTCCATTGCAAATATACTCACTAAAAATAAAAGTAATACTTTTTTTTATCCACTTCATATCTAAAAGTATAATGTGCATTTTTACAATTGGTAACTTTACCGGTGAGTTACTGTCAGTTGTAACAAAAAAGTTTAATAAAAAAGTAAGGACTAACTTTTATTCAGAATAATTATAAATGTTGTTGATAGAAATAAAATGATCAAGAATTGAGGTTCCTAGCTATTTCTTACTCTATTAATCAAAAAAAAGATGTATAAATAGGATACTTAAATGAGTTTAAACAAGTTTTGCTTAAAATAAGAGCTTAGACTCGATATTTTACACGGAATACCTTAAGAATCGAAAAGTCTATATTAAATGATATTTTGTGGAAAAATAACATTTTATTTTTGTATTATCTTCCTTATAAAGTAAGTCAATTCATTTATGAGTCAATAGTTACTTCATTCATTACGATTCTCTGCACAAGCTTATAAATTATGTGTTTTCTTCAAGCGTGTGTCCTCATGTAATGAAGTATTGTACTTCACACTTACAATTTTATCACAAAATTATATATAATTTTTTTTTTTATTTCTGTTCATTGCAATTTCTGGAAAAGAATGTTAGCGATAATGCATTAAATGAATTTATTGAAATACATTACAGTAATTATATTTATTTTTGTAAATGACTCCATTTTCTTATTTATTACAATTTAATAGTACGAGTACTGAATTTTTATATACGGTTTTTGTTTTCGTGTAATTTTTATTTGATACACTAAATCCAATTAACTATTTTTTATTCTTGTTCGAAATACCTTTTACGCGATAAGTGTAAATCCTAGGAAAATCCAGTAAAAACTATTCTTCTGAAAGTTAAAGTTGACAAACTATTTTCACATTACGTACCAAAACAATAACATAATTTACAAAAGTTTTATGGAACAATACTAGTTACTTTCTTTTTAATAAAGAACACACTTAAATTAATCTAAAAATTAAATTCAATTACCAAAAACTATTACTTAGACTGTGATTTAAATTTTAATTAAAATATAATTTATTTTAATAATTTTCAGTTTTCTCGTATATATCTTAGTTTTTTTTATAAATGTCGATGTCGTTTAATTAAAAAATATTTTTTAGAGTAGATATTCTTTACAAAAAAATATTTTCTGAGGATAATATTGAATTTCTTATAATATTGATTAGAATTTTCAACTTATAACTAATCGTATTTATCAATTATAGGCTTGAGAGCATCATATCATTCACAAATGATAGAATGTAAATACTTTAATTTAATATTCAAAAAATACTTAATGTTTTAGTAGCTGACATATACTCAAAATAATAATCAATCAAATACGAAAATAACTATTGATTGATCTATCACAGCTTGATAATAATATAAAATTAGAATACATACACTAGTAATATTTATCTGTACAATGTAACAACAATATTTTAAATAGCGTTTAATTAATATTTCTTAATAACCAAACTTAAATTATTAACATACTTTTCAATTGTATTGTTTATCATGCATCATTTTTGTTGTTATATTAATTAATCTAACTATGAACATCTTTAGTTCGTTAGAAATACATTTAATTAATAATTATGTATGTCATTACTTGAATCGTAATTTGAAAAGTTTTAATTTAATAATTACCGAACGTAAGCTAAAATGAATATCGACACAATTTTTAATTATAAACGCAAATTAAACACTTTGATCGATAATACTATTTCAGTTTCAAAGTACATGTAATTGATACTATTAATGACACGTATATCGATTAATAATAGTATTGAATTCATTTATGACTAATATATTGTCATGAAATGTAGTGTTAAATATCTTTCTTTGAAGTTGATGTAAATTATATATTATATAGAATTTAATTATGCCGTAAGGATTTTCAATTAGGTGTGTTAACACAATTCTGGTACAAGCCCTGAAGTACTTTATAACGTTGTTAAAAAAATTCTGAAATATAATATTAAATATTATAGACCGAATTTATATAGATTATATATATATATATATATATATATATATATATATATAAATATATATATATATATATATATATAACAAAATAGAAAGTTTGGAAAAGTTTTATTTTCTAACACAATTTGAACTATATTATTAAGTGATTCAATGAATATCATTTGAAATTATTCTTAACTTAAAATGAAGTTATGATTGATTCAATTTAAAGACACAGAATTAAGTTTGACACCATATATATATATATATATATATATATATATATATATATATATATATATATATATAATACTGAATATTTAATAATTTTTTTGAATTATTACATATTTACTTAACAGAATTTTACTTAAATCCTTAAAATATATTTTTGATTTTTTTCGTATATTTACTAAAAAAAGTGTTTTTTTACAAATATTTTATTGATTTTTAAGTTATTTTAATAGAATAGTTACAGTTTTAGTTGTTTTATTCGTTTTAAATATCAAGAAAACACCCAGAGTTGAAGAATCTTGTTTTACAAACGGATATTTTTTTCTTTAAATAATATCATCAATGAAGTTTAAAAAAATATTTAATAATTTGTAAGAAAATAATTCAAAATGTAAAACATGAATAATAATTGATAATAAAAGATTTAAGATTTATTTTATTAGGTCTATGATTTATTTACCAGAAAAAGCTATTATATTATTTTATGAAAGTCTGTTCTTATTAAAATATATTCTTGCCATATCATCTAAAAGCGTAGTCATATGTTAACAGTTCTCACTCTTCATTCAAACCTTGAAACAATTTCTTGAATCTTCAGAAAACTAAACCTAATTAATATTTTAATTTAAATTAAACCCAAATACAAAATAACAGGTACCGTTTTCTTATAACTGTAATTTTGTAAAATATCAAAATGTTTTTTATAACTGTATTTGTTATAAAAAACATACTTTATACTTAACATATAACTTTTGTTAATTTAATTTCTATAAAAAGAATAAAATTAATGACTGTTCGTTAATCCATTTTGACTTGAACTAAATAAAAATATGCTATTGAAGTATAAGAAATATTTAAAAGTAATAAAATATTATAGTACTACCAACAGAAATTGCTAATTATAAGAAAAAAAATATTTTGAAAGAAAAAAGTGGAAAATCTGAGGAGCTTAAATAATTTTGGAAAAAATATATTTTCGAGTATAAACAGCCTGTATTTTTTATTCTAATTTTAATTACCTGGACATTTGAGTCTTTCTGAGCCGAACCCCAACACAAAATATTTAAGTCATGTACATATAGTACTATACATTTTGTAAGCAAGTACTCCAAGATTTTTAACAATGTTTTAAAGAACACAACCATTCAATTTAAAAAAGAAATGTTACATGATTCTCTGTATACTGATATATCAGATTATAATAAAAACACATCTGCGAATAACATATTCTGATGATGCGTTTATTGAATTTCTTTTAATATATCAATTACTATGAATAATCGTTTTCATCGATATATTTCAACATTTTAAATTAATGTTAATAACTACCTATCACCAATTATTTTCATTTCATTTTAAAAATGGAAAAATATATTACATTTTTAGAGCAAAATAAAATTCAGATATATTTGAAAATTTGTAAGCAAATGTACATACCAAATGTATATATATATATATATATATATATATATATATATATATCTATATACATGTGTACATATATTTATATATATATATATATATATATATATATATATATATATATATATATTTACGATCATGTTCTTTCTTATCACAAAAGAAGAGTATATTTTACATTTTACGAATATCTTTTCATATTTAATAAAAAGATTTCTGAAAAGTATTTATAAACATATGTTTTATTTTACAAACAGACATGCACCTTTTTACATATTTATATACTTATTTATTTATGTGTGTGTTTGTTTTTGTCAATAAGAACTTATGTAAGATTATATCTACTTACATGAGTATGTAAATAAAAACAGTAATACAGATAGAATACTTGAAAAGTTTATACAAATTAGTCAATGGAAAAATTATACTTGTGAATAAAACTGATTCTATATAAAAGTATATAAAGATATAAGGAAGGAAATATTTATCATGATATAATCTAGTACTTCTGTCGAAAAAACTTTCACGAAACATTAAAATTCTCTTTTCAATTTTCATAACGGAATCGTATTTCTGAAACTTTTGAAAGGAAAGCTCTTGGTAAATTATTCAAATTCATTTTAAATTGAAAAGAATAGTGACCAACTGTAATGAAGTCACTTTGTATATTAATAATACGGTATTTTATTACGATTCCTTCTTCAAATAATATTATTTATATTTTAGTATATATATATATATATATATATATATATATATATATATATGAAAAAGCACGGTGTGAACTTGTTTTGAAGCAATTAATTTAATATCAAAAAAATACTTAACAAATAAGGAATATTGATATATTTTCGAGAATTTTTTAATTTAGTTTTTACAACACTAAAATTTGATTTGATTTTTATTAAATAAAGAAATATATATATATATATATATATATATATAAATATATATAAACATACATATATTTTTTTATTTTCTATATTCAACTAAAACGAAAAAGTGTATGTTGGAAAAGTTGTGATATCAAATAAATGGATAAACTTTTTTCTTATCCAATTGATTCATTTGAAAAAATCGTGATCTCAAAGTATATTAATTGTATCAAGTTAAATATTTATGTGATATAAAACATCTTGTTATTTAACATTAATTTTTTACAGAAAATATGTCTTTATTAAAAAAAAGTAACTATTAATTTAATTAACGACTAATTTAGAAGAAATATATTCTTATATAATATTTATATTAAAAAGTAGGTAAATAAATCATATATAAATAACAAACGTAAAAAAGAACATTATTGATACTTTTACCGTTATGAACCAGTTGATTTATAAATTTCAACATTTTCTACTAACAGAGTTACATCTGTTCTTGACAATTTGATAAAGCATCTGTCTGGCCGCATAATCAAAAAAAGTGAAATACATTTTTGGGTTTCACTCAATATGACAAATCGTGACCATGCTGAAAATATGTTTTACTCTATAGATTTTCTGTCACTGTGTGAACATTTAATGAATATTTTATTCGATTTACTATATAAATATAATAATGTACCACTTTGTATCATAATTTTTGATACTTTATCTACTATTTTATAATTATAGATAAAAATAATATTTTATAAAATGTAATTTATAAAGTTTTAGCACAATATATCACAAATACGAAATTGAATCTTCCTGCATATAGTTTCAAATACCGTAAACAAACGTAGCTATAATAAATTTTCGGGATACGAGCAACGTTTTGTTTTCTAGAACGTCAGTATTATATTTTCACTTCTATTATTTACGGATTTTCGAAAACTCATTTCATTTTCTACATGTAACATTTTTAAATTATGTGCTCAGAAAAAATAAAAATAATTTTCCCGTGTCCGTACTAGGAAATAAATTTGAATAAATTCATGTATATTTATTAACAAAAGCAATAATCGTATTAAATATTTAAAAACAAACACATATTCTTATATACATATATATATATATATATATATATATATATAAATATGTATATATATATATATATATATTATATATATTATATATATTATATATATTATATATATATATATATATATATATATATATATATAAATATGTATATATATATATATAAGGTTTTAATTCAATAAAATACTACTTTATTTCCTAAATAATTCTGAGTATAAAGAACAAAATAAATTCTTCATTGTTAACTTGTTGCCAAAATATACTTTTAATATATATTAACCATTTATTTTAATTAAAATTTTGACATGGAATAAAATTGTACTCTTTTCATCCAAAATTTTTTATTATTACTTTCAATTATAATTTTTAACATTAATCGAATATGTAAACTATTTGAACTCTAATTTTATATATATATATATATATATTGAGGTTGAAAGAAAAATTATTGCGGTGTATGACCTTCAAATTCATATATATTTTTCTCTTTTTTGATTTTCGTAGTTTTTTTAGGTGGTCCAGAACTGTTAGATGAGTAACTTCTTACGTTTGTGCAAGCTTTAGAATTATTGTGAATGCTTTTTATTAAACTCACTTCTTCAGTTGGACATTATGAAATAAAGGAGGATGCCCGAGACCTTCATCTTCAAGGCTCTCGTTTCCAGCACTAAATTTTTGGAATCACCATCGCACCGTACATTCCTTATCAGTACCCGCACCAAAAGCATGGTTTAGTTTATGAGCAGTTTCTGCTGTTTTACCAGCCGTTTTAAACCCACAGAACAAAATCGTTCTTATTTGCTTCTTTTCTATTTTTAATTCAATAGCCCAATTTAAAGCAAAATTAATAGTAAAACCAAAATTGATGTTACCAAAATACATACCGAAAAATGCACTTTAAAGTAATATTAACATGAACACAATGAAGTGACACTTTCATTAAAAAAAATAAAGTTAGAATTCAGAAAAAAAGCAACAATTATTTTCCTACCAACCTAATTCAATTAAAGCAATATTGAACATTTTAAATAGTGCCCGTAAATAAAAAATGTTTAACAATTAATATATTTTTCTACAAAGAACTAACGAAACAAATAAATCCTCCAAAAATGTTCTCTATGTTTTTAAATAAAATTTAAATTCAATAGTTGAATAAATTTCAGGAATTTTGTAGAGCTTGCGTCAGTGTGTTTTTCTGCTCCATATATTATTGAATAGCTTGGATTAGTGCAATGCAAAACTGCACTGTAAATAGTTGTATAATTGAAGAGTTCGTCGGTGAACAAGCGTACTAGTATATCCATATACAATAGGTACCAGTTTGTTTCTAAATAAAACATTCAGTAATGAATATAAACGTTTTTTTTAATTCATTGTATGATCACAGTTTCCCAATTTACTCTATTTTCTTTATTTACTTAACTTTATTCTTCTATACAATACGTAAAATTAATTACATGGAACTAAAATATATCCTGTGTGTGTTTATTAAAGTGTTTACTGAAATTTTATTTTGAATATTAATTAGACAATATGTAATGTGGATATTGAAAAAGAAGGAAAAGTTTATTGAAAAATATTTAATGGAATTTTATTGTAGAACTTTTTAGAATAATAATAAAGAAAGTTTTTTTTTCATAGAAATGATTTAATATATATATATATATATATATATATATATATATATATAATATCATATTTTCTTGCCAGCTCGTTATATACAATTGATAATATATGAAAATATTATTATTAACGCTTCATAGAACAAAACTAACAATGTTTTTGATTTTTTTCAAATGAAGTTTATAAAGAACAGTAATATCTGTTTTGATTGAAATATTTTTTGTAAGCTAAACGAACATTCAACTAAAATTTGCTACAACCAATATAATTTTATAATATCAACAACAGAAAGCATGAATACAATAAATGACGAACATATTTTTCAATGGAAATTGACATTCGTCTTAAATAAGAAGCTACTCTAGGGAAATGTCGTGTGACTTGTCTGTACTCTGCTCTCACCTTATGTTTACATGGACAGTTTATGCTGGGCGTGCTCGCTTGAAGTCCTTATTGCCTTTTTTCCACATCGTTCACCCCTTCTGATTTTTTTTCCATCTGAAATCTTACATCTTACTGTCGGTCTCCATCAACGTTGAAGTGTGGGAAGAAACAACACAAAAACATCTGTATGTGTATATATATATATATATATATATATAAATTTACTCGAATTTCGTTTCATTTCTGGTGGTCTATGGCAAAATATTCTTCACAGTTCTTAAAAGCTATAATGGAACCTATGTCAATATAAACACTTCATCGTTGTATGTATATATATATATATATATATATATATATGTAAATATATATATATATATATGTTTGTTATATTTCAGCCCAAAAATTTAACTGCCTAACCTTTTTTACCACTAAAAGTTTAACCAACACATGAAAAGTTTATAATATTAAATTAATAAAAAGTTTTTTAAAAAAAATTAGTTAATGATATAAATATTCATAAATAAATAGTAAATGAAGTATGAAAAGAATACAAAGCATTTTTGAAAGTAATTTATGTGCTTATACAATCGGTTCATTTTTATTTTTAAAATAGATTACAAAAATTCAATTTTAAAAAAGTGTTATTTTAATGGATTTCATTTACAAATTAATGATTTTTAATACAAAATAATGAGACTGCTTTTTTAAATTATTTCTGTATTCTTTAAAAGATGTATGTTTAATTAAAACAGGTTTTTGGTTATATATTGTAAATTTGAACGAGAATTAATTATATTTAAAATGATTATTCTGTTTTCAAATGTATGTCATTTAAAATTATTTATTCATACATGCCAACGTCTAAAAAAAGAACGTGCAGTTCAATGATAGATTTTCACTAAACTTAGATATTTTAGAGTACAAAAAAATGTTTTGAATTTTTATTAATAGAGTGATTATTTTGAACCATTTTATAAAATATTATATTATGAAATAATATAATTTAATAAATAATTAGAATTATATAAAACGAATCTAAAACATCTAGCTTCGTTGGAACGGAAAGATTAACTGAAAAATATAGTGTATAATTTTTGAAACATGGCAAACATTAAGAGTAAATTTATACAATAAATTAATTATTTCTCTGTCTTCATACAGAATGCGTTGCAAAACCCGGGACAGACCTTAATTATCGACGCATGCTTAAACCCCAAATAACTCAACCTAATTTTACAAAACATTTGCTTTATTTCTAATGACAATTCTTTTGTTGATTATATGTAAACATATATATATATATATATATATATATATACATATATATATATATATATATTATATTAAATGTGTTATTGATTTATATCTGCATAAATTTGAAATTCTAACTCAGTCAAAAATTGTTTTATAAATTTCATGATTTGAATTGGAGACTGTTATTTTTGACACTTTGAAGCATATATATTAAAGTTACACACCTCATTGTACACGTAAAAATGATTTATGAATGAAACTAGAGAAACCTAAAAACAGAGTCTACAGAAACTGTACATAAAGTATACTTTCTTTTTTCTGATTGTCTAAAAAAACGAATGAAACCTTTATATGGAATATTTCTACTTGATATATAATTGTTACATATTGTTTTCTTACCATTATTATATAATGTACATTTTTTTAATTAGCATTAGCTTTTCGTGAACAATTTCCCAACAAAAATACTTCTATAACCTTTTTAGACTATTTATTTTAAACTCATATATTTGAATTTAACGCTATTACAAATATGTTGACATAATTTAGTATATATATTTAAATAAAATGTCAACAGGATTCCTAGAGGTTCATCACATTCATTATTAGTACAAAAACTGTATTGACTATAATAGCTACAATAATTAATGTTAATATTTACTTCCTTTCTTTAGAATTAAGTGAAGTGTATATTCAAATTCTAACAGAACATTGATTATTCAAATATTGACTACAGTATATTATCAAAGTATCCCTTTTGTGAAATTATAGACAATAAACAGTTATAATTGTGTTGTGAAATACATTTGAAACAAATATTATTACAAAACGATCTAGTGCAGGCATGTATGTGTAAATTTATAGAGAGAGAGTACCGATATGTTATAACAAAATGAAAATATTCTTTAACAATTAGAATGATGTAATTCTTATTCTTCATGGTTTACTCTAAAATTAAAATACATTCTACAGAAATAAATCTCATGAGTGATTATAGCAAGCAAAGTGTCTTTTTAAAAAAGGATAACATATTCATTCTTTTAACGACGTAATAGAATATTTAGGTTGATTATAAATCATCATTTTGTAAAATTTAAAATTAAGTAGTAATATAAGTGTTTAATTTAGAAAAAATACATAAAAAAGCTAGTTTTAATGAAAAATTAGAGAAATTAAATAACTGGCTTTTAAATGAAAGAAATGTTATAATAATGCTTTATTTATAAATAGTAATTGTGTATAGTTTATTTGACACATATATATTTTCATTTATTTAGGTATATGACAATAAAATAAATTAACTTATAGTTTTGAAGTCAGTTGCAAACATTAATAAATAAAATAAAAGGATTATAACTTTCTTATTGGTTATATGTTGGACATTTATTATCTAATTACTAAAATAAATGGTATAAAATTGTTTGCTTATTTTATATAAACACTTACTTTAAAAAATTATAAAAAATGGATATAAAACATAATGTGGAAAGTACTTTTGTTCTTTTCATTTTTTCATTGCTTAATATCACCTAATATGAAAACTTCATTCAGATACAAACAAAGATGTTTTCATACAAAATTAAAATTGCAATTTGGCGTACCGAAGAAAATAGTACATATTGAAAGAACTGGAAATGGTCAAGCATGGAGGCGTAACTATATGAGCTTTTTATATTCTCTCACTGCGAACGAGAACTTAATGGAAAAAATACGCGGTTTCAGCAATATTGACCTTGACCTAACACGTAACCGTCCAAGCTATATTCCTACTCAATGCTGTGTATAAAGCACTCTAAAACATCCCACACGTTCATGTTTTCGTAAAACGTTTTTTAACGAGAATCTTGTCATATAGCTTATACAAGTCGCGAAGACTAAGCTTTACAGATCAAGTCATTGTGAATTCAAATACATATACATAAGAAATTAGACGGTATATAATATATATATATATATATACACAGTCACATTCGGTATAATATATATACATACATATATATATACATACATACATACATATATATATATATATATATATATATATATATATATATAGATAGATACATATATACATACATATATATAGAGTAACAAGATGTGATTGTTCATTGTTTTCATAACTAACCGAGAAGAGTAAGACAAGAGATAAGTAAAAGTAAGGAAGTGAAGTATTATTTTCATGCTCTACAGATAACTTTCTATTTGAACAATTTTGTGTGTATATTATTTAAAAAAAATTGGATATTACTTCAAAGTATTGAAATTGTTAAAAAAAATGTGCATCAGTGAAGGCAAGGATATTTTTTTTGAAAAAAATCTCGAATAGATAAACCGTAATTTTTAAACAAAATTTTTAAACATTTGTTTTCATTTCAAATCAGCCAAATAGATTATAAATTGGTATATTATTAGAAAATATACTTCATTCTATACTTCACTATATCTGTTCGACCATTTCTGTTGATCGATTTCGGAGATATTGTGAAACAATAAATCTAAATAATAATATTGATAAGAAATTTAACATTCTGCGCAACTTAACAGTTAGGTTTTAGCATACATTCTAACCCTTTTATCTTATCATAATCTTCTATACTCTAAAAATACTTGACACTCATTTAAAATCTAAATTAGATGTCTTCTATCTATTTATATATATATATATATATATATATATACATATACACACACATATATATATATATATATATATACATATATATATATATATATATATATATATATATATATACATATGTGTATGTATGTATGCGTATGTGTGTATAATATAGATAAATAAAAATAGAGAAATAGATAACTAATTTTTTCATATATGTCCTATTGAGTAGACGAATATAGTATAAAAATATTAATTATTATTTTATTTGTTACAGTTTTTTATTTATTGGAATCTGTACTAATTTCTTATAAAAATTATTATATTATTTTTCATTTAATTCACATCAGTAGAAAATTTGTATCAGTAGAAAATTTGTATTTGAATCAGTAGAATATTGATTAGTTGGTTATTTAAAGTTAGAGTATAAATCGACAAGGAAAATACTGAAATAATGCTGTAGTAGAAACATTTTTCCTAATCAGTTGTTACAATGATATAATTTCCTATTAGGTTTTATAATGAATTTCGATTTTTGATCATTTATTTTTTTATACTTTTTGTAACAAATATTTTCTAAAAATATCATACTTTCGTTTCAAATATGACATCTAAAAAGATAAATAAATTTACAAATGAAATCGGAAAAATAACTTTACTTAAAATGTTTCGCCAGTAAAATATTTTTTAATACTAAATTGTATTTAAAACATACTTCATATTTAAATTCTTATATCTTAGTTCAAAATTTCTAGTTTCAGAATGAATTCGACGAATTTTATTATATAATGCAATAAGATCACTTTGCATAAAATTTTAAGAACGAGATTCTATAATAAATAGGCAGAGATATTTTTATTTACAACCTAAATATGTTTGGATATTGAAAGTAAGACCCTTGCATTGTATATCATATCGACATTAGGAATTCTGTAAACAATCTACAGGGTGCTTTTGTTCTTCCACAAGCAAAATCTAATTTAATGCAAAGCAATCACAGAGTTGAATTTCTTCGCTTCACCATAGCATGTCTAATAAACGAGGAATGTACAATACAACGAACAAGTAATGATTACTTATAATATATATATATATATATATATATATATATATATATATATATATATTAATCTTAAAGATTAATTACTCAATTAATTTATGAGTAAAAAAAAGGTTTTAAATCATTAAATTTTTGTTAAATATATTTTCTAAAAAATGATATTATATATAAATTAAATTAATTCATTTTTTTTAAAAAAAAACTTCTGTTTCATTTCAATACTAATTTAACGCATTTTTTCGTAAAGGATAATTACTTAAATTATTCAGGTTTAAAGTCTTATCAACCAAGTTAATTGAGAATCATACTACCTCACGATAATCAGTTTCTTCTACTTTGGAAAGCATAATTTTTATACATACTTTTGAATAATTTTTTTAAATATAACCAATAATATTTCTTGGCTTCTAAGACAATCATACTAATAACTAATCTGTTTCACCTCACATGATAAAATAATTTACTTTTATCGCAATGTTCGAATATATTAAACAAGAATTGATTACTTAGAGTTTAAAAGAATTCTTTAATTAGAGTTTTCTTGCTAGTTTGTATATTATAAACCAAACTATAATAAGCTAATTAAAGCGTATGAAGATTTCATCGCTATCAAAATACACATAAACAACAGTCAAAAATAGTTATTAACTAATTTTTGAACGTTTTTTTATACTTTAAGCAGCGAATGAAAAATTCATTTGTGGAAATAGAAAATAAACTTATAATTTTAAAATTTTATTCACTGATTAAAATTAGACATTTTTTTGTCGTAAAGAAATGTATTGTAAATTAGAAGACCTGGTCCCTACTTTAAATTGTTTCTTGCTTTAGACTGTGTTTTTCAGTATTATTTATAACATGCTTCGCATTTCTTTAATCTATACACTCATCTTGAAGTTTTTTTCATATTCATATACTTTTTTTAAAAAAAATGTAGAAATAAAACTATAACCAAAATATTATACTAAGTCAAAATAACTGGAGAAATGTGTAATTAAAACATTTTTTTATATATGCGTGGTGTGCAAATTAATATGGTGCCTTTACATTGACACAATCATAAATCGGTTTGAATTAAAATATTTTCCCATTATTTTAGGATTGAATATTGCTTTATTAATTTTTTTAATAAACATTTTTAACCTAATATTTTTTTAATTAACATTTAAAGTCTTAACATTTAGCCTTATATTGGTTAATCTGTTGGCATAATCTCAAAAAAACTAGCGAACACGATGGTGACCGAAATGCAGCATATTAAACATTGCATATTTTTCGAATTTCAGTTGAATAAAACTGCGTGAATAATTTATTCAGCCTTAGAAAAAGTTGTTGTGATGCATAAAACATGCAAAAAATGATAAAACAGTGGAAGGGGTCCGAAAATGCATTTCGACTTCATCGACTCAAAGTCGTTATCATTTTTTCAACAAGGGATTCGTTAGTTACCCGACATATGGAACAAAGTTATATAAACAAATGAGGGGTATTTTGATGATAGAAACGTATTCCATTTTTCTGAAACCTTCATTTTCCAAAAAAAGGGACAAAATTAATTTATGAATATATATATATATATATATATATATATATATATATATATATATATATATATATATATATATTGCTGATTTAACATTCTATCTTATATAAAATGATATACGATTATTAAGAAATATTCTTCCTATATGTCCAAGCTGTGATAAATGTTTTCTTTTTTGTATACGAAACTTTACATTCTCATTAAATAACTCTGCAAACAAAAACCAGAAAACAAAACCACTTTTTTAAATTTCCTTTTTAGTGTTCATTATTTCTTATACTCGTTATTGCTTCTAAAAAATATCGAAAAGCTTACACTAACGAATTAATTACCACTCACCATTAACGATTTCACTTAGAATATTTTATCTCTTCTCTATTTTGTTACTGCAATTCATATATAAATATTGAATATACCTTGTGTTCTTTGTTAGTTCTTGTATTCTATATTTACAGCATAATAATGTTAAATTGACTTTTTTTGAAAGGTTGCTTTTTAACCCTTTCAATACAACTCTTTTTGTTTAATTAATTTCCGTAAATATTAATTAATTGTATTTAGGATTAGCTAAATTTGGCCAGACTTAGTGTCTAATAATTTTCCGACATTTTTAATAAAAGATTTAGTTCTGGGAAGTTTTGTCCCATTAGTATTTTATAAAGGTTTCACAATGTAAAATATTTTCCCGACAGGAATTTTTAAAAATCGGTGGTATATATGTGTCCTGTTAGTAACGAATGGATTAACTCTCCATAGTTATATTTTTGTAGTTATAATAAATAAATTTTAGAAAATGCTACAAACAAAACATTGATTTACTGCAAATTATTGTACGGTATAATGTATATCAAACATTTGATCAAAAAGGAAAATTATGTTGTCATTATTATATTATTCACTCGTCTCTCTGCAAATATAATTTAATAAATTCAATAGCAGACCTAAATAACAAAACAAATATTTACATTTCGAATGCATTTACGGAACATGCCATTTTATAAAGGTGTATACATTATTTGAAAAGCAGAGATACAAAACGACTACATTTGATAGAGTGGCGTAATTTCTGAAATGTGATCGTAGCGTACGACAGTAGCATTTTAGTGTATATACCTTGTACTGAGCCGTTGGATTTACTTGTAGATCCGTGCAATTTCATCATGAATAATATATTACGTTTTACTCATCTGGTCGCTTGCGTGCATTCACTACACCACATCATCCTGGTACGTTGATATAACGAATAGTGGCCTCATGGAGATGAATTCACTTTATCCTGTCTAAACCAATCTAAAAGATATTAGTGTTACGGACTCAGAACCCTTAAGGAAAATATTAATAGAATATTAAGTGGAACTGACAAGTTAAATTACTTATTAGAGAATACCTACAACGTATAAGAATTAACTATAACATCAGTTATATCTTTAGGGGAAATGAAACAGCACTGTAATAAATAAGCGAAATTTATCTGTTCAATAATTTAGGAAAAAAGTTCAAAAAAACTTTTTCCTCTTTATTTTTGTTCATTTTTCACTTTTTCAAGCTTAATATTAAATTGTCGCAAGAAAAATCAATGACCCAATAAAATTGATTTCTTTTCAATTTTTATATTTTCATATATTTTATATTTTATAATAAATTTTTAAACACAAATATTATTTTATAATATATTTTTTGAAACTTACTGTAATCCTCGATAAAATATTTATTTTTGCCAAATTTATATATATATATATATATATATGTGTGTGTGTGTGTGTGTGTATTGAGATAGATTTATGTAAATAAATTTTTTTTCGAAAAATATATAAAACTTATAGAATGACAATTTAAAATAATTTTTTAAAGAGAGCAAATTCAATTTTAATTTCTTTCGGTTAAATTTCTTTTTAAACATTAAAACTTCAACTGTTAATTTTTTATAACAATAATATTTAATATATATCAATTCAAATATATAATTGAATATTAAATAATTTTTTAAATAAAATTACCTCATAAAACATGCATAAATTGCAGTTATAAATAAAACTCATTTAAATACATGCACGCATTTATTTATTCTTTTAAATAAAATTATATTCTAACTAAACGTTGGAAAAAAATAAACTTTTCCAATTATACTTTCAAATATAAAAAAAACATATTAAAAATCCAAGTGTCTCTTCTTACTGAACGTGCATATAAAATTATTCTCGTTTACTATATCCTAAAAAGCGATGTTAAACGAAAGAAATAAGTAAAACGAAATCTAAACCTGTATCTGATTAATGAATTGCGACTCGTGAAAATTAATATTAAATCTAAGAGATTCAACTTTAAAGTGAACGTTTTCATCAAAGTAATTCCAAGTATTAATATCGTCAATTTGTAACTTTGAAACTAGATTTATGTATATAACGGTAGGTATTAACTTATCTTGTTTAATTTCTGTGTACTTTAAATCATGTTAGAAAATGTACGGATAAAAGATACGTGATAAGAAATTAATAAATCTATTTTTAATTATATTTGTAGCAATTAAAAAAATGTAAAAAAATCGTTTTGAAAAGCTCTTGTCATGTCTAAATAACTTAAGAACTTATTACTACAGACATAAAATTGAAGTAATTTATTTAGTTCTCAAATATGTTTTTCATATACTGGTTCATCATTTTTGCTAAACTAATTCAATTAATCATACTGATTCATTTCCTAACTTTTGAAGGTAGTTTATTATACAAAAATAACTTTCGCATTACCTTGTTTATTGCAGTATATTTGTTTTATTTTAAACGTGTAACAAAAAATGTTGAAATGTTTACTTCAATGATTTAATGTTCCACATCTAACATTCGTATTAGTTATTCAAATGTTTTTATTAAATAGTTGACTATTATCTATTTTAATATCCTTTACTTACTTAAACAACTTATTTACTTACAATACCTATCGTACACATTGTTAAAAGGACTCATAAAAAATTAATATTTACCAATTTTACATATGATTTTAGTAAAAGGTGTATAATTTAAATACACGATTTATATAAATATTCTTAAGGGATCGATTGATCTAAATTGATCTCTTTATATACATATTTTGTTGAAATATTTATGAAAGAAAAAGCAGTTATTTGTACATTTTTTTCTATTATTCTACAGAAATATTTACATTTTTTACCTTTCCTAAAAAGTTATATATATATATATATATATATTAAATAAAAAATCATAATGTCTATTGATAAATAATTTGTTATAATTATAGTTATATTTTTTATATAAAATATAAAAAAATTTAATTCGTAACAATTTATATATATTTTTCTGACAATTACTATAATCCCTGTAACACAGTTGTAGAAAAATATATACACTGTTACAAATTCTGGATCGCTTATGGCAACTTGCTGCACCACAATATTATCTATCATCTTAACAAGTGCCACCCGAGCAAGAAATAGCTCTTATATCTGTGTTACCATAACCACCGTCCGGGGAAGATTATTCCAAACAGGTATACAATTCTCCCATGTGTACATATATATATATATATATATATATATATATATATATAATTTAATGAAGTGTTTTAGCATTTAATTAATTAATTACATACTATATTTTTGATTATGTCTGCAATTTTCATTTAAATATTTGCATAAAACAAGTTGAAAGTTCAAATTCACAGTTAATGTTAAGATCGTTAAGATATGATTTCTAGCTCTTATTCGTGTTGTAAATGTGGATTCACAATCCACAATAGACACTGTGGTTTATGTTACGTTGTTTATGGGTGTTAGTACTTGCAACTTGCTTTTACAGACATTATATATAATAGGCTACAATGATTTGTTTTCGCAGTTACATGTTTATAAACCTACATACAGATACGTGTACACACACACACACACACATACATATATATATATATATATATATATATATATATATATATATATATAATATATGTATATATAGACATTACTATTAAAGTTATTTTATCTACATGTATATACAAACTAAGAAAAAAAATAGTATTTCATTGAATTCATCAAAAAAAGATATTTGCTAATAAGAAAATTTTGCTTGTTTATTCTTCTTTTTAACAATAATTTTATTACAAATCAGATTTATTTTATATCAATACAAAGTAAAATAGTCATAAAATATAATAAAAATTTAAATTTTTAAACCATAGTACGTATGAAAATTATTAAAAACCGTAATTTAATATTCTTATACAAAAAGATTGTAAATGATGTAAATATTTAGCAAATTTCAAATTATTAGTGAAGACATTAAATACTAATGAAGTCGAAATGTACATATGAATTTAAAATTAATAATTTAAAATACGAATTCTAGTATATTAATACACCAAATATAAAATTTAAACCAGATAAGTATTTATAAAATTTAAATAAACAAAATTAAATATCTATATATATATATATATATATATATATATATATATATATATATATATATATGTATGTATGTATGTATGTACATTAGGGTAACGCCAAATAATCTAGGCCTAAATAGGAAGGAATGTAATTAAAAATTACAACGTTTTACTATTTTTCTATATAATCTTCTTTAAATTTAATACATTTATACCTACAACACTTAATTAGCCAATATATATTCCTATAAAAATAATCTTTTCATTTCGTTTTAAAGTGACTGGGTAACCATTCAAGAAGTTTGTATTTTTGTAAAAGACTGACTTTAAAGGTGAAAAATGATTCGACTATCTAATTTGACTATAAAATATCTTTAATTTTACAAAAGAAAATGAAAGATGAATCTAAAATTAAGAAAAGACATTTCTTTATATAGGGACGATTCACTTTAGGCTTCCACATGAAAAAGTATTAAACAAATCGCCAAAATTATTTTTTAGTTATTATTTTAGTTCAATTGAATTTTAGTATTGACTTGAACTAAAATACTGTATAAACAATAAGATGACTTTTTAATACTTACGTGTGGAAATCCTAATTGAATCATACTATATATCAAATTTGGAGAAATGGAAAAATACAGAGCGTATTTTTCATTATATTAAAAATTAATAGATAACAAAACAAAATTTATCCATTATTTTCGTATGTCCAGTAATGAAATTCAATATTTAATTCAAAAAATAAAACTACATATAAGAGATTTAAAGTTCGCTCATATATTTCTTCACAAATAAAAACACTTTTCATGAGATCTTCTTGTAACTTGACCAGAATTAACAATGTGAATATCAACTTTTCAGTTATATTTATATTTTTTTTATAGAAATGTTTACTTAAATGTTTAATTACAACATTTGATTAGATGATAACTTGACTTGACTACCTCGTGTTTTGATTAAAGGCGAAAATCAATGTTCATCAAAATTAATCAAAAAAAAACAACTGCTATATGAAAAGCATTAATCTTACTGTGTTAAAGTCAATGTTTAAGAAAATCTAATGTAAGAGTTATAAAAATATAATATTTATTTTTACTTTCATGTTTTTCCAACTTAATAGCTTTTTTTATTATTCAACATGTTTAATTTAATAAATTACCTTTCTAAACAATTGTATGTCATCCACATTTTTTACATATTTGCTTCTTTAAATAAATTAAGTAATTTATAATTCTCGTTTCTCAATTCTTAATTCAAAAGTCATAAAGTTTAAATCTGAAAGTAATTGTACTTTAAACAAATTATCTCTGAAAGTTAAAACTTGCTAATTTAAATCAATTCATATATTTTTGAAAATGTTTTATAAATTAAATATTATAACATATATATATATATATATATATATATATATAAAATATATATTATATATATATATATATATATATATATACATATATAAATATATATATATATATATATATATATATATACATATATAAATATATATATACATATATAAATATATATATATATATAAATATATATATATATATATATATATATATTTATATCAAATAAAATAAGTATTTACGTAATGAATATACCAAATTTCGAATAGTTAAGGTAATTGTTTATAGAATTTAAAAATACACATACTCTTTTATTTGCAATATAATTTCGCAGAGAAGAAGTAAAATATAAAACTTGATATTGATTTCAAAAATGAAAGAGACGTTTTGGAATCAATTCTTTTACTAGTGACGTACACTGTACGTCATCACATATACGACTGTAGATGCAATGACGTACATAGTACGTCATTGCATTCCGTCTCTGAAATAGCTGACAATATAAATTTTATCTATAATTCAAAACATAATTGCATTTTTTAGCTCATGAACGCGCATATGAAATTATGAAACGCAAATATTTTTAACATAATTTCAATGTTTTCATAAATTATATTTCATTTTATTTAATAACCTGGAAATCATAACACTTTTCGTTTATTTATTCCCAAAATATACTTGAATTCATAGTTTTAATAATTTATAAAAATTGTATTATTAAATATTATGTTTTTTTTTTGGTTTTTATTCTTAGTCCCTATTCGTAATATTTTGTGTATGTATAAGTATATATATATATATATATATATATAATTTTGCGAAAAAAAATGGGGGGAAAAGAAATAAATTTGTTTTTTTGCATCTTTCTATTAAGATATTAATTGGAGATCACTATTAAATGTAGCTTTTAGATTTTATTTTAAAATTCACATCTGCGCTTCTTTTAATACTGGAGGCGTATTTGTTCTTAATTTATTTACTTACTGTTTTTTTTTTTTTTGGAAAAAATAATATTTATCTCATCCGTTTATAACATATTCGTACAATGAAATATTACTTTAAATACACTACTTTTTATTCAAACTTGTATATTAATTAAAATAATAATAATTTTATAATATTATTGTTAATAATTGTAATATTATTATAAAAAACTTGTTGAATGTTCTGAAACGAATATAATTGTATTTTCTTTTTACTTTTTTTTTAAATATATGTATATATATATATATATATATATATATATATATATATATATATATATATTATGTTTAACTACAATAACAAAAAATATAACTATACTTTTTTATACTTACTTATTAAAAAAATTATCAGTATTACATATTCAATCAAGAACGTTTTAAAATAATCCAGTTCGATATCACAGTATATATATATATATATATATATATATATATATATATATATATATATGTATATAAATGTAGATAGAGAGATAGATAGGTAGATAGATATTGCAAACAAATTTGTTTACACTCATTATTATTAAATTTATAAAATTCGTGCTCCAGATTTGAAATTTAATTACATTATTTCACATAACGGAAATTAAAAATTATTAAATATCATATATGATTTATTTTATTGCCAGAATAGAAACAAATATTCTTAAAATTATATTAAGATTTTAATCACAGTTTTTTTCTTGTATTACAAAATCGAATACTGTTGTATATATGTTCTATAACTCAGTAGATTTATAAACATGTTCTTATACGAATATTTCAATGAATATATCAAAATATTATAGTATTAGTCAATTTGTGTTAAATTAAAGGTTAATTTTAAAATATCCTTGCAATTTAATACCTTTTTTTTATAATTAATTCTATAGAATAACATTATTTTACTTTAGACAATCTATTCATTGGCGGATTAAGTGAAATAATCTGAGTTGAAATCATATTATTTATGAGTTCAGCAGAATTATTTTAATATATTATTTTAACACTGGGACAAAAACACAAATGATCTCCGAACATTTTCTTTTTTTGTAACAAAAAATTTAAATATCAAATAAGGTACTTTTCAATAAATTCTTTCCTATATCTTTTCAAACTTTGATGTGTATCTCATTCAAGTAATATATTTATTTATATATATATATATATATATATATATACATTTACAAATTTACTTCGATATATCTATATTTTTATAAATTTATTCCTATGTACTAATATAAGTAGTTTTATATTTCATATGACTGCTGACACAAATTACAAATACATTCATACAAGCTCTTCATTAGAATAACAAGCTTATAATTGTAGCTTTGTGTTAAATTCTAATTTTCAACAACTTTATTTTCAACAATTTTATTTATTAACAACCAATGATCACATATAATTCTAATCTAATGAGTACTCATTTGTGGCTTAATTTCACTAATATTCTATAAAAAAATATTTCATTCTAATTGTACTTTCGTCAAGAAGATGTAGCAATATAAAATATAAGAAAATAAAATTATTTTTTTATACTTATTATTTAATTTGTAATAAACATTGATGGATAACATTTTTAGATTTACATCAAATAAAAGTAAATCCAAATCTAAAAAAATATTATTTCTAGCCAGTAACCTATAATTGAATAACAATGACCAATAAAGACAATTCGCAATATAATTGATAATAAATTATAAATTTTCAAATAAGTAAAACATCAAATCAGGAAATATTAATTCCACACAATTCTACATAAATTTTATATATTAAAATACTTTGCAATTGTATATGTATATGTGTATATATATATATATATATATATTTATAATACAGCTTCTCAAGGAATACTTCTGAGTATGTAATGCTTTTCCTTCAGTTAAATCTGTTAAGATAATCTCACGGATAAAATTCTATGAACATGTGGAAGTACTGTAATTCCTGTAGTAGTGGCCTTATATTCTAAATCTTATACTAGTACATATATATATACACACACACACATATATATATATATATATATATATATATATATATATATATATATATATATATAAACAGAGATGTGTGTATACAAATTCACATTTGATTTAATCATCTGGACAGCATTGTACTGTAAATGTAGGCAGTTTTCGTACATAGTTAAAGGCGAATCGCCAGAGTTTATCGTTGTTTCGTGAAACGTTACGATTACTTTAAGATTGCCTGTAGGTATTCTACAGACAATGAATATTTTAATATACACAGCGACTGTGTTCCTTTCCGAATTCACTCAACAGGATCTTCCGTAAAGCAATCTACTGTTTCGCAGAAAATTAATTGTGGATATTTGTAAGCCTCAAAGCTCACAATTCGAAAAGTTTTGTTCTCGTCAGTATATCAAAACATAATCGAAAAGAAAATACATGTGTAAGTCAAGTATATACATAAAAGTATTTTACGTAAATAAAAGTAAGAAAATAAATGAAATAAGGAGCAAATATTGTTTTTTGAAGTATTTAAGTATTACAAATTAAATAAATGAAAGCTGTATATAATGTGAAGTACAATAAATTAAATTTAAATTTAGAGATTTCTTAATAATATCATGTAACTGATAGGCACTGATTAGAATTTTGTTATTGTTCTTAAAATCGATTATATACTTTTGAAATTTATTTACTAAATTAAATCATAAAATATTTTTTAACAATTTTTGGAATATTTCAGTTGTTTTTTTTGATTCTATTATTATCATTATATAAGAACGACTTCCACCTGCAGTTCTATAATAGATATTTCTCCTGCGGCTTTCAGTTAGCAGTACAATAGATTCTATTGTATATATTGAAGCATTATAATAAAGGACTGAAAGTCAAAGAAGATTCAGTACGTAATATATATATATAAGAATAAAGACAATTTTAGTCTTTATTTTAATAATTTTTGTTTAGTTTCATATTTTGTTTTATAAAAATTAGAAATTCTTACATAAAATTCAATGGACAACGAACAGATACTGCTTACTTGAAGTATACAATAAATAATAAATATTATTGATTTCGCATGCTGCAAAATATTTTTGTAATTTCAATTTATCAATATCTATTCAAAGTTTCAATCTTAATTTTTATTTTGTTAAGAAAAGTATTAATGTTATTATATAATATAAAATCTAATGCACACTCTAATATTTTTTTCTGTGAAAACTAATTGAAAACTAACTACAAAAAATAATAGTTTTATTCAGAGAAAGTAAAAAATATACTAGAATTGTGTACATATTTTTAATTAAATTATAAATTATTTAACACATTAAAATATATAATATTTCAAAAAAGTGAATGTATATTATTCCACTAATACTGTAATTACAAAGCAATTTCTTGAAATATAAAAAAAAACAATTAAAAAAGAATCATATTATTTACAATATATAAATCGTTATTTTTAATATCAGATTTATTTATTTTTTACACTTCTCATCACGATATTTTTTTTCACTATTAATATATGCGGTTTTAAATTCCTTACAACATAAATCCATTTTTAAGAAAAGATCATTGGTTATCTATATATAAACAATGCATTAGGTTGGTAGAAAAATAATTGCTGTTTATGACCTTTAAATTCATATACATGTACAGCTTTTTGATTTTCCTAGTTGTTTTAAGTGGTCTAGAAACAGTGAATGATTAACGCCTAACTTTTGTGCCAACTCTCGAATTATCGTGTGTAGTTTTGATTCAACTAAGACCTTCAGTTAGTCGTTATGAACTGAAGAAGGATGCCTGCGACCTTCTTCATCTTCAAGGCTCTCGTCTCAAGCACATTTTTGGAACCACCATTGCACCGACCTTTCCTTAACAATGCCTACTTCACAAGCAACGTTTAGTGTATGAGCAGTTTCTGCTGCTTTACCGACCGTTTTCAATTCATACAAAAAAATCTCTTATTGGCTTGTTTTCCATTTTTAATTCAATAGACCAATTTGAAATAAAATTACTAATAAAACCAAAGTCAATGTTATCAAAATACAGACCGAAAAATGCACTTTAAAGTGATATTAACATGAATACGATAAAATGACATTTACATTGAAAAAATTAAGGTTAGATTTCATAAAACAAAAACCGCAATTATTTTCCTATCAAACTAATATATCGTATTATTTTCAGCTTATTATAAATCAATACTTTCATGAAAAAATAAAGTAAAGAATCCTTTGTAAATTATCCAATATTTTATCAATGAAAATGGATGTTCAGAATACATTTATGCTTATTTGAGTATTTGTTTACAAATATACGAGTATATCATATTATATAACAACATAACTTATTTGTTTACAAAACTTATTTATCAATATGATCTAGAAAATTAAATTCTTTCTTCTAATGTTTTCTTTATTAGTTATAATCTCAAATCACATATTATATTTCATACATATATAATATCCTCATGATATATTAGGATTACTTCAATTAAAGATAATTAAAGTCATGTACAATTACTATATAATATCAACCCAATATAATCTTGTAAGATTATATATAATATTTATATCAGTAGAACAAAAAGTTAGTGGCGCAAGACGATCCGCAATTAATTAATATTTAACTTTTAAATATAGAATTATTTAGTATTTACAAAATTTATGAAATAAAAATACATTAGTTCTTTCTAATATTTTATATATGTAATATTTAACCTTCGAATCTATATAATAAATGTTCACGCCAATGTTTTCAGAAATATTAGATATTTTTCAATCACTCTGCTTATATCAAAATATGTTATTGTTGATTACTCTTTATCTACATTATTTTTAAATATGTATTAAATATTATTTTTTTCGATTGTTCTTAATCTATATATATATATATATATATATATAATTGTAAACAAATAAATATTATATAAATAATTGCTGCATCCTATTTACATTTACTTCGATAAGAATTCGAAATCAAAAATCACAAATACTACTGATTTATAGGAAGATAGATAAATAAATAATTATTATTTTGAATTTAGTATTAAAAACTCTTATTTCAATCACATTGGCGTCATGAACATAAACTATATTTTGTGTTTTTAAATAAAATTGTCATACTTATCCAATACTTTTTGAAACTATTAACTTTAATTGAAGTTAATAATTTACTTTATCTTATTCTATACTATATTTATTTAAACAGGTTTTTGATTTATATTTACGTCGAATGAAATGCATTTTTTTTCTCTCGAAAACATTTCATTTTAATCATTCCTTTTAGTAAACAGTTGTCAATATTTAAACAGTTATTCGACATCTGTTTCATTTATACATCACACTTCTTTGAAACAAGTATTAAAATTTTTTTATGATTTTTTTTTCGATTCGATAAATAAGTTCTTAAGTTATTTTCAATTTCTTGTTGATGATATAAAACTAAATAACCCTAATATATATATATATATATATATATAATATATATATATATATATATATATAATATAAGTATATATATATATATATATATTTATAATATATATATATATATATATATATTTATAATATATATATATATATATATTTATAATATATATATATATATATATATTTATAATATATATATATATATATATAATATATATATATATATATATATATAATATAAGTATATATATAAACATATGTATGTATATATACATATGAAAATAATTTTTCATCCATGTACATAATATTATAAAATCATTTAAGAACAAAGCACCGTTCTAATTATCCTAATTTAAGTTATATACACGCAAACAAGATATATTTGTTATAACATAGTACTAAAGAGATGAAATTATAGCCGGCAGGTTACAATATAATCAAAAAGGAATATTCTCTAATCAGAAGTATCTTAATATTGTACAAAATATTGGCTTCATCAAACCATAACACGAAATAAATGCTGTATATCTAAATGTAAACATGAGGTATTTCGTAACAGAAAATGTGTTTATACAATTACACTAAAATTATTTTATATGAAATTTTATGTAAATTACACAGGTGTAAATCTAACATAATTATAAAATTGCTCTCTTGCTTAAAGATTTAATTATTCACATACACTTACATACAAAAAGTACATACAGTTATTCTTCCTATCTCTCATTCACATCAACCTACGTATAAATGTGTGTATATATATATATATATCTCAGTACATAATTGTAATACTTAATTCAAACGTAATTTTTTATTTCTGTATCCACTAATCTATAAATAGTGTTTTATACATACAATTTCATATACCCGTTTATAATAATACGAATCACTTAATCCATCACTGTTTAGTATGTAACTGTAAATTTAGAAAAGTATCCGTACAAAGCATATAAACAGAAAATTATGCATTAAAAAAAAACGTTATACTGTCCAATTATAAATCTCTCTCGCCTAGTTCCAATGACTGGTCTATAATTAATTTTCTGGGGATAATAAATTTCTGAAAACTATCTAACGTCAACGCGTCAGCCGCTGTGGACATCTTTACAATATTGGTAAAACCACAGCATGCACATTGTCGACAATGGGATAATACAATTAATTATTATATAATGAAATAATTAATTTTTCAAAAATTTAATAAAAGTTATAAATTATTTTGTATGTAAATAGTAGATTTACATTTCAATAAAATGTTTGTTTCTTCACAAATTCTCATAAATTTATAATAGATAACTCACAATTCTTATACATACACGAGTACATATATATATATATATATATATATATATATATATGTATGTATATACAACCAATAATATGGTTTTTTTAATTTAAGTTGATAATAATGATGTTTT
>CM068320.1:16756686-16811686 GCA_034766995.1 Acanthacorydalis orientalis | reverse complement strand
GACCTAGAATCTCGTTACAAAGAATTCAAATTTAAAATAAGTGAATTGAGAGAAAATCGATATACATCAGCACTTATCACAATGTTAATTCTGTTCTAATTTACTAAAGTGATTGCAAAGAAAAACGACTTGATACAAAAAAGGAGGTAAGGTGGATGAGTATGAAATAACTATAAAAAAACTTAAAGGTTCAACGATTCCAGCTTCCATCTTCATAAAAAAAGACACTAGAGACAGCAAACGGATGTTTGTGAGGAAACGGAACTAGCAAAATGAACGAACCAGAAAACTCAAACACGAGTTCCGACTTCGCAGTGTGATTGGTACTTGGTGGTTCGGTAAGGGTTCAGAATGTACGGATTGTTTTGATGACTCGACGTTGTCTTCAACAAGCGTGAAACTCGCACACCGAACAAAACTTGTGCACAAAACACATTCGTTACGTGACGAAAACTTTTATAAGCTGGCTTTTAATAGAGTGATTTTCATATTTTTACCTTTTTTGTTTCGTGTAATACCAATTTAATGCTTTTCTTTAATGGACTAAGGTTTTTGGTCTTAGTCGAATTGCTTAAATTTATTTATTTAATATTCATTTATAAGATAACATATTTTTTATTTTAAAACTATAAAAACAAAATCACTGACAAAATTTATTATTAACTAAAAATGTTTACTATATATATATATATATATATATATATATATATATATATTCAGCGTATCGATTTTAATTTACTAAAAAAATTTCATTAATATTCAAATTATAGATATTAATCAGTTTTCGTAAATGGGTTATTAATCACAATAATAACTTCACATTCAATATTTAAATTAAAAAGATTTATTTTGAGCTCGACCTGTTTAATACCTTGGCTCCCAGTGTATGATTGGTAAACTAAAAAAATCTTGTCGCTCTTGTCATACATTACCAGTAATAATATATCATAAACATATTTTTAGATACATCGTTGTATCACTATTTATAAATTATATAACTAACAAACCTCGTTACAACAACTATCTATTGAAATCTGTAAGGTTATAAGAAAATTATTAACAATTTAATGAATTTTATAAAATTATTTAATACAGATGAAAGATTTAAAAAAAAAAATTTCGTATCGTGTCCAATTATTTAAAAATTTTAAGAACCAAATGTTTTTCAAAATTCATTTGACAATTCTTTATAACGGTTAATAGATTGCAGATAAGTTCTTCGAAAACAATTCTTCAAAAGAGGACTCTTTTGATCTGGTTTAATAAGAGACAATTCGGTTTTAATTTTCTCTAAATGAAATGTTTTTATTATATCATATTACATTAATATATATCTTTTTGTATATAAAAAATAATTCCATTGTAAAATTTTCATAAAACAAAAACTTTTTATTTTTTGTGTAGAACACCTTCTCCCAACGACGCTCCCCCTGTTACATTCAACAAGTAGCACGTTAACCATTTCCATTCCCGATCATCAATGATTGGTTAATGGATATCGCATGATTTCTGTTATTATTCGTTGGCATCAGTCATATGTACGTAGCTCTCTCACAATGTACAACGAGAAGAAAGAGAGTATACGATTTTAATGTAAAACTGATGACATTTATTCAAAATAGTGTTTTCACTGAAGCTTTGGAGTAAAAAAATTGTTACACATTTTAACATCGTATTTTGTTGTTAATATTTATAAAATTTGTAATAAAAAAATTACGAGTTACATTTTACATAGATTATTTGTGAGTATAATATGTTAATTTCTGTTATTTGTTAAAGGAGAGAATGCGTCAGCAATGGGGAATGACGCTCTCCTAGTAAAGAACGAGCATAGCTAGTAGGAGGCAGGGCCCTCTAGTAATTAAAAAAATATATTTCATGGCTTAATTCAATCATGATTTTTATAAATTCCTTTAATTTTTTACAGCAATAAAACTTCAAAATACAAAAGTTATATTAATCGATTTAATTACTTAATTTCATTTTAAATATTATATTAACGTACAAAATATGTAATTCCTTGAATAAAACCATCCTCAGCTTTATATGGATTTAAATATTACTTTCTTTTATTTAAAATTATCTTCAGAAATTCATTCAAGTATAATAAAACACATTTTAAGGTAATTTTGTTATACTAAAATATGAATTTCCTATCTATCTTTATAGAAAAAATATTTTCTTTTCACAGCTTTTAAAACATATATTACTGTCTTTTTTTAATATTTTGAAAAAAATTAAAACTAAAAAATTAATACATATTAACTGTTTAGTTTTTTTGGAGTATAAGTAGATTTATTTAATAACTGACACCATCGTAATATAAACTTTTATTTTATTATCAATAATATAAATAGAAAAAAATAATGTAAATTATCAATTATTACTTCTTTTAATTTCCTTCCATTATATATTCTAATGATAAATAAATGATTTTCAAATCATAAATACATTTCATGTAAATTATATGCTTTTATATATATATATATATATATATATATATATATATGTATAAATGTATGATATGTTTATGTATGGTGATGATATATATATATATATATATATATATATATATATATATATATGTATATATATATATATACACTGATACGTGCGTGTCTGCATTTACAACAGTAGACAAAGTTGATTTTGAAAGAACGCCGAGCTTTTCAAACCCGTTTCAAGTATGCAAAAATGATCCTCTTTGTGACGAAATATTAAAACGGGCACAAAGAATCTTTTCCTGGAGGCATTGGAATAAATTTACACGTGAAAACATGTAGTTTTTTCTTCGTATTTTACATATCAACACATCTTTAACATTTTCAGCTTAGCATATATTTCTTTTATTGACATACACTTTTTGAGGAAAAACTATTTTATCTAATATTAATGAAGTCAATATCACATAACACAACCATATATATATATATATATATATATATATATATATATATATATATAAGGAGAGAGATAGAGTAACAAAGATTTGTGTAATTATTAAAAATGAATTCTTTACTATTTAAAAATTATATTTATAAGATAAAAGAAACAATATATTCCTTCCAAATAATTGCTTCTATACACATGGAACATATTTTATAGTTTTTGTATTACCAATTAATGATCTGCATTTTTAATGTTTGGAATAATTATTTTAATTAAAATTTAATTATGATACGAAATATTAAAAAAGTATTAAAGTAATATTTCAAATTTGAAATATTTCTGCTTTTTCAGTATATTGAGAGTAAGTTTTAAAAACCCATTATTGTTTAAATGTACGCATGGTAGACAAATCCACTTTTAAAAATACATCACTTACCAAACAAGTATGACACATCAATCTTTCAAGAAAATATGTTCGTGAAAATTGGATTTCGTTGGTGAAATATCGCGAAGCGTCATTTATCGATGTACGAAAAATGTTTTGAACGAATAAAGGTAAAGTAAACAAAAAGGTCAAAGATAATAACACAGGATTTGAAAAATAACACTTTATTTCTTTCGTCTTCAGTTTTGGTTGTAGTGTAATAGTATTTGAGTATTATGAAATATTGTATGTGAAATTGAACTTTATACTGTGCATAAAAATATATTTTTGTATCAAATTTATTTATAAATTGACTTTACTTTTGCTTTATATATATATATATATATATATATATATATGTACATACATACATATATATATATATATATATATATATATATATATATATATATATATATATATGTATATATATAATCTATTCCTGTTTTATAATTTATTATGGTTTTAGTTGATTAGTAAATAATTATTTTTTAACAACTTTGATTTGAAAGAAGATGTTAATTATTGTTAAATAATTAATGATACAATATATATTTTTATTTAAAATATGTGAACATATTTTCTAAGAGTTATTTATTTGAAACAATAATTGATTAATGCGTACAGAATTCTCCTTGAATAAAATAGAAGATATTTAAAATTTAACGATTATTCTGTTTATTATTGTTTATTTCAATGAAAATAAGTAAAAATTTAAATACATTAATACATTTCAAATAATTCAGAAATAAGTTCTATACTAATCTGAAAATTTTTAGACGACTAGGAATATATATAAATATATATATAGAGAGAGAGAGAGATAGATAGAGTGATACAATTTAGGCTTTCACATAAAAGTATTAAAAGAAGGTACAGGAGTTAAGAAATTTCGTTTTATTTTTTATGTAGTGTTTTAGTTCAATTCAATATTAATCCTTTTACTACCTTATAATTTTTTTATGTACCGCCCAAAAATATCTTCGAAAATATGAATTTTTGAAACCATTTATTAAAGTTAACATATTTTTGTTAAACATAAAGATAACTTCACGCTTTTTTTGTATTTTATTATAAAATGTATGTAGTTTTACTTAAGAGAAAAAAGAAGAGTATTTTCCATAAAGAAATGACAACAGTTGTATTTAATGGCAAACTAAAGTATATCCACTTTAATGATATAAATAGAAAGAAACCGGCTATTTGCGCTTATCTGAGACAAAACTTGCTGAAACATGTGTGTTCTTGTTTAGTTAAGTATTTTCTACAATTAAAATTCATTTTATAAAAATAAGGCGTTATTACACGAGTTAAAATTGTATTGAAAACAAAAAGAAAAAATGGAGTTCCGATATATCGGCTCTAAGGCACTAAGAGGGTTAAAATACAATGGAACTAAAATACTAATGAGAGATAACATATTTATTTTAATTTTTGCGTTTTTTTAATTCTTTTGTGTGAAATTCTCTGTTATGTGTTTCAACTTAAGATTCCACACTATATATTAAATCATTGTATATTCACCTTATATATTGAATTATTTATGAAAAAAGATTTAGTCATAGTACCAAATTCTACATGTTATTTTTTTTGTTATATACTGACATAATTCTATGTCAGTATATAACAAAATTCATGCAAAATTCTGAAAGATATGGATAAACCTTACATCTTTAAAAACATATTTGAACATTCAACATTTATTTCGAGAGTACATAAATCTTTGTATTTCATTTATTATATATTTTATATTAGCATTATTGTAAAATAAACTAATATAAGTTATAAGAAATGATAGGAAAAAATTTAAATAAGAAATTCAAGGACAGGCATGTATTTATTATGATTAATTATTCTTTTAAGAATATATTAATATAAAAAATAAATCCATTAAAAAAACTTAACAATCATCGTTGTAAATTATCGTTTTTTATTATTGTTATCGTCCAAAATATAATTAAAAATGATCGTAATCAATTACTTTAAACACAGGTTAAATTAAAATCTTCTCAAGGTATTTTTGGTACTAAAAAAATGTATTATAAAAACATAATTTCATAATCATATATTACAGTTTTGGTGTTCTAAATAATAATTAACTTTTCATGTACGACATTAATGTTTTAATAAAATCATTACTAAATGCGGTACATACGTCGTTATTGCAATTTCTGAGAACTTATCTAATTAAATTTAATAGCATGAATAATATTATTGATGAGTCTATTGTTCAATATTAATTATGTATTGAACAATCCAAAAAAAGATATGCTCGAGTACAATCAGTTAAAAATATTTATAAATATATGATTGGCATACTAATCAAAAAATATTTTATTATTGTGGTGAATAAATAATTAAATATGGTTTTGAAAATGAAATATTTTTAAAACTCAGCATAAAGCACAAATAATTTTCTTTCATTATTTAGTATATTCTTTTTAACTTTTAAATTAAATCATCCATTTTAAATTTTAAGCATGTTTCTCTGCCAAATATTACATTTGAATCACATAATCATATACTCTAATTAATATTCTATTGCGTACTAGAAATAAAATAAAATTATATTTTATTAAACCTAATATATGTATATGTATATATATATATATATATTCTAAGAAATAATTTATAATATAATAAATAATATATTGATTTATTAAAATTATTTAGACAAAATATGAATGTGATAAATATCAAAATATATAGTTTGAATTTTTTAAGATATTTTTCTAGGAAAGATAATTGGGAAAAAGTATCTTATATAAAGTAATTAGCTGGAGTTAAAAAGCATGTGCTTATAAAAAGTTAATTTCAAAAAAAGTAACTAAATATAGAAACTCAACAAATAATTGTTTCAACTAATGAAATATAAATCATTTTATTTCTACGAATGAATTTTTCTCACATATCACAAATCAAAAAAAAATCTTATTAAAGGTTTTGGATGACAGATTATTGATCATTTTCAATTGTTTATAGTGAATTTGGATGGTAATGCCAACTTATTCAGACTGTTAATGTATAAAAAATGCATTAAATTAACAACCATTTAAGATGATCAACAACCATTTATTGAACATTTTTTATAAGATTTTTTTGTAATTTCTAGATTGAAAAAAAAGTCGTTTATGAACATAGATTTATTCACAACGTCAGGTCACTTTTAAGGATCAGTTTTGTCATAATATTATGAATAAAACATTTAAGCTCGGTTTCTTTTTTCGAAAAATATTAATTTGTACCAACTTTATCTGTAATCATTAACTAAAGTTGTTTTGAAATCTTTTAAAATATATCATGAAAATAAATCTCAATCTTCAATATACTAGTCTGATTTTCATAATAAAATATTGTACAATTCTAAAATACAATAGATATTTCTCTCAGAACAGAATGTTTACTTTCAATTATTTCAATTTTTGTAAAGAATAGTCATGGAAAAACTAACCTTCATATTTTTTGATATCATCAATAAAAAATAGTTTGCATTAAATATTTTAATAAAAAAAGCAAATTATCGAGAGAGAGTATTAAGATATGCCTTTATTACAATTATTGTCATAATTGAATGACTAAAACATAATATCTGCATGGTTTCTATCCAACAGGCACAGCGTTATGAGATATAAAAATTTAATTTAATTTTTGTTGAAGTGCTTAGTTTCTTAAACTATCAAACGATGAAATTACCGCGACAGTACTATAATTGAAAAAAAGAAATACCTATTTACTCATGCATTTACTATTCTTCAGTTTTTTTAGAAAAAAAAAACAAAAGAAAATATAAAAAAAATATTCAATGATTATAATGCTACAAGGAAAAAATCTTAACACATCGTTTTCAATAAATTCCCGCATTATAATAATACCTACATTTCTGTTATATTTATTGATACATTTACATTATTTACATATCATTTTATGAATTGATCTTGATTCTATTTATTTTTTAAATGACTATAAGAAATAAAAAAGGATGTATATATATATAATACAGATATAGTTATAAATATACCTGTATACTATTTATTTGTTGAATGTGTATGTGGTTTTATTTAATTGTGTGAATATGTATGTATTTTTTAGAAACATGTTGTAGTTGCGAATAATTCAAAAAATCAAGTTTTTACCAGTAAAGTGAATGCCACTGACCTATATCTTCGCATAGTGAGACGTTTTTATTTCTAGACTTTGTTAGGAACGTCAGATATATCCCAACTGGGACATCATAAATAAACACAATTTACGCACCGTTCAGTTCACTCAAGCAAAACAATATAAGAAGGTAGTGCAACGGCGTCCTCGTGAGTCCATATTTTTTGTTTTGTTTATTTTTCGAATTTCGGATAATACTATTTGTGTTGTATACAATATTGTTTTACTATTTTTCTTTTTTCCTTACCTTTCTAAATTTTCCCGAATATTATTAATGTGCGCATTTATTATGAACATTAAAATATATATTTATAGTTTATGTTAACAAATCCATTTTTTATATACGTTTTAGATTTAAATAACACTTTTAATATAATACATGAAATTTAATATATTCTCTATCAGTGTCTAGTTATTTTTTTAATATTTTTTAAAAAAATAAATTTTAATCCAAATAAATATAAAATTTTTTATAATCCAAATAATAGTAATTGATTGTAAAATGAATTTATCCCATGTGTCATTATAATGAAATATAATAATGTGAAATGATAATAAACTTCGTATTAAAATCAAATTTAATTTAAATATGAAAAATATTCGAAACTATAAAAAATATTTAAATTTATAACTATTTTTTTAATAAGACATTTAAAAATGTTTCAAAAATTATAAAAAAAAGATAGATACGCGTTAAGGTTAAAATTAATAGAGTTATAAACAGTAATTTTATAATTTAATACATAATTTTTACTAATAACTTTATTCCGTGTGTTTGTGCCTATTTGAAACTTCCTAGAGATATTTATTATTGAATACATATGTTTGTAAGATGTGGGTATCAATCACTTATCAGTGAAGTTCTTTGTAAATGATATATGTGTATAAATCGGTAAGTTTTAAATATTCTAATTAAAATTTTCATCAGTTATATCGTATGTATATACATACATACATACATTATATATATATATATATATATAAATTAATATTTGCAAGAAAGAACATTTTAAAACTGTTGTTTTTTCATTTGATTGCAAATTATTACATATTTTCATTTATTAAAGAAATTAAAGTAACGAAGTATGATTATACGATCAAACTTTTAAAAAGAAGTCCTCTTATACCTTATTACATGTTCAGAATCTTTATATTAAATACATAATCCAAATAAATTACTTTATCAAAGTTATGAAATAAATTTACGACTGGATTTTTTTACTCAATTTTGATTATAAAAAAATATTGAATATGAATAGTAATAGTTCAGTTTGATTTGTTCTTAACATCGAATGATTTGTATAAATATTTATATATTATAGTTATATATATATATATATATATATATATATATATGTATATATGTATATATGTATATATGTATATATGTATATATGTATATATGTATATATGTATATATGTATATATATATATATATATTATGACTACAATCAAAACAACTATGTTTGAATGTAAATCAATTATTCAAAAAACATTTAACACAATCAGTTAATCAAAGTTGTGGGAGCTATTACAAGAAAAGGGTATTCCTCAAACATTGACGCTTACAGAATTTTAAAATAGGGTGTGGAGCAAGGGATGACATTTGTATTCATACATGTATTCATGTCATTGTTTATATATCAATGATTTTTGTAATACTAACGCCATGTTACTAGGAAAGACATTTTTTACACTGATTTATTTGTCGAAAAAAATATTTTGCAACTGAATTTATAATAAGTTAAGAAATTCACTGGAAAACTATTCATTTACTTTAAATTATTTTTGAAGATTTGTTTTATTTTTTATTACAAATATTTTTAATGTAATCATACATAGTAATTTATTCGAGAATAATATTTCAAATTATTAAAGTAGTTCATATAATAAATATCTATTAAATTTATTTTCAGCACTTTAAAAAATGTTGTAAAATAATACTAAATTTTTCAAAACAAATACGAAATTAAGTAAACATAATTTATTATTTACATAATACCACATTCATAATAAAACAATTATTTTTTCGATATCGAACTGAAACAAGTAATTTGTAATTAAGAAAATAATAATTGTAAGAAAATGGTAAGAAAATAATTGCGGTTTTTGTTTTCTGAATTCTAACCTTAATTTCTTTCACTGAATGTGCATTTTATTGAGTTCATGTTAATATTATTTTAAAGTGCATTTTTTGGTTTATATTTTGGTAACATCGACATTAGTTTTATTTAAATTTTGCTTCAAATTGGGCTAATGAATTAAAAATGGAAAAGAAGGAAATAAGAGCATTTTTTACGAGCTCAAACCGGGTGGTATAGAAGCAGATACTGCTCATAAACTAAATGATGCTTTTGGTGGGGATACTTTTAAGCGACAACGGTACAATGTTGGTACCAAAAATTTCGTACTGGAGACGAAAACCTTGTAGATGAACAAGGACGCGGGTATCTCTTTTCAGTTCATAACGACCAACTGAAGGTTTTAGTTAAATCAGAACCACGCACAACAAGTCGAGAACTTGTGCAAAAGTTAGATATTAATAATCCAATAGTTGTGGACCACTTAAAACAGCTAGGAAAATCAAAAAGGAGTAAAATATATATAAATTTGAATGTCATAAACGGCAATTATTTTTCTACCAACCTAATAAAATCATAGTAAATTTTGTTCTTACAAACTATGTTACAGTTTTTATTTTATTTTATAAAATTGTCTATTTTCAAAACAGTTAATATGTTTCTAAAATTTTTGAAATTATTTATTTATTTTTTACTTAAATTTTCTTATGTAGTAAGACACATATTTATTTTCCTAATTTGCAACTGAACATTGAATGTACACGTTTAAATGCATACAATGATAGAAAACTTTAAAACTAGCACAGATTTCAGAAATATTATAATTATCTACAGCTCACAACAAGAATAGACTACGGTTCTTGTTTTATTTTATTTGTATTTATATCAAGATAAAAATAACCAATTAAATATTTAACTAACAACGTAGTAACACGAATATTCAAGAAGCTTATTCTTAATATTTCTGAACTAACTGTAATATTTTTGTTTCTAAATAATAAATAGAAAATAACATTTTTAATAAATAAAATAATATATTTAAATTCAAACTTAAATTGTTTTCCTTTTTGTTTTTGTTAAAATATTCTATTCTACATATTTAAACAAGTTTCATTGACTTTTATTATGTTTTCATTTAATCTCGATGAAACATGGAATTATTGATGTTTGAATAAGTAAGATATTTTGAGGAAAAACATTCCATTAAAAATAAATACATAAGTTTGTTGCTTCTAGCTATGTTTCTTACAAACAAAACAATTTATAATATAAATCGGAAGACCATTTCCATTATACAACAATATAATACATAAAAGTAAATAATACAAACATAATTCAATATTAATAAGATTTTGTTCTGAACAAAAATGTTCTTTTTAATAAGTGTATAATTAAATAGATCTTTTAAAAGAAATGTTGAATAAAATTACTTGAAATCATTTTCCTAATTTAATTTTATTTCTATAATTAACTTTTTACTTTCTCATACATACATATATATATATATAAACATGTGTATGTAAATAATTAATTTTATTATATAATAATAGAAAAGCTCTTGTCAACGAGATTCAAATATAAATTTATTTCACTTTTTTAATTAAAAAAGATATTTGTAAATGAAAATATATTACTTCAAATTAAATCCCCTTTGTATAATATAAATTGCTTTTCAACTGTGCTATTCTCTCATACAAATATAAACATATATATATATATATATATATATATATATATATATATATATATAACCATACATCTATACTCTAATTCTATTATACTGTTTTTCTAATATTTGTTTTGGTTCACTAGTTTCATCCCTAAACGATCAACATTTTTTTCACAATCTTTGTAATAAAAAGAAACCCAGTAAAAATAAATCATTGCCTTACTCAACATAACAATATTAAAAAACAACATTTGAAATTGATGAATAGTCCAATTAAATGCGTTTCGAAAATATATTTAACAGCTTTGAGTTTTATATATATATATATATATATATATATATATATATATATATATGTATATACAAACATAAAAGCATTCAAAAGATCGTTATAAATATAAATATATATATATATATATATTCATATACATTAAACAAAAATGGAATAAAAAAAGATATCAAATTATATTAACTTTGTTTTAAATATATTGAAAAGAGGGAAAAGTAGCACAAATTCAAGTAAAGTAAGTGATTAAAGTAGTTCGACGTTTCTTGATGAAAATCAATGTTTATAGTATAGTATTGTTGCATAAATTGTTTTAAATATAACATTATCATTATTTAACGTCGAGGCAACAATATATCTATCAAAAATATAATTCTTGTATATCAGAAGTTAATTTTTTCATCAACACAATTATTATTTTAATTTGATGTTATTTAAATAATTGCGTTTACTAAAATATAAATTATTATTATTATTATATATATATATATATATATATATATATATATATATATATAATAATATATAAGTTATATATATATATATATATATATATATATATATATCTTATCTTTGTAAAAGAGGAACTTAGTAAAATGAACATAAATAAAAAAAATAACGCTTTGGGTTATTATTTCCAAATTAAATATTCGTCAATAAATTAATATTATATATTTTTAATATAGCATCTAATTTGTTTCCATTTAAAATATATCTATCTTCAATAATCTTCACAATTAATAATAAGTAACGTTTTGTGTATTTTCTTACATTATCTCCAATAATTATTGTAATATTTGTAAGTATTTTGCACATTATTTTCTCTAGTTGTGAAGTAAAAGATTAGGCTAAGAGATTTCGGATGGGAGAAGAGTCACTTGAAAATTAATCGCGTCCCGGTAGACCTATGAAAGCACTTACGCCCGATTTTGTTGCACTTGACAAAGACCTGATGTTTAATAACCAGCGGTTATAAGTGAAAGAATTATCAATAATGTCCAATCTTTTATAAATAACCGTTCGCGGAATTTTCCATAACCATTTAGGTATAAATAAGATCAGTGCAAGGTGGGTTTCCAAATTTCTTCCGGCCGGTCAGCGTTAGCGTTGTGTATGTTCATTTTTAGAGCTCTGTGAGCCAGATCCAAATGCATTAATCGAGTCCATTATAAAAAGATGAAAAAATGGTTCTTTACTATGATCCTCTGTCTAAAAGAGAATCCTTGAAATGAGCAGGTGAATCACCTCCGAGAAAATACAAGATGTCTTAATATCACAAAAAAGATCATAGCCAATTTTTTTTGAAATTGCAAGCTATTTTATTAATAGATTTTAAGGAAGGTAATGCCATTGTTAATGTCCTATAAAATGCAACATGTCGCATAAATTGCGGGATAATATTCGCACTATTTTCCACGTCATAAAATGGCGTGAAAAATAACAAAAGGAATGGACTTTTTGCACGACAATGCACTTGTTGACACCGTTATTGTATGTCAAGCCACTATTCGGGTATGTGGCTCTTTAGAACTTAATTTCCTCTCCGTAGAGCCCAGATATGCTTCTTAGTAATTACTAACTTTTTAGTAACTTGAAAAATATTTATATGGAGTGAATATTAATGATTACAATGATCTGACAACAACGATAACACTTGAACAAGAAAACGGAACGTTTTTTTTTTTTATAAATGTATATATTTGCTAATTAAGCGCTGTAAAAATCTATTGAAGTTAAAGGGAATTATATAGAAACATAATAAAATATTTCTTGTTTATTTATATTATTTTCTACCTATGCCGAGAATATTCGGCGCTACCCTCGTAAGATAAAAAATAAATGATAACTAGGAGTGGGATGCATATAAGTTATAAGTCTATTTTAAAACATTTTTATATTTCTGAATAAATTACAATACAAATGAAAAGATAACAAACTTACATAAACTTGAGATATGCTCGTGCCTGAAATGAACCGAAATTAAAACCGTACTTTTCTGCACTGAAAGATTTAAAAATAGATTGAGAAGAGAAGCAAAATTTATTGTTTTTATTTCGAATCGAATCTCGTTACATCGAATATATATATATATATGTGTGTGTGTATATATATATATATATATATATATATATATATATAATATGTATGAATGTAAATTAGTGTATATTTATGCAAACTTTATTTTTTTATACGATTATTGTAGGGAACAAAAGGTTAAATACATATTATAAATGAATGAACGAAGTTAATGTTCATGCGAATATAAAAAATATGTATGTGTGTGTGTGTTTGTGTGTGTGTACATGAGTGACAAAATAAAAATGAAAATACTCGTTCTATTTTGATTTATACGTATGATCCAATTATGAAAATGTTCATGGTTCATGAACACGAATTGTAATGGATGTGACAGAAACAAACCAATTTAAAATCGTTTTTGAAGTACTTTAATATTTAAACTTGTTCTGTATGTCCCTACATGGTATCGAGTATACAAGTATTGAGTGTACTGCTGTTTTATGTTCAATGATTATAAATAAACACCAATATATCTTGATACCTGACTGATAATTAAATATTGCACATGTACACTAAATTGATTTTTAAACACTTAACACGATATGATTTGCTTTATTGACCATGTAAAATAATCAACGTTGAAAGAAGTTATTATTTTAACGTAGGCGTTAAAAGTAATAATGTTAATTAAAATATGAGTAACAATTATTTACTTTCATATACAGTTTGTCATATTAATGACAATACATGAACACAATCATAATCAATCAATAAAAATTATTGCATCATATATATATATATATATATATATACGCATATACATATATGTATCTTTGTGTGAAAGAGAGAAACAGAATTATTATTTTTACTTAAATTTATAATTTTTTTAATTTTTTTGTGCTTATTAATGACAAGTTAAATTTTCGTGTATTCTGATATTTGTTCTATTTTTAAAATAAAAGAAATTATTAATTTCCTTAATATTTTTATTTTAAAAAAATATAAATTCGAATTAAAGTAATTTATGTCACGGTACATGGTTCATAAAATACATAATTTCATTCGAAACCAAATGTGTATTTTTAATATATATTTATCAAAAAGTATATATTTCAATATATAATATTTAATAAAAATCTTTTCTATATTTGACTATTTCATTCGACATATGAGGAATCTGTTTTAAAAATGATATGTAAAATGAAATATATTTTTATCTTATACTGATTATTTATAACCAATTAAAATCTTTCATTTCAAAAATATTTTAATAGTTTTAATAACTTTTATAAAGCATAAATAACCATTAATCGCCTTATATAGTGTATTAGGTTGGTAGAAGAATAATTTCGGTTTCTGTTATCTGAATACTGTCTTTTCCAATCAAATTGTCATTTCATCGTGTTCATATTAATATCATTTTAAAGTGCATTTTTCGGTCTTAATTTTGGTAACATTGACTTTAGTTTTATTATTTTATTAGTTTTTTTATTAGCCTAACTTCAAGAAAAATTAATAATTTTGCTTGAAGTTGGGCTATTTAATTAAAAATGGAAAAGAAGCATATAAGAGCATTTTTTTTATACGAGTTCAAAACTGGTGGTAAGGCAATAGCTACTGCTCGTAACTAAACGATGCTTTTGGTGTGGATACTGCTAAGAAACGTACGGTGAAAGGCGGTTCGGAAAATATCGTGCTAGGGACGAGAATCTAGAAGATGAAGAAGGTTACGGTCGTCCTTCAGTTCATAACGACCAACTGAATTCGTTAGTTGAATCAGGGCTACACACAACAATTACAGAGCTTGCACAAAATTTAGTTATATTTTTCATTACTTTTCTGCACATTTCTGGTATTATTTGAGCGATTTCTTTTGAATGTTGTCCTTTAAGATATTTAATTTTTCCTAGTTTGATAGTGTAAACCCTTTTTCTTTAAATATCCCTCTCCAAAAAAAAAATCTGGCACAGTCAAATCCAACGGATGAGGTGTCCAAAGATGTGACCAAATTTTGAAATTATTCGTCTAGGACATGCATCGTGCAAAATTTGTATCGTAACGCGAGCTGTGTGTAGGATATGGCATCATCCTGTTGAAACCACATGTTCTGTAAATATTGTCCATTAATTACAGGCACAAAAAAATTTTTTGCAGTGTCACACGTTTAACATTTACCAAAGACAGTATCAACATTTTCAAAAAAAAAATGGTCAATATTACCAGTAGTTCAAATTGTACACCAAACAGTCGCTCTACGAGGGTAAAGAGATCGTTCATAGATTAGTCTTGAAGTTTTCTATCCTCGATAACGCCTTTTTTGTTTGTTTACATATCTACGCATGCCGAAATGAACTTTCTCATTCATGATTAAATTTTCAAAAAAATTATGTCAGTATTGACGTGTAACAACTTATTACTCTATTCTCAACGGCGTTAAAACTTCCATAACGAATTTCCTGGATCCAAACTAGTAACACAGTCAAATTACAACTGAGTTATACAACAATAAAAATCTGGCAAAACAAAATCGGCCTAAGTTTATTCAAACATAATCTCTCTCTCTCTCTCTCTATATATATATATATATATATATAGAGAGAGAGAGAGAGAGTGAGGTACATATATATAGAGAGAGAGCATATTTAAGAACCACAAGATTTAATTAAAAATTATTTTTTTATTGTATATAGCACAACGAACCAATAATTTAAAAAAACTCACAGAAATATCTTTATACATCAAAATAAAACACAAAGTAATTATTGCTGAGTTGTGAAACACGATATTCTCGTTATTAAAAGAAGTTTGTTTTGTAAGGCTTCGGTTTTGTAAGTAAATTTTATTAAATGAAGACCGTCGTTCATTGGATTCGTTTTGATATTTTCTGTACTTGATTGATTAAAAATTAATTAAACGGCACTTTCATGCACAAACATTCGATTACTTTATATAAATATAATGAACATTAACAGTTAAATAAAGAAATTTTTTTTTATGCATCGTGATATTTATTAGTAAATGAATTTAAGATGATACTAATTTTAAAAAGCATACTTTTTTACCTTTGAAAAATATTTTTTTCCTAATAAAACAATAATTTCCAAAACATTTCTGTAAAAGAATAAATTCGAATTATTTATTGAAAATACCTATTTAGAGTTTTTGTTACATATAAGTTTATTTTTTGTTTTCCATCACAATATTCATACTAATGGTAGCAATCTATTTATAAGTACGTCAAAGTTAACAAAAATTTATATTTCTTATTCAAATATTCTTAATTTTAAAAAAGCAATGAAACTTTTATTCTTAAGATATAGTATAATTTACTTTATATTTTATAAACTATAATATAATTGTCTTTATTTCTCAATAGGAGTACGACATTATATAACAGTACGCTTTGCATAACGTAATTAATTTATACACGAAGTAGTATGAACATAAAATAACTAAATTTCATTACTAATAATTAGCTTCTCATAGTAATGTATTGCTTATTATAGATAATTAAATCTTACAAGACATACTTTGAAAGCTAATTAATTGGTATTTTTCAATTAAAAAATCTGAAACTATAATTAATTTTAAGTCTATTCTATGAAGAGAATTATAATACTTATAATCATAAATCTGAAAATATAGTTATTATTTAGTTAATCATCACACTAAACAGCTAATCAGCATGTCGTGAGTTCATATTTAATTTTATAGATTAGAGTATCTCTCATTAACAAATCGATTGTTAATATAATTTTGAAATGCTGTAGCTTCAATTTAAAATTCAATGTAAAAAAGTCAACATTTTTACCATTGTTCATAATTTTAAATTAATACTGTTTTTTACGAAAATAATTTTTCTTAAAAGAGAAAATTCTATACAAAAGGTTAACGATTATTAATTTTATGCACTAGAAATATCATAATGATTATAAATTTCGTCGTATTAGGTGTAAAAGTTAATTAAGTGCCTTTATATTGAATCAGTCATAACTCTGTTTTAAATTAAAATATTTTCTTCTCGTTTTTGGATTTTGACTTGGCAAGCTTGACATTTAAAAACACTATATATCTTGTCCATGCAGTTGATATAACCTCACAAAACAGTAGTTAACATGATGGTATCCGAAAAGCAGTATATTAGGCATTGCATACTTGTTGTATTCCAGCTGAAAAATGCTGTCAAAGCCGTGGGAATGATTTGTTCAGCTTTTGGGGAAGGTGTTTTGATGCATAAAACATGCAAAATATGCTAAAACAGTGAAAAAGATCCGAAAAGATATTACGACTTCATCGATACATAGCCGTCATTTTTTTTAACAAGGAATTCTTCAGTTACGTGACAAATGAGGCAAAATTAAATAAAATAATGGTGAATGTTTACAGGGATGAAGTTTATTCCATTTTTTCGAAAACATTAATTTTTTTATAAAAAGGTACCGAATTAATTTGTACACCTACTATACATATTTATATTGACTGTAAACGAATTTTATATATTTGTATAGGAAAATAATAATTCTATAGAAATCTACAGATATATTGTAAAATTAGGTTTCGGCAAATTTTTAGAGAATAAGAATTGTTTATTTTTTATATTTTACCCTTCATAATAAAAAAAAACTTCCAAAAGGATAAATTAGGAATATTTGGAAATCATAAAAAACATGATTGAAACATTGGTTTCTTTGACCAATCTATTATATTCATTTCTTCTGAAAGTAATTAGTTACTTCCATAGTCAGTTATTAGAAACAATTTCTTAAAATAAAATAAAAACTTCTAGCATCTACCCATATACAAAACTTCATTAAAGTTCTTGAGTGAAGCGATGCTCTTTAAAGGTAAACATATTATCACAAGATATGTTTGCTTTTCTATATTATTTTACCGTGTTTCTTATAATCTTATTCAAGCTTGTGATACGTTAAGCATTGCAAAGTTTAACAATTCATGATTTAAATATAACTTATCAAGCAGTTAACTTTCTTTACATCAAAATTATATATATATATATATATATATATATATATATATATATACGTTAATAAGTACATGTATAGAAAAAAATGTTTTGTATAAAACTAAAATGCAAATAATAAAGGTAAATGTTATGTACACTTTGATTTTTTAATTATTTTCTTAGTTGTTTGATCTTACAAAACAATATTCTACCTATAAAGTAAATGTACAAAATGGTTATTCAAAATAAAATATTTACAATAATTACTTATAATACGATTTTAACAAATATATTGCAGATGTAAATAGTATTATATACGAGTATATATATATATATATATATATATATATATATATATATATATATGTATATAATGTTTTTATTTATCCTTCTAGACGAGTTTTACTGATAGTGATGAAAATATATCTTTACATCCAAGAAAACGGAAAAGCACGATAACACCTATAACGTCTTCTGATGAAAGTTGTGATGAGGCTAAAGAAGATAATGAAGATGCGGTTTTACATACAAGGACACAGAAAATAATATCAGTAATTTTAACATCTTCTGATGAAAGTAGTGATGAGGGTGAAGCAGGTAATGAACCTGATAAAGAAAATAAAAATTCAAATATACAATAGAACATTAGAGGTCGAAAGCGAGCACCATTTAAATTTTCTGCTCATCATGGCCCAAATTTCACTATTCCCCATTCGTCAAAATTGTGTTCTATATGGTAAAATTTGTAGATATGACTTACTAAACATAATAGTGGATCAAACTAATTTATATGCTGAGCAACATTTGGATAATCGCCTGAATTTAAAACAACATTCAAGATTAAAAAAATGGATGTCATCAAACAGTAATGAAATACGATTTATGAATTACTTAGCAATAAAATTAAAAATTTTTCAAAGATACAACCGAAAAATGTATCATTCTGATATAATTTAACTTAATCTTACACGAAATGCATTTACTGCGTTTTCGTCGAGTATACTCTTCATCACCTAGAAATAATTGAGCACATCAGTGTACATTCTCAAAATAAAACATAGCGCTTAAGGGGTTAATGGAAATTTTACTATGCAATTATATTTTAAATATAGAAACAGATATGTACACAATTTAACCATATGTGCAATATACAAATATTGAATTTAAATGTTAATATATGGATATAAATACATTTTTAATTTGAAAAAGTTAATAGATGTTACTAGAACATACTTTCAAAAATTAATATTTTCACTATAGTTACAAGCTACAAAAAAAATTTTTATCAAAAATATTTAGTAATCGATTATTTTCAGATGTTTCTTATAGAACATTTTTATCAGGAAAACATTTTTAATTCTTGTAGGGTAAGTGAAAAATACATTTGTGGAACTAAATTTGCTAACATTGCCAATACTATATTATTACGAAAAAAAATTGAACAGAAAAATGTTACTTCTATAGAAAAAAAATGAATATTCACTGATACGCACTAATTTTTTAAACTAATGCATTGAAATTTAAATCACTAATATTCATATTTATATCAGTGTTAAGTCGCAACCACAATAATAAATTTTATATTGTGCTTTATATATGAAAAACATTTGTACGTTCGGGATGGAATTGATATGAATGTAAATGGAATTTTTATCAGTATAGTCACCAAAAATGCAAAAATACAAAAAATTTCATCATCCACAAATTTAAAATAAAATTTTATTAATATGAGTTCGGCTTTACAAAACGCCTACCTAGTCTTCGTTTCAGGTAATTGATATCCAGTAAACTGATATATTTTCAAATAAAAAAATTATATGCGATAAATTTTCAAAAGTAATGTTCTATTATAATTTTCTTCATATATTTTTATTCCATGTTAAATTTTATATATGTACAACATGGAAAAAATATTTACGCAATCGAATTACATTTTATCTTCACGTCGTCCTTTTATCCTCAGCCTCGTGTCTTCATTGTCATACATATTTCATGCTGATTTACATATTGGAGCTACGTCTTGTGATCTGAATACATCAACCAGGTATCTAACAAAAACTGAATGAGAAATATATAATATTGATCGTGAATATTAGGCAGGCATGTCTATTATAAAATGGAATAACAGCAAGTGGACGAAATGACGGCCTGAGGTTATAACATTTCAGTATATCGGTTGTATAGGATCTGAAATCGTCGATTAGTTTATTGATATATTCTGCATGAACAGTGCAAAATATCCTTCAATTATTTTTACTCTCATCGATCAACGTCAATTGTGCACTTTTTTTTGCAATTTCTCTCTGTGTATATTAGTATAATTATTATCCATTTTGCAATGGAACCTTTAAACAATTCTTTCAAGTAATTACTTAAATCTTAATCTTAGTGGAATGCATTTTTTAATAATTACGAAATTTATTTTGAATAATTCGAATTATATATATATATATGTACGTATATATATATATATATATATATATATATATATATATATATGCATGCATGTATTAATTATATATATTTCTTTCAACAAAATTCACGTTTATATATTTTCTTTATTTTATTTATTATAAATAGTTAAAAGTTAAGAAAAAGTCTGAGTCTAAATATATTATAAAAATAAATTATATTTCCAGAATGAAAATGCTACTAACTGAATTTGTACAAACTAACACAATAATATTTTTGTGAAAAAGATTCTGTAATATGTTTTAGAATTAATTCACATACTATTATATATATATATCTTAAAAAGATATGAATTTTCTTTGAATAACCTTAAAGTATACAACAAAGAACTGACCATCAACTTTTTAACATAAATAATTAACAGAAATTTAAAGCAACAGCTGTAATATTCTATTTTAAATCATATATGGATCCATAAAATGTCTAATGAATTATAAAATTTTATTTAATATATTAAATCTAGACAGTAATTTTCTATTTCTTTAATTATTCTTTTTTTAAGATTTTAAAACTAATTTACAAGTACATTAATTATCAATAAAATTTAATTTGATATTGTTTTCAAATTCTGTCCGCTCTTATATTTTAATTTCAATATCTCGAAGTTGCTGACTTTTAACATATAGATAATGCCATGAATAACTTTTCTAAATATATAGCAAATATTCGTTTTAGTATAGTAATATATAATATATTTAAAATTGAATGGAAACATTAATTCACATAAATAAGTTTTTTATTTAATAAAGTATGTATAATGGTCCATATTTCTTGAATATTTTTATTAAAAATTACCCTTTGTTCTATTATCATATTTAAAGATATACAAAACATTTTTTCTTATTATTTTACGAATCATTATTTTTTAAAATCGCTACAAACAATTTCGTTACAAATATCAGTTCAAGGTAGCTTTGAAATTGAAACAGTTAAATGTTTCAAAAAATAATATTCTTTTCGTGTCTTATTACAACAAATCTACATAGTAATCGAATGAGTTATAAAAAATGTAGCATGATCTAAATCATATATAAATCATATATAAAAGCATATCATATCTAAATCATATATAAAAGCATATTTGGATCAAATAACTACGTACGAAAATTAAAATTAATATAAAATGTAACCTTACATATGTATATGTGTGTGTGTAATTAAAATATATCTCGTAAATTCTGTTACAACAATGTATTGCTATATTTTTATCTTACATATAAATCATATTCGTCACTATAATGTAACATTTTAAATTTAACCGAAAAAGAGAAAAATTAATTTTCTACCACAGTATACTTTTATTATTTTATAAAAATATTTTTTTAATCTTTGAACTTGTAAGACTATGTTAATATTTTTTCTTAAATGCTGAACCTAATTCTTACTAGTTAGTAATTCATAGTACTTTTAGATGTTGTACTATTGGATCTAATTATACTTATTAGTTTTATTGAACATAATTTTATGACTACGACTAAATCTAGTCGCATTACTAGTGAGACATAGTTGCCTATTTAAAGAAAGATTAAAAGTATAGATTATAATTTTTAATCTTAATAAGTTTATATTGTCAAAATGTCAGAATATTAATATTGTCATTATCAATTCGTACCTTTATCTATGCTGTTCAGTACCTTCATTTTATTACACTTCAACAAATACAGTGCATAACCGCACTTTACATCCTGTCTATGGACAAAAAATGTTTTCCACGTGGTCGGTTATTGTTTATTAGAAATCAAACAGAAAATTAACACAAACCGATAAAATATAAAGATTAATTAAATATTTACGAATTGCATTAATAAATTTGCAATATCAATCCAAGTACACAACACAAAATAAAAAATGATATTAATGCACATCAATGTTCAATATTGCATGATACTCTACCTTGGCGGAATGTCTAAATAAAAGGCAACGCATGCGCTTTGTACAATGGACAAAAAATTATACTTGATTTAGAAGAAAATATCTGTATATCTATATCTATCTATTTGTCTATATACATATATATATATATGTAAATTCATGTTTCTTCATTATTCATTTATATTTTAATCATCTACTTTTTTTAAACCAAAAGAGTTACAAATAGGATTCTCTACCCACAAACATCACATTTGTTTGATATTGTATTAAATTTTATTTCAAATATTGAAACTAAATATATATAAATATATACGAGGTCAGACAATTAAGTAATGCGACAACATTCAAAAATCGAGTATATTTAAAAATTAAGGTACATCGCTGCGATCCCCTTCAAAGTAGTCCCCTCCCGCATCTATACACTTATTCCAGAGAGTTTTCCAGTTTTCGTAACAATTCTGGAACACTTCTTGTGGGACCTCTCCGAGTACCCTCGTCACAGATTCTTGGATATCTTCAACGGAGTCAAAATGTCGACCTTTGACGAATTTTTTCATATGGGGGAATAGGAAAAAGTCGCAGGGTGACATGTCCGGTGAATAGGGCGGTTGTGGTAACGTTGCGATGCCTCTAGACGCCAAAAACTGAGAGACACTGAACGCACTGTGACAGGGAGCATTGTCGTGATACAGAACCCAAGTCTTCGCGATTTCTGGACGCACTCTGAGCACCCTTTTTCGTAATTTTTCGAGCACATTGCGATAGAATACTTGATTTACGGTTTATCCAGGTGGTACGAACTCTTTGTGAACCACCCCTTTGCTGTCGAAGAAGCAAATCAACATGGTTTTCACTTTGGACTTGCTCATTCTCGCCTTCTTTGGCCTTAGTGCTCCAGGGGACAGCCACTGTTGGCTTTATCGTTTAGTTTCGAGGTTATATTGAAAGAACCAACTTTCATCACCAGTAATAACTCGATCGAGAAGAGTAGGATCACTTTCAACCTGCTCGAGACAATCTTGAGCGATGTTCTCTGTTCCATTTTCGTGACATGCAGTACTCGCGCGTTGTTACAAAACACTAAACAGCTGGCGAAGAAATGATCGTACAAGGGTGGTAAAGGTCTCAATCGAGAGAGTAGGGATCTGCTATTACGGTGGCGGAGTTACAGGTTCGCAGTGTTACCACAGGCCGAGAAAAAAAATCGGTCGCATTACTTAATTGTCTGACCTCGTACATAGTTTTAATTATCCTTATACTCAAATGTATTAATAACTTTTTTAATTTAAAAACGATTAAATAGCCATAAAACAAATATGCACAAAATTAACACAAATTATATATGAATATAGCTGTCACTGTACACACACAGACACACACACACACACACATATATATATATATATATATATATATATATATATATATGAATTATACTGTTTATTTCGTATTATATTTGTTCTATTAAACATAAAATATCAAATTACTTATTACTAATTTTGCTTCAACTATTATTTTTCAGTTACATATACAAAAAGGGGATTATTTAGTGGTAAATATTTCAACAACTTTAATTGCAATCTATTTTCAGTAAAATATACCTAAATCTATATATTTATTTAAATTATATTTTCTTCTTCATAAAAACACATTCGTGTATTTATTAAAATATACCACTTGCGTTGCATTGTAAAATATTATTCTATGTTAAGTTGAATAACTTCTAAAATCTATTTCACAAAAATGTAAAACTGCAATTTTTAGTAAAATTATTAATCGATGAAAATAAATAATAAATTCAAAAAGTTGTAAAATGAATTCAAAAATATCTTTATTTATTGTTTTGAGATATACATGTGTATATATATATATATATATATAAATATATGTGTATATATATATATGTTTATATATATATATATATGTATGTATATACGTTTGTGTCGCCTAAATTTTTGTTATTTTGTAATTTTCAATTGATATATAATCTTTTTAATTTCTATTATGTTAAAAAACGGTTCTATAATAATTAAATGCAATTTTAATTTCTATTTAAATAATAAATTTTAATTTAAATAATAGTTTTTATTTCATTTCCATTTAATTGAAAGCATTGTCTTTTAACAGATTGCATTAATATTACTGAAAAATTAAACAAATAAATATACTAACGTTGAATGTATCAACGAAAAATAATTAAGCACTACATTTAAATGTGCGTTCTGGCTGGCAGTTAAAAGATTTTATTCAAAAGTTTCTTATTCAGTGTGTTTGTATCACACAAAGATAACATTTTTCATTTAGTTTTGTTCTTTTTCTTTATTAAGAACATAAATAAAATGTAGAAATATATCATTTTTGACGTTCAAAATTTTGCCACTGACAGATTTGTAAAAGTTTTGTGTTCATTGTTTTTTGTAAAGTAAGAGGTTTTTTGTATGTACGTGTATGTTTTTATGCCTCTCTTTGAAAATAAAGATATATATATATATATATATATATATATATATATATATATATATATATATTATAATAATAAGTGTGTATTATATTTTCATGTCTATTCTTTTTCGTTCATTCTGAAAAAAATATTTTGAATAATGGTTTCATACGTTATAAAATATAATGCTTACACTTCTAAGTGCAATTGTAACAAGTAATGTTCAAATTTTATTGTATGTTTGTATTACTTCCAAATGTTAAACAAACATCTGTTTTGAAATTCCATACATCTATAAAGAATAAGTAAATTATATATATTTTTTACAAGACCAAATTCAAATATTTTATATTTTAGCTTTTATTAAGACAACAGTATGTTTAATGCATTTATTATGAATTCCATTTAATATTAATTTAAAACATAAATAATACATATTATAATTTATATTATATGATACTATGATTGTTTCATTCTTAGAACGAATTTGAAGCATAAATCTCCTCTAAGTAATCTAATTCTAAATCTGAACTCTTTAACATCCTATTGACACATACGATAATAATCTCAATAAAACAATGATATAATTGATATGAAAGTCTGTGAAGTTGCATAATTCAATGATAAATCTTAAATTAGCATGTATGTAGGCGATGAAGTTTATATTTAAATTTAATAGGAATATAAATGTATATTTTAATATGCATTATGTATGCAGTGTGGCATATACTGTTCATTATTTGTTGTGTCTCTACTTTAATTATGTATATAATCTGATAAATGAGGTGTTGTATTCTAAACGTAATTATAATGTAGATTATTTTACCCTACTTTTGTAATGTATACTTAATAAGTTATGAAGTAATCCCGTGAAGAATGCAGTTTTTGTTCTATAAATATAAACCGCAGAATATTATACATTTTTTTACTATACATATATATATATATATATATATATATATATATATATATATATATATATAATATCTTATAAAGCTAAGTATAACTTTTAATATAATTAAAATTAAATATCTCAACTGAACATCATACTAATAATGTATGCCATTATTTGTAAAATAAAGTTATTAGACATGTTTTAAGTATCTTTTCTTTGCATCAACAACAAAATTATAATTAAAATAAAAACACATTATATGAAAATAATAAAATATAAAAAGTGAAGCAATTTAATTGAATTTTCAACTAGATCTCTATTAAATGTTATGTAATGCAGGAGATTGGATTGAATCTTGCAATACTTTCATTAAAAAAATATTACTACTACAATTAACATCTATAAGCTTTATCTTATATAAATTAACTAAAGTAATTAAGTAAAGTAAAATAAATGTTAGATTTAACCATTTCTTATTCAGTTATTTTCTTATTTAAAATACCTATATCAATAGTAATAATGTGTAATGAATAGTACATTTTTTTTTAATAATTTTATCTTAAATGCTATTAGATCTAAATTAAAGATATCAATTTTTAATTTAATATATATTCATGTCTGATCTGTTTTGTCCGATTATTTTTATAGAAAGGAAAAAATAACTTTTTTGAATTTAAGTTAATTTTACTCCAAATATAACAATATAATAGTAATAATATATATATATATATATATATATATATATATATATATATATATATATATATCTCGAAAGAGAGAGAAACCAAGAATGAATGCAACATAATAGTTTTAATTTGGAATACAGAATAAAAAGAATGTTAAAAATATTATTGCTTCAAAATAGTTTAGCTGATGTAAACATCTACAAATAAAACATTAAATATTGCACATGCTTCAATGAAAACTAACTGAGTGTAAAATGTAAATTTCTTTGCCTGCAAAAATAAACAAAAAGTACACATATACAGCGTAACAGACAACGTTTAACTACTTTTATGTTTTTACACTACAATTATAGACTACAAACGGCTCATTTTACTATGTTTGTTACTGAACACAAAGTACTATAGTATTGTACAACACCATACAACAACATTGCAGCCTTTATACTTAAAGTTCGCTTAAAAAATTCAGTCAGTCTAGACTTGAAAATAGTACAGGTTTAGATTCAGCTGATTTAAAACGAAAGCTCTTGTTTGTTCAATAGTGTCATCAACTGCCTTGGTATTAGTCAATGTCCACATAAAAGTAAATAATTTAAAAGAATGAACAAACAAAAATATTTTCACCATTTATTCTAAATTCAAATGTATTATATATATATATATATATATATATATATATATGATTAGCTGTTTGAGTAATTTTGAAAGTGATTGTTTGTTAATAAAATGTGATATAAATCAGACCTTATATTGAAATTGTGGATATATTCTTAATCCATATTTAATTCGATGACATTTTTAATACCGTAGTAATAGAATAAAATAGAGACATTTTTAAACAATATATCTAAGGAAATAAACAATTCCAATACTTTTTTAAAGTGGCTATAAATATATAATATTATATATTTCAGTAAATACATAAATATGGACATTAATAATAATTTAAATGATTTAAGTGATCATTTAAAAAATAATGAATAAAAGAGCTATTATATGTTTTATGAATTAAATTTATTAAGTTTAAAATACTTTGATTATTTCATCGAACAAACTATATATCATTCTTTAATTTAATGATACAAAACTCTTCCTTATTGTTGTACAAAGATGGTATCCTATCAGATTAGAAAGAAATGTATAAAATGTTTATTATACGTGTATATCTGGAATAATACGAAAAGTAGAATTTTCCATCTCTTCAGTAGTATTTCTTTCATGGAGTAAAATATGAGCTGTACTTTAAATTAAAATGCTTTATTTGATTGCTTTTATAACTCACTTGAATATCGTGTTCATTTTAATAAATCTAAAATATTTTTTTAACAATGTTCCTCAATTCCTCATTATGTCTAATAAATTTAAACTTTATATCTGATACAAAGTATCTTTGTTTAATCGATATCATCACATATTTATAAATATGGTATGTATATTTTTTATGTATTAATTTAAGACTTTTCATTTATTAAAAAAAAACAAATAAGATATTAAATCAAGTTCACAAAGAAACTAAAGAAATATTTTTAAAATGTTTGTAAATTCCAATGAATATTTCTTCGTTATGACTGAATGACTATTTGAATTAAAAAGAATTATTGCAAAATATTCTCTATATATTAATTGTCACATGATTTAATTATGACAAAAAGATTAAAATTTCATATCATAATAAATCAATGAAAAATAGTAATAAGTGATGATAAGGGTGAAGATGTCTCGAATCACTATGGATCTAAGCACATACAGTACATAGATTTTTTTGCAGTTAATAAAGCATTTTATTGAAATTATCATAAGGACATGCCATACTTTTACATTACTGTTTAGAATCGTTTTCAAGGAAATGCCTTAACAGAAAAAACTCGGATTCGAATAAACATAATTTATATATTTTTTTCAAATTTGATGAATATATAAATTTCACGACATATTTTATAATATAATAAATTCTAATTAAATATGTGCATTAAAACGATAAAAAAATTTCAGAAGTGAATATTTTAAACAGTGAATGAGCTTCGATTTAAATGATTTGATTATAATATTAATTTTGATTTAAATTTAAATTTGATCCTCAAAATATTAGTACACATATCATTAATAACATAACAAGCATAAATTTACAAAAAATACTAAATTATGAGTTGTATTTTTAAAATAAAACCATACTCGTATATTATTCAATTATTTATAGTGCCTTTAATTGAAATCTAAATGTATCGTTATCAAAGAATATGAAATTTAAACTTTTTATGAGAATATATGAGTTAAATAAATTAAAGAACTAAATTAAAAATTTGCACAACATTTTCCTAAAATTATTGTTCTAACGTATGATTATATTGTTTACAAACCTTCATAATAAAGTAAATAATAATGTTAAATTACTTTTTTTAGAATGATTATATTTTTATGTATATATATATATATATGGATTATATATATATATATATATTAATAATTTTTTTTGTTTCAGGTAAGTTCGAGTATTTGTTACTATGTATTGATTGACTTCGAAGGTAACGTTTCTTCAAATTTAATATATAAAAAAGTGAATTGGGTATGTTCAAGGTGACCAGAGATTTGAGGATTATTATAAAAATGCAAATTTTAATTTAAATATATTTTTATTATATAACTAATTATTTAATTAATACTATAATAATATTGTGTAATGAAGCTTATAATAAATTTAATATCATAAGATTCTGGATAGAGTATATCATAGAGTTGCCAATAGTAAACCAAAAAATGGGAGAAACAAATATTTTCAATTTATTAAATTATATATAAAATACTTTTTAACAAATTATAACAAACGTTTTAATTATAAATTAATTATAAAAATCAATACTCCTTAAGAAGAATATTGATGTAAAATGAAAATAAAAATATATTAAGTAATAGTACAGTTGTTTATCCTGTAGCTACACGTATTAAAGATTATTTTATTTAAAAAGTACGTGAAGTAGCTAGAGTTATAAACTTTCCATTATATAAGCACCATAAGGCTCCACTTCAAAATTATCAATAGAAATTTCTTCACTGTAATACAAAAAATCAATTAATGTTTTATTATATGAAATTATTAAACAAGAAGAACTTACTTTTCTTTATATTTAGAACCTACACTCCTAGTATGAACATTTGTGTTATTTAAATACAAATTATTTAATGAAAGGTATTCTGTTTTATTTCCTAAATTAAATACTAACACGTATGTAGGTTTATTTTCTAAGTATCTAAAATATTAAATGCCATTATTACAATTGCATCATAGACGAATACAATAAGCTTTAATTTGGTAAGATTATAAAATAGTAAAAAATAAACTATTCGTTTTTTTCCAGTATTAAAATTTTTTTTCCATTAGCATAAATTTCATATTTAGATTCCTGAAAAAAACTTATTTAATAATTTTCTAAATATACTTATTTCATCATAAACTAGATTTAAATAAATGATTTATAAAATTATATAAAAGTATTTTCATTGCAAAATATTTTTCTGCAAAAAAAAATTTTCCTCTCCTTATTGCATGATATTATTAAATATGACTAATATCAGTCTCAAAAATTCTTTTTTACCAATATAATGTTAAAATTATTCATGTGCATCTATACATACAAACAAATATATATATATATATGTATGTATGTATGTATGTATGTATATGTGTACGTGTCCAAGTAATATAATTCGTACCTGACCACAGCCAATGAATCCTCAGTTAAACTTTTTACAAGAAGTTGTCCGTACTTCAAAGTATCAGATTTTCTCAAGCGTGCAACACGTGTATACACGTAATACTGACTTTCAATACCTTGATTCTTTTGGAGTTCTAAATTCACTTCTTTATATTTTTCACTAACTGGTAACCAAGTACGTGATGCATTACTAAATCCAGCATTTCTAGACGAATTCCAGTGAAATGGTGTTCGTTCAAAATCTCTGCAGGTTATTTTAAAACTTTCTTTATCCGTTGCTGGATCCTGATGCTCTTCCCATGTCACTTCTCCATCTTCCATACCGATTTCTTCTCCGTTGTATGTAACAGCGACACCAGGTAAAATTAATAATAACATATTGTATCCACTTATTCGTTCTTTTCCCAAACGTGTAGCCAGACGATGATTGTCATGATTTCCTAACTATTAATAGAATTTTTATTACATTCTGAATTATATTTTTTTTCTTAAAACTTGGACACTTCTAAATTCTTATACTACTAATGATATTATAATTAAAGAAAAACTTTTTTTTAAATCTATAATATTTAAGTACAATAATAAATAAACTCTATTTTAAAATGTTCCTTTTTGTATAAAAAGAACTGTTTTTCAAATAAGATGCCAATTTTTTTATTATCTTTTTATAAAAATATTGTTATATTCTTTTTATTGTTAATCTGGTATTTTTCTCTGTATATCTATGGAAAAATAATATTAAATTTGACCTATTTTCTTATAATAATCGATTGTTTTTAAGCTTTTTTGTCACATTTATCAACTATTTTAAATATTTTTTTCCTTCATATCCCTCTTATTCGTCGCTGTGGTTATAAGAATTGAAATAACTGACAATAACTTATATTACACATTTTAAAATACAGATATTACGTCATAAAAACATGAAGAAACGTAATTTATACTATTTAGAACACATACATACCACCCAATTAGCTATAAAATCAGAAGACATATAATTCATCCAATCTTTAATAGTTTTTTCAACATCTAAAGCTTTTGAATCTGCTGTAATTTTCGTCAGCATATTGAAATTGAACGAAAATGATGCTCCACTCTCATAATATTTTATTGCATTTTTCATATCTACATAAGCTTCTGTCATTAGAACTCTAAATGAAAAATTTGTTGAATTAACATTATACAATATGAACCTAAAATGACTAAATGAAAAAATGTAAATGTAGACATTATTACAACATGCGTTCATTTTTAAATTCAGTTTTTTATAATTAGGACAACTTGTAAAAAATATATTTTTTAAATACATGTTATATTATTTAGGTATATAGACCCTATACAAACCAGTTTTCGTATTATTTACGAGTGCCGATCGTATATTAACTAAAAGTGGGCGATTATTTCATTTAATTAAAAGAACGGGTTTTGATAAATCATAATCGATTAATAAATAATATTAATGACATATGTGAATGCACTTCAATTACTTTGTAAAATATTTGAATAGTTTCCAAACAATTTGTTCGCTTCCAATTAATCCTTTAAAACTATTCATAATATTTATTTCTCGAACATTTAAATTTTAATAAACACAATTAAAGTAGAATTCAACACACTTATTTTAAGATCTATATTTGTTATGTTGTTGAAATTTGACTTTATCTATATTTGCCTTAATGACAAATTTGTTCAAAAATATTTTATTATGTAATTAAATATAATGTATTCTCTCGAAAAGAATTAAAATTAGCACAGCTTAATTTTTTGACTAGAAATGAAATTATGATTAATACTCTATTTCCCCCTTATACCATTGTATCTAATTAATAAGTGTTTACTTCTCAAATATATTATGTTGGTGCAAAAATAATTGCGGGTTTTACATGATTTCAAAATGATAAAAACTGCAATTATTTTGCACCAACCTAATACAATTTTTAATGTGATTTGAATAATGATGTTTATTTAAAAATAAATAAACGGAAATAGAGTTATAATTTATATATAGAACAAATGTTCATTAACTCAAATAAATTAAATTATTTATAGATAGTTTTGATTATTGTTGGCAAGTTAATTTTCCTAATAAAATCTTATATAAAAACCAATTAAATTACCTTAAAAATTTGATAGTCCTTAAATCAGTTTTAATAAAAAAAATTTCAACAAGGAATCAAAATAAATAAATGAAACATACATTTAATGACATGGATTTTATTAACTATAAAACATGAAGTCGAAAAAAGGAAAATTTATTACCTGGAAATATTATCAGTGCTTCTAGAATAGTCATCGAGAACTTCTCGCCATTGTTTAATTATATCGAAAGTTTCTGGTTGATTTGTAGTATAAATGTGTTTCAAATAATTGTATTCATCTTCTTTAGCATTTGAATCGTCAGATTTTGGCTCATCTTTAAAAGTTACATTTTCTACTAAATGAGGTATTGCGTCGACTCTGAAACCCGCTACACCTTTTCGTAACCAAAATCGTAGAACTTCCTACGAGATAAATATCAATCATTGTTCAATTTTTTAATTATTTTTAAGAAAAATATATTTCAAAGAAATATTTGTGTGAATATATATATATATTAAAAAGTATTAACTTGATTCATACATTTGTAACTAAATTTCTCTTATAAAACTTACTTCAATACTTTACACTTGCACAAAAATATTTTTTGTATCAAAATAGTAATTATGTTAATAATAACTTTAATATTTTGATTTTTTTATGCAAATTTGATAAAAATGCTAATGTTATTTGTGTAGAAATAGCTTAATGGTTCGACAGAAGTGCTAGTTATTCCAGGAAACAATCAACAAAGATTATTTATTATATTGTTAAGAGAAGAAGGTGCTATTGTCATCCAACATATATCATTACTGTCATTAAGTATGCCTTACTGTAATTATATGGAAGACAGTTTTCACTTTAATATATTTAAGAAAAAATATAAATAAAGTAACTCAGAACAAGCACAATTAACAGAGTATTAAGTACCAGAATCTCATTAAATTTATTTGTTAAAATAAGGAACTTGTAAAAAGGATTACTAGCAAAAAATATTAAATTCATTTATAAAAGTCTTTATTTAAAATAGTCATTAGAAAAATAGTAATTTATAACAGTTACAATTATACAAATAACCAAAATATTGACTTATAGATTAATCTTCATTATTATAACAAAAAATGCTCATATTGTAAAAGTACAAGCATAAATTAATACAACGTAGTAAATATGCACATTAAATTAATTTCGAACTAATAAGAGCAGCCTTGTTATAAAAAGGGGACTTGTCTACGATACAAAATTATCGATATTTATAGTTGTAGAAAAATGAAATTTCAATATTGGTCCATATAAATTAATTCAAAATTATAACTGTTCACATACCTTCATATCCTCAACTAAATCAGGATCACGATAGTTTAAATCCGGCTGTTCTTTAAGAAAATTATGATAATACCATTCTTTTCTCACAGGATGGTAAGTCCAAGCGCTTCCCTTAAAGACGCTGATCTAATTGAAAAATACATATTTTATTCATTTTATACATTTATTTACTCAATATAAAAAAAAACGTGTAAGGTGTTCTCAAAAATTATACTTGATTTAAAATGTATATCTTAAATTATGTTCAAAATAAGAGAAAATTAATAACTAATTTAAATTATTATCAAATTATCGTTTCACAGGTATTTTTATACTACATTTTAGATATTTTATATAACTTCAAATTTATTAGCAGAAATATGTAAATACAGCACTAGTTAAAGTGACCTAGATACTTTCCTCGTTATATAAAAATATATTTGAAATTTTAAAATAAATCATAGCTCAAAACTGGATGAAGTAAAAATAAATATCTAGCAATGAAGCTAAACTCACTTTCACAAATCAATTCCATTCAAGCCACAAAACATATTTCTGGTCAATTTATTTTAAAATAATTATCGATCATTTTTGATTATTAAATGATCGAAGTCATTTATTAAACATTTTTTTGGATTTTTTGTTTGAAAAGTAAGATAATAATTGATTTATAAAAGATAAAGTTAATTATCTTCAATAGAATATATTTTAATATATTTTTCAACAATTGTATTCATCAATAACTATTGTAATACTGATTTTAAAAATTGCATAAAAAAGTATGTAAATAAGCAAAATATTTCAGTCTTGTCAAAGTTTTAATATGACTTTGTAATAGAACATATTAATGTAAAGAAAAGAATTATTTTAAAAGTTAAATAAATTATTATTCCTATTTTATAGAGAAAAATTATACTCAATATGAAATAAAAAAAATGATTGATTTCTATTTTCATTTTATATTGGTTTGTAAAATAAATATGTAACTTTTTGTTTACTCAACGAAACATTTGGTAAAACATAAGGATAAACTTATACTGCACTTGAACGTTTGTGATCATACTGTGAAACAGATTGATTCTCAGTACGGAGTATTACATGGTATTGCCACAAACTTACCGTATATACGAGTATGACAACTAAACTACAATACCTAGTCACAAAGGATGAACAGCAAACGAAGCCTATAAATAAATATATATCTAACTTTGATTCAAATAGTTTATTTACTTTGTACACAGTACTGTGTGATAGTGAACACAGTACTCAAAAGCACACTACATTTGACAGAAACCATGATATGTATGATAAACATTAAAAACTACACAATATCCTATAGTTATTAAAAAAAAATTCGAAGTACGAATAATACATATATTTTATATATCCTATATGTATATATATATATATATATATATATATAAATATATGTATATATATATGTATATATATATATGTCTATATATATATGTATATATATATATGTCTATATATATATATATATATATATATATATATATATATATATATGTATATATATGTATATATATACGTGTGTGTGTATATACAGTGCTGTTCAGAATAATCACAGTTAATTCTAAAACACGGGTTCACATGTGCGATCATCAATACCGCAAGCAACCATAAATTTTGTACAACCACCCACAAATAAAATAAAACATACATGTAGGTAAGAAAATATATAGTTCACTAGTATCTGAAAACAAAATCATGTTGTGAACGTTCATATACAGGTGATTAATTGAAAGTTTTCGAGTCGAAATTTTCCTGATGGGAATAAATTTTCCAAAAAAAAAACACTTGAATTTACCAAATTATTGCTAATGTCGAATATTAAAGATTATACCAAGGCTATTGAGGCTATACAGAATCAATTTGTTACTTTTAGTTAAAAAAACTGATCTACTCACATAAGAATACAGTAATTATAGCATCGATAATGTAAGAGAAATAGAGAAATTCAGTATTGAATGATTTTAGATGATATTTCGAAAAAGTTTTCAAGAAAATACATCGATAAAAAAGTTGTTTAGTTTATTAAGCTGTATCAAAAGGTGCCTGGGAAATACAATTTCCGATTTAAAAATTGGAAAATTTGGACGGTATTAAAAAGAACTTTCAGGTCATTCAAATATGTCCCTCTTTTTCCTCTATAATTTCAATTACAGTCTTTTCCATTTATCTCTAACCCTCTCCAATGCAACTAGAGTTGCAAATAAATTGAAGTTCTAGTATTTCTTAAAACTTGATTAATATATAATTTTTATTATGGAAACGTATTGTTAATAATTGTAAAAACATTTAATAACAAAATTATAACAATTGTTTCTTTAATCTAGCTACACTGACTACTTATTTTTTATATTTTTCAAACAGTGGATTGTAAAGAATATTATTTTCCCATTTCGTTAAGAAAATAGGAAAATTTGGAAATAGAAATAATATTTTCGCTGAAAGAAAGAAATGGAAAAGATTTCTATTTGAAAATTTTGAAAAATTAAAATAAGTTATGTTTTATTCTTATCAATATTATAATTCTGTACTTTAAAAAAATTAATATTTCACGTATAATATTAATAGATTTTTTTCATATTAGTCAGTCAGTTCTATTGTTTCAATTACAAAACAAAAAAGTGCATTATATTTCAAGTATCTCATTGTAATGAAACTGTTATTTTACTAATTAAGATGAGGAAAAATTAAATAATAGCAATCATCTAGGTAACTACTTCTATTATTACGGTTTATTAAAACTAGACAACTAAAATAGGTCAGGTGTGATCATTTAACCAGCTAAATCTTGTAAAAAAATATCGGTAGATCAGATATTTTAGGAAAAAAATTATGAAAAAATAACTTGTAAAATCCATATTCAATTTTTCTGTTTTCAAAATATTTAATTTTAAATTTTAAAATTTTAAACGAAGTAAGTTATTATAGAGATGTGGCCACTGTGAGTCAAAATAATAATCTGGATCATAATTATTTTGTATGAAACTGTAAATATTTTTTTTATACTATTTCATTATTATGACGGGATTATTTTCACACATAGCGACTATATAATAAAATTTATTTTATATTTTGTTATAATAATTTAAATTGAATGAAATACATAATTCTTTTCAATTTGTCCAGAGTTGAGACTTCCTTATAATATTTGAGGATTATTTATTGTGCATTCACTTTTAGAAAAAAATATTAAAGAAACATATCAATTTAAGTTTTAAAATAAAGTTATCAATTTGCATGTGCATTTTTATAAAAAGATTAAAAAAAGTAAGTGAATGTATTATTCCAAGTTGAATTGTTCTGGTTATAATTTTACAATTAGTAGTATAAGATAATGGTAATATAATAAATATTTGCTTGAAATAATTTAAATAGATATTTAATTATTGATCCTAATTTAGAAAAAAAATGATACATACCCAATTATTTGGAGGATCTTTTCCATCGTTTTTTCCAGGATGCCAAATATAATAATTTTCATATTTTTTTTCTCGATTAACAGATTTTTCAAACCATTCATGTTTGTCACTAGAATGATTTGGTACGAAATCCAAAACAATTTTTATTCCTATGTAAAAAATAAGAAATTTCAAGCGTAAAAGTAATCCTAATTTATATATTAAATATTTACTTATCAGTATTTTCCCTATCATTCAAAATATATCGATTTTTATTATTTTCTACATCTTAAAACATGAAAAATATCCCTATGTGTATTGATTATTAATTATTTATAAGAATTTTCACGACTTAAACCGTGTGGTTATAATTTAAAGTTTTAATATATTTTTTTTAGTAAAATTGGTAAAGACATATGTTATTTTATATCAAATAACTGACATTGATTTATTAATTTCTCAAGAGAAATATAGAACAGATTACGAAAGTTAATGAAGCACATAATACTGCTAACGAAGTTGATTGTAATCACCAGTGAATCGAAAATGCAAACGTGACACATTGCTTCTTATTTTTGATTTACTCAAATTTCGTTGTCATAAATTACATTTTATATCCACCAATTCAATAAAACAAAATTTCTATTTCTTTAAATATATTATATAATTAGGTTGGTGCAAAAATAATTGCGCTTTTTACGTATCGAGTATAAAGACGCATGTATTAGTTAAAGAATATATTTATTAATCCAAATAAAGACCATTGGACTGCACACATTTATCCCAGCGGGAAATAAGTTTGTTTATTCCTACAAGATAGAATTCTGGAGTCCTGGAATTAACGAATTCATCAAAAGCGCTTTTATCTGATGCTTGATCTTTGAAAACATTCTCTCGTAGGAAATTACTCAAATGTTTAAAAAATGATAATCTGTCGGAGAGAGGTCCGAAGAATAAAGTGGGTGAGGTAAGGGTTTTATAACCCAGTTCATTTAATTTTTTTATAGTCATTTGCGAGACATGTGGTCGGGCGTTGTCATGAAGAATAATTGGTCCTCTTCGATTGACTAATGACCGTAAACGATATAACTTCTCATGCATTTTTTTCTGCTGTTATTATTTCACCAGAATTTAAGAAGTTATAGTAAATGATGCCACGTTCCGTCCACAAATCAGAGACTATAATCTTTTTTTCATGAATCTTCGATTTAGGAAACTGTTTTAATGCAACTTCTCGGTCTAGCCACTGTAATGAACCTTTACGATTGTTGTAGAGAATCCACTTTGCATCACATGTAATAATGAGATCAAGAAAGGGATCAATTTTGTTACGCAAAAGAAGCACAGAGCAGACTTCTTATTGCCGAATCTTATTGCTTGATGTGTGTTAAGTTTATACGGCACCCACTTATCCAGCTTTTTTGTTTTTCCAATTAGGCTCAAATGTCGAACTGTTGGATGATCAACATTGAGTTCTTCTACCACATCTCGATTTGTTTTATGTGAGTCCGCTTCAATAATGGTTTAAAATCATTATTGTTTTTAGCTACAGGACGTCCACGACCCTCCTCATAATCAAAGCTTTCGTTTTCATTACGAAATTTTTGGAACCAGTGTTCAGCTGTACTTTCGCTAATTGACTTCGCCAAAAACAAATTTGATATTTCGAGCAGTTTCTGTTACTTTATGTCCCAATTTAAACTCATACGACAAAATCGCGCGAATTTTCTTTTTTCCACGACTAATTTAAGAAGATATACCCAACAATACTAAAGAATTAAATCAATTATGTATCACATGACTATAACAAAAGATAACGGTAACTAGAAAAATCATCGCCAAACTTAAAATGACAAAAACAGCAACTATTTTTACACCACACTTATATTTTTTCTATGGTTTAAGCTCTAAAATTTCTGATATTTATATTTCTACCGTATTTTTTATTTATTTAAAAAAGTGTCCTCTTACTTTATAGTATATGCACAATATATGGATATCAAAAATTAATTAACATAAGTAATTAAAATTAAATTAGAATATAGAAGGTTTCATTAAATATTGTAAATAAAGAATCTATATTCAATATGTTCTTATATTTCGTTTATTAATACAATTATTAATTAATTACTTGTAGGTAATAACATATGTGAAATTATATATACTTACAAATGTTTTGTAGAAAAAATTATCGAGCATTACAATACAATACATTACAATGCAATACAAGCACACACATACATATACACATACACACACATGCACACACATACACACACACACATACACACGCATACACACGCATACACACACATACACACTCATACAAACACATACACACACACACAAACACAAACACATACACACACTTATTTTATATGTATATATATATATATATATATATATATATATATATATATATATATATATATATATGTTTATATATATATATATATATATATATATATATATATATATGTTTATATATGTATATACTTACCTAATTTATTTGCTTCTTCAATCATTATTTCAAAATCTTTCATTGTTCCAAAATCAGGGTGAATATTTTTAAAATCACTAATATCGTAACCAAAATCTTTCATAGGTGATGAAAATATTGGAGATAGCCATGTTGCCGTTATTCCTGATTCTTTCAAATAACTCAATTTTTCAGTAATACCTTTAAATTTTAATTTGAATTTGAAACATAAATACTAATCACTTTGTTATTTTCCACTCATGTAATAAACATTTTTGTTATTATAGAGATAATAAAATAAGTACTAATAATGACAATAATATGTATATATACATAAATTTGAGAAATATTTCTTACTTAAATATTTTATTAAGTTCACGTTATTCTCTAACATAGTATATGATCATATATATAAACTTTAATAATATTTTCGAATGATGCAATTTTATGAAGAAAATATTACAGTGTTTGTGCGATTCTTGAATTTATTACGGATGTAAAATAAGTAAGACCAATAATATTTATTTGAAATATTTTTCAGTCATCTTTATGCTTTTTTCATATTTGTAAAGAATAAAAATTCATATATAATTTTGAGATTTTTTATTTTAGTTATAATTTTGTATTTGTCTTATATAAATTAGTAAACAAGTATAAAATTATGTTTTTTATACAAAAATATAAGTACAAAAATTCATTCTGTTTTGTACTATTTTAATTTAAATACATTATAGTATTTGAAGATTAAACTTAACAGTGTTTTCTAATGAAATACTTTCACTAAAATTAACAATTTTTATTTTTTTTTCATTTTTACTAAATATTAAAATTTCAAATTATTGAAATATTCAAATATTTATTTGAAAAATTTTCTTTTACAAATTATAAATTTAATTTTGAATTAAGTTTACGTACTTGATTTTTAATAACAAGAAAAATTATAACTACCTTTTAAATCTCCTATGCCATCAGCATTGCTATCTTTAAATGATCTTGGATATATTTGGTAAAAAATACTGTGTTTCCACCAGTTTTCTTTTTCATCTCTGAGATATGGTTTTTTGGCAGATGATGTTAAAATTGACGGCGCTATGTTGATAATTAAGAATATTAAAACGAAATTCATGTTGATATTATTTCTTAATAGACAACACTCATTCATCAAATAAGTCTGAATGATAATTCTTCAAATATTTAAATTCATATCAATTAAAAAAATATACATATATCATGTAACATAAATTGAATATTGGTTAGTGTACAATTTTTGTTATTTTTCCATTGTATTCGAAACATATTATGATAAACTGTTGTTTACATATAAAAGAAGTTATCGTGTTTTTTATACAATTGTATAAAATGTCAGTATCAATCATAGATATAAATTAAGTGGTATTGTTTTCATTTTATCTAAATAAATAACTATTTTTCTTTAAAAATATTTATATTCATATTGTTTCATATATATATATATATATATATATATATATATATATATATATATATATATATATATATATATATGTATATATATATATATATATATATATATATATATATATATATATATATATATATATATATATATATGTACGTATATATATATATATATATATATATATATATATATATATATATATATGTAAATATAAACATACATTTATGAATATATTCACAAGCAGTGAATATAAACATAGTACAAAATAATTAAATCCTTTTTAATAAACTTTTCGTGTTGGTTCTACTGATTGATTAAACTAAAGTTAGTTGTAAGTGAATCGCATTCCTAACCTATAAGATTGTGTAAGAGTTGTCACAGTATTTACATATATATATATTATTATAATAACCCAAAATGTCTACCTTTTCGTTTCCTTGGTTGTAAATTCATGATTCTAAACTTACAGTTACAACAATTGAAATTTCACTTAATTTATAATTTCCATACACTTTTTAGGTTTGACTTGTATCTAATTTAAACACAGATCGATATAAGAATGTTTCATACACTTGTGCTAAAAATATCATGTTATTTTCATTTGCCTTCGGAACACAGTAATCTTTAATGTTAAGTTTAGAAACCAAGATTTTCATTTTCAATATGATATTGATTAAGTTATATATATATATATATATATATATATATAAAGAAAATAATATAATTTATATTTCTTCGATATTAAAAATTGCTTAAATACATAATATACTTTTATTACAATGGCAAGTTTAAAAAATAGTATAAAAATGTAACAACACGTGTACAAAATGTACAAACCACGTTCTATATATTATTTAGTAGTTAATTTATGAACATTTTATTAATATTTTTAATAACGAAAATATATTTCCATAATGTATAACAAAGAATATAAATAGTTATTTCAAATACTCATAAGAGTATAAAATTATAAATTAAAACATTAAAAATACATAGTCAGTAATTTAAATCATTAAATTAAAAGTAAATAAAAATATAAACTTTGTTCAAAATATGCTGAAAAATAATTATAAACAAATTTATAATGATTAAAATAAACTTTTCTTTCCTAATTTTATATATGACTTTATTTCAATTAGTAATTATAATTATATTTATTAAACAGTTCTTTAGTATAAAACTAAGCTATGTTTAACCGAAACTCTGTGGATGAAATAAATTAAAAAATAAACTACTAAGGTATGGAATTTATTTTCATGTTTCTTAACAAAAAATTTTGATTACTAAATTAAAAATTTCTTGAATTTTTATAGATTTTTTAATAATGAAATCGTACTTTGAGAGACTTGTTACCCTATTTTATATATATATATATATATATATATATATATATATATATATATATAATAAATATTTCTATTTAAAAGAACATATAATATCAATTTATCTCTATAATAATGAATATCGTTTGTAACTAATAATTACCATTTTAATTAAGAGGTCAAGCTGTTATGTTTTTAGAGACTTTGTTGTGAGACTAGTTTTACTTTGTGAGACTTGTTTCCCTATTATATAAAAAATAATAATTTCTATAAAAAAGAACATATAATATCAATGTATCTGTATAATAATGAATATCGTTTGTAACTAATAATTACCATTTTAATTAAGAGGTCAAGCTGTTATGTTTTTAGAACTTGATAAGACAATCAACGTACAAAGATCCAACATTGTCAAGTTAAACAAAGTAATTGAGCCTAAACATCTTTCCTTTTAATCATAAAGTTTGTTGTGGTGCATATCACTAGACGTTAGTGTCTTTAAGACACTACAAGTGTGTTAGTAGATTGTATTAAAACTTAATCTAAGTAAACCTTATTTTACCTCGATTTTTTTCACATTTCTGTATTAAAGTGTATAAAACACATAAAGGTTTTCAATTGACATAATTGTATATTATCTTGATATATGATTTAATGTATCATAGTCTTTGTATTAAAACAAAGATACAATGTACATTTTTATTGTAAAAAACATTATATTCAGAATTATATACTATTTTCAAAGCAAGAAATTTTTTGCAGAGAGTATTAATAATATATTTTGAATAGATCTTCAAATATCAGTGGTCTATTTTTAATACAGTAACGATTGTTAATAAAATAATTTGATTTTTCTATATAATTTTTTCCTATTTTTATCATTATAAAAGTCTATTGATTTGATTTATTTATTAATAAAAAAATCGATACTTTTATACTTTCGATATATAGATACATTTATTACATATTTTTATAATAAAAACAGTGTTTGATAAATTTATCTTTAATATCGTCCGTAGACAATGTATACGTTTTACTTTAAGTAGAGTACACATCAACAGTTAAAACTGATAGTCAGAAGGTAAGTCGAAATGATTGACTGTCAATCCAACTGAAACGATTCAAAAATTTTGAATATGGACTATTATCTACATTGAAACTCTCAGTTAGTAACTGATAATATAATGTAGTTTCTGTCAGTCGTCATTTAGTCCCATGATTTTAACAAGTAAGGTCAAAGGAAAAATTATTTTTTTGGTTTTTTCATGTTAAAATTTTAAGAAAGAGTGTTTTTACATTTTTTCGTTAAAAATGAAAAATGGAAGGTGAAATATCCATATTAATAGACTTTAATGATTTTTATCAAAATAACAGCATATTATGGAACAGTATTTTAATTATGATGTGCACTCTTAAATGAGAGTCCTGAAAATCGACAGTTTTTAACTGACAGTTTTAACTGATGATATGTACCTTATTTTAAATAACTTGAATGGCGTATACAATTATATTTTAGTATTGTTGCTTTTTAAATTTACTTCCCGGAATGAATTGTTACTCCAAACATCACAAAAGCTTATCAAAATGTTTAGCTATTGTTAATTGTTCACCTTGATTGTTTAGACATATTTTAGTAGAAATTCTATCATCTTAAAAACAAAAATAGGCAATCTGGCTTTTCAATTGAATTATTTAAAATAAATTGTTCATATTGAAACTATTAAAGAATCAATTAACATTTATTGAACATTTAATTCGGAATATTTTGTGGTGTTAGATGTAGTAATTCATTTGTGAAACTGAATTGTCGTTTAATTTTTCTGATATATTAAATGATTTCAATTTTTTAAAAAATCAACGTAAGGTTTAATTATATCTGAAAATTGTTTTAAAAAGTATGAATTAAAAATGAAACAAGATACTTCGATTAATTATATTTTTATTTTCAAATATGCATATTGATACTCTTCATATTAAGAGAAATATTTGATATAATTAAGAATAAGTATACGTTATTTTATAATATTTCATTTGTCTGCAACTTCAAAATTAGCAATACTGTTTTTTTAATATATTAGTACGTATGCTTCGTATGGATTCAATGATAGTTTTCTTGTATTGACTTTATCGCTAAAAATAAAATTATTTCAAATATATTATCAGTTGGTAATTCTAAAAAAAAATAATTATATTACCCTTTCTTAAATGTAGCTTTATTGCTGTTAACGACGACTTCTGCAGTTGCAGGAATTGTGAGGAATGGTTCTAAGTTCACATTTTCCTGTTTGTCACCACAATTGAATACAAATACGTAGCCTTTTTCATGTGGGATTTCTCTAAATAATGAAAAATTTATTATTTTTATTAAAAGCTAAAGTTTTTTATACAAAAATCTTTTTTAATTATAATTTAATTCTATCTATTTTCAGCGCTAATAAACTTTTTTAGTAATTATAAAATTGAAAGAAAAAATATTTAGAAAAACGGATATAAATGTAATTAATATATCCACTGTTATTTTTGTCTATTATTAAGTAGGAAAAAATTATAAAACATCAATTTTATTAACTGTCTGTACAGTGTTCCAATGTGATATCAAAGTTATTACAATTTAATCTAACCTAATACATAATCCCTTCATAATAGCTTAATTGACAAATAACAGTAAAACTAATTCAGATACCAAACATTAAAGCTAATACCTTGAATAATCCTCTCATTAAATTTTCAGTTAATGACAACTGACCATAAAATCACAGTGATAGCTTGTGTGTAAAGTAAAATATAGATGATCAATAAAGTTACAAATTCTTGTTACAAAAACAATATGAGCATTTTTTCTTATCAGCATGTATTTAAAAATATTTTATTTTTTTATCAAAAATAAATAAACTTTATCGAAAATGTAATGTTGTATTGCATTTAACGATGTAATTTAAATTCAAAATTCGAATTCTGAACTTAGTGAAATGTTTATTTGATTACCTTGTTAGAGCTAATGTTGCATCCGAAAAAGCTTTAATACGTATTTCGCCATGCGTAAGAGCTGGTTTTGATCGTAATTTCAACATATCTTTATAAACAGAATAATGGCTCTCATTAGCAGCTTTCTCTTTAGCTAAATTAGTTTCCAAATATTTATCACTAACTGGTAGCCAAGTTTTATCTGCTGTACTAAACCCTGCATTCTTTGTATCATCCCATTGGAGAGGCGTTCGTTCAGGATCACGGGTGAATAACAAATATCTATCTTCTCCAGCATTAAGTGCTTGTGGATCTTGAGTATCTTCCCAACTAACAAAACCATCTTCTTGACCCCATTCATCGCCATTATATGTTACACCAATGCCAGGAAGCATCATTTGCATCATATTTAGTCCATCAATACTTTTGCTACCATAACGAGTACCGAAACGATGTTGATCATGATTTCCAAGCTATAATAAGTAAAGATTATAGTTCTTTTTTACTAAATGAAGCAAATATCAATTTGTTATTTTACAAACTATTTAAAAATGTATAAATATATTTGTTAAATAATAAACTGGTCCTTTCTCTGCAACATTTTACACGTAAAACTAAATACTTTTTTTTAAATATAAACTGTATGAACTATATGCACTACAAAAATTGTACAGTTGAACATTATATACCGACGTTTTTATATTCCATCTTCTGTCTTTCAAACATTATTTAACTTATGATGACTAAATAATTAAAATATCTTGAAGAAAATTTAGATTTATTTTATTATTGAAATTTTGGAAAAAAAAAATTAAGTGAAAAAACAGTTCTAATGAAATTAATTTTTAATTACTCGAACTAGAAAGAAATCGTTTTTCATTACGTTAAAAATCATAGAGAAGATACCTGTTAAAAAATCAATTATTTAATCCTTTTTGATACATATATATTTTATTATAATTAGGAATATTTTTTATTCATTACTTTTGATATTCTTTCACTCCGTCACTGTTTCTTTCTTATATATATTTATTTAATTATACATACTATATGTATATACTGTTTTATAATTGAAAGTTCAATTTTAATATAAAAATTTTCGAGTTTCAAAATACTGATCTGTAATTTATTCGGAAACAAAAATAATTATTACTCCAATGAATTTACAAATAGAAATATTTCTCTCAACCTTAGACATTCAAAAGCCTACCCAACCATTCATAGTAGTGTAAGGTCACTTTTATAATGAAATCAAAGTTTCTTCGTATTGGAATTTTTATTTCCTTATTTGACTAATTCTTCTAACTAGTTTAAATAATTTGAGTTAAGTAAAGATTAAATGAATGGATATAATGTATCTTATTTTCGCTTCCCGATAAATTATGTGGAATTATAGGATTTTAAATATAACAAATATAGTCATTTGTCATTATGACTAAATTAATTTTGTTCCGGTCCCACAAAGCACATTTCTTTACTCGCTTAAGCAATAAGCACAATGATTAAGCATCAATTATTAAAAGAATTACGTCAGATTTTTTTTTATTTTAAAGAGTGAAATTAAATATGATTATAAATCTATATTTCTATTGAATTTTATATGTAAATATATATATATATATATGTAATTCTTTTAATTTTATAATAAATTAAAATATTTTTCCCTTATTAATGGCTTCTTAATTCTAATTTTTATATACATAAATAATTAAAATACTTACAACCCAATTAGCAGTATATTTAAGTGGCATAAAAGATAACCATCTATTGATTACATCAATCATTTGATATGCGCTTGAATTTTCATTAACATCAGTAATAAGTAAGAAATTAAATGTAAAATGAGCTCCATTAACAGTATCATTTCCATAATATTTCATCGTAGTTACTATATCTGCATAAGCTTCTGTCATCATTACTCTGCAATACATATATATATATATATATATAACATATATATATATATATATATATATATATATATATATATATACACTTATTCTAAAAATACTTGTAACAAAAAATATAAAACATAATAAATCTTACTTTGGTTCTTCTTTAGAATATTCATCAAGTACTGCACGCCATTGATAAATCATATCAAGTGTTTCAGGCAAGTTTTGTGTATACGGATGATTTAAATATGAATGGTCTGTTGGTTTAGCATTTGGATTATTAGACAATGGTTCGTCTCTGAAATCTGTTACTTCAAACAAAAATGGTACAGCATCACAACGAAAACCGGATACACCTTTTTCAAGCCAGAATCTTAATATGTCCTAAAATATCCATATATACTTTTACATTTAAAATAATAATTAATATAAAATTTCATTTAAAATATTAGAAAAATATTTACACATAACATTTTAATGAATATTTTGTAAATAAAAATATATCATTTTATCTTTTTAACCTATTATATTACAAATAAATCTGATTGTTTTGTGTATGTTCTGGTATTTAATATGTTATACCGTTTAGCTTTGTGCTGTAAATTTACACTACAAGTAAATTCAAATACAGTATTATGACTATACTACGATTATATATACATTTAATTAAAGTATTTGAATTTGTTTATAGAAATTAAATTAAGTCTAACACAATAATATTCTGGTTTATAATTACAAAATCTGTACAAAATGTTACTTTATTCACATATTTTTTATTAAAAAGATTTATATTTTACAAATCTTTTATATTATCTTATATATTTTATAATCTTATATATATATTTATATTTATATATATATATATAAATATATATGACGATTCAATTTAGGCTTCCACATGGAAGTATTAAGAAGAAGCGCAATGTTAAGAATAGTTATGTTATTTTTTATTTACTATTTTAGTCCACTTCAATACTAATATATAATTGAACTAAACTACTAAATTGAGTATACATGATTTTTTTTTAATAGTTTTGTGCGGAAGCCTAAGTTGAATCGTATCATATATATGTATATATATATATATATATATATATATATATATATATATATATATATATATTATTATCAAAATACTGCAGTATTATGTTAAATTTAAAAATTAATTTTAAATTACGTTTTTTTTAAATACTATGTTTTAAAATATCTACTTTGCTTATGTTTACGAAATTGGATAAAAAAAATTTTCATTTGATTTCCATTCTTAAGAAAAGTTTTATTTATAAATAGAATGTTTAAATTAATTAAAATTATAAAATTAAAACCCGGATGACCAATAAATGATATTTTACTAAAAATAATGGTATCTTTTATGTATGAAAATTCTTATACCTTCATTTCATTGACGACTTTACTAGATCTGTAGTTAAGATCCGGTTGTTGAATGGCAAACTGGTGAAGATACCATTGTCCTCGTTCCTTATTATATTCCCATGCACTGTTTCCAAATACGCTTAACTAAAATAAAATTCCATATATCATCTAATTTAACCGAAGATATTATTGAACAAGTAACAAAAATCGCTTTGAAAAATAATATTAAAAAAAGTCTGTTTAATACTTGTAGAATATTTTTTAAAATATTCGACATAGTTTTTATGAAATAATTTGAATAATATTATTCATTATCATTAAAAAAATATATAATTAATTAATTTTATGTTAAAATCGTTATGATTAAATGTAAATTGAATGAAAATAATTAGAATCATACAAATTATATATATATATATATATATATTTATATATATAATGTATCATTTTTCCAAAAATTTAGCTACTAAAATATTCTAAATTACCCAATTATTTGGTGGATCTTTGTTGTCATTTTGGCCATCTCTCCATATATAATAATCTTCATAACCAGGAGTTCTATTTGCAGACTTAATAAACCATTCATGTTTATCACTAGAATGATTTGGTACGAAATCCAAAATAATTTTTATACCTGTCACAAAAAAAATTATTTCGTGTCTATACATAACATATACTATAAATACGATGTGATATTATTACATTATATGTTAATAACCACACCTCTACTTTTGACGATTGTACGTTTCATATACATTTACTAATTAAATAAAAACAAATATTATATATATATATATATATATATATACATATATATATATGTATATATATATATGATATATATATATATATATTATTGTATAAATATTTAGTAATCTTTTTGACCCAAAGTATTAAATGGAAAATCAGTGAGTACAATGCATTTTTAAAGTGCATTGATATATAATATATAAAACGATTGAAATGATTATAAAATTTTGCATTTATTGACATAATCGCCTGATTATAAAGTTTTGTTGTATGCATATGTTATTATTTGATGATAATATCACATTATATTCGTCATAATTATTATTTTAGTTATTGTTTTTAATTTTATTTTTTGATTTTTTGAACAACTTCTTGTTGTTTTATGAATAAAACTTAAAACATTTAATTGTACAAATTATCATATTTATGAATGATTTATAATCAAAGTTTCAGTTATAATTTAACATAAACATATATATATATATATATATATATATATATATATGTGTGTGTGTGTGTGTGTGTGTGAATGTGTGTGTATGTATGTTTATAAGCTTGTGTCATTTATTTACGAAAGTAAAAGATTACTATTGCATTTAAATTTGTCTAACTCTATAATAATCAATTTCATTCATCAACTAAATTTAGTTATATTAATTTGTTTCTTATTATTTCATTTTATAATTCTACTTTAAATATTCTGTTGACATTTTCATTCATTTTTCTATACTATAAATGGGCACTAATGACACTAGAGCTGTCTAAATGCTCTAAGACCCCAATAACTAACCAACCAAACATCTATATCATGAAACATGTTTTTCATCATTATTTTATTGAAAATAAATGCATAACAAGATTAAATTAAATCTTTGATAACTAATAAAATTAATTTCATAAAAAAAACTCTGTGATCAAATACTAATTCTGTCTCTCTCTCTCTCTCTCTATATATATACATGTATATATATATATATATATATATGTATATATATATATATTTATAAATAATAATATTTAGTACCTAATTTCTTGGCTTCAGCTAATAAATTATCAAAATCTTGCATAGTTCCATACTCATCATGTATGTCCCTAAAATCACTGATATCATACCCAGCGTCAACCTGTGGAGATTTGAAAATAGGAGACAACCAGGTAGCTCCTATCCCTGTTTCTTTTAGGTGAGTCAACTTGGAAAGTATGCCTGTAAATTAAATTTGTTATGATACATGTGTAGTAATGAATAATATTTTTATAAAAATGTATAATTCACTTTTTCTAATTACATATACTTTACACTATATATATATATATATATATATATATATATATATATATATGTATATATATATATATATATATATATATATAAAGAATACATGTATATACATATATTTGTAATTGTTGTTATGTATTATAAGAAAAAGATAGTTTGCTGCAAATGAAATAATATAAAAATAGGTATTAGTAAGTCGAAAAAATCACCAGTATCAATTTTCTTTCCGCTTTTTAAAACGAAATTAATTTAATACTCATTAAAAAAATATGTTGAATATAAAAATTAAAATTTTGTGATAAATTATTTTACTCAAATACACTTCACTCATTTAATTCGTTAGACGTTACACATTTAAGTTTATAAATAATAAGTATTTATAGTGTTCAGTAGTAATTCAAATAATTTTCAGAATAAGTTCGTCATATATATATATATATATATATATATATATATATATATATATATATATATATATATATATATATAGTTATATATATATATATAGTAAAATATAATTATTTATAATATTTTATTCTCATTTAAAATATTAAGTTTCATTTCAAATTCATTGCAAATATGTGACAGAGAAAAAATTAGTTATTCATATAACATAAATTTGGAGATAACAGGTTTTAATCTATCTCTATCTATCTATCTGTCTATATATATATATATATATATATATGAATAAATAATTTAAAAAATAATAACGTACCTTGTAAATCGCCAACTCCATCTCCATTACTATCAAGAAATGATCTCGGATATATCTGATAAAAAACAGTCTTTTGCCACCATTCTAATTTTTTATCTCTCACATTACCTAAACACGTTAAAGATATTGCCAATACGGCATTGAATAGAATTAAGAACCGCATGTTTTTACTTCGCTTAACTTCAACAACTGTCCAACACTGGAGTATTTATACAGATTATATATATATGTAATGTAAACACGAATGGAAATCAATTAAATTTCATTTGAATTGTCTTTATCTGGGTAACCAGATAGTCAAGTATCTTCTTTTTTGCAATTATTTCACGATATCACAATAACAACTTCTTTGAATATATGTATTCATTCGTGTATAAAAATAATTGTTTAAGGATATATTTATAAATTGATGACAATTATTATAATCGTAAAAGTGTCACTGTTTTGTGTAATTTTCATAATTCAGTGAATGTACACTATTATACAGGTTTAAATGTTTAAAATTATAATGTATTTTTATAAAACCGGTTTCCATTCGATTCGAAAATGAAACATTGTTGCTTAATATGTACTGTAGTAAACAATGTATGTTTTTTAAAATGTGGTCCATCCTTGTGATTCGTAAAATGAAGGTGCAATATATATTTCATTACTTTATAGAACAGAATATATATATATATATATATATATATATATATATATATATATATATATATATATATATATATATATATATATATATATATATATATGTATATATATATATATATATTGTTTTATTATTAATTGTTTTCAAGGAAATATATTTGTTTCTTTAAAAATGTTTATTTTTAACATGAAATATTTTTATTATTTATATATAAAAAATATTGTTGAATTACATGTATTATATATAGATGTCCCATAGAAGTATATACACAGTTTGATAACTACTAATTCATGCAATTTTGATAATTCTATTAAGTTATAAAAAACAAGGCATATTTACAAATATCAAAAATGAAATTCAGTAATAGGATGGAAGAATATTACGATGAAAATTTTCAATTTGTATGCTTCAAAACACTGTAAACGATTATTACAATGTTTACCAGTATGGACGCATTTTTTTTAATTTGAAATAAAGTACAAAATTTGTGCTGGTATTTCAAGTTTCTTTATTGTCAGTAATAGTTGGCGATATGTCATTAATAAATAAAAAAACAATATCATATAAGTGACCGCCGCGTGCTTTCTTACAAGTAAACATTTTTTTGTTTATATTTTCAATAACGTCCCAATATAGTTGTGGCTCCATCTCACCAATTACTCTTCGGATTTCATCTTCTAGGTCGGAAATTATTTTAGAATTATTGGAGTACATCTGTACTTGAACGTGACCCCAAATAAAGTAGTTCAACGGTGTTAAATTGAAGAATCTCGGTGGTCAGTTAATGTCTCCATTTCTGGAAATAATGTGGCCAAGAAATTTTGTCCTCAATAAATCAATTTTTTCACCAACTGTGTGACTTGTTACATCATTCTGCTGTAACTATATGTTCTTTATATCAATATCATCTAATTCTGTTCACAAAAATTGCTTACCATGATTCGGTATCTTTCTCCATTCACAGTAATCCCTTTACCAGCCTAATTCTCAAAAAAACATAAGGACCAATGACTCCACCGGACCAAACAGTTTCTCTTTCTGTATACAGTGGTTTCTCAACGATCCCCCTCGGATTTTATTCATCCCAGATTCGGCATTTTTACTTGTTTACCTGGGTAGAGAGTTTGAAATGTACCTCATCGCTAAAGATAAGTTTTTCAGAAGAACCGTTTTGTTGTTCCAGATCAAGTTAACAAACCTCCGTCATAGAGAATGGTCTGCTGACTTCAATTGTTGTGCTAATTGAACCGTATAAGTCTTCAGCAATAAATCCTTATGGAAAATATGCCATCTGGACGTCTGTGAAAGGACCAATTGCTGTGAAAGTCCTGTAATGGACATTCCTTGTTCTTCTGATACACTTTCCGTAACCGAGTCAATGTATTTTTCAAAACAAGCACTAAGAACACGTGTTGATGTTTCTTTATTTTTAACCGATCCAGTCTCTTCAAGTTTATTCACCAATCGAAGAATTATTGATTCAGGTGGACGAGTATGTCTAGAATAAATATCACCTACTTCGCAAAATATATTTTTTATAGGACGACTCTTTTTATAATACAATTATATTATTTAAATGCGTTGTTTTGTTGTAAACGAAGCCATATCTAAAAATGGTAATGTCAAAACTTAACAAATGTTAAAAAAAATACAACTGTCAATTTGACATTTGTGAAATATAACTTCCTAAAAAATGGCATCCCTATTGGAAAACCCTGTATTACTCATTTCTGTGTTAGTGATTCTACATCTGCAGAGGTAATATTACAAGATTGATTATTAAGTAAGGTAGTATAAAATATTAAAAATTTCTTTAATAATGGAGCGGTAGTCAAATTTAAAAAAAAATACCTCTTCCGTTATAATAATTATCAATTCAAAATGTTGAACTAATTTTATATCATCAACTTTAAACTTAGAACTTTTCAATATCATACCATTCTATAAAATATAACCATAACTACACGAGGACATTAATAAGATACAAAACAAATAAGGATAATTTACTTGCTATAAAATTACTTTCATAACTCTTACTTTAATTTAGCTCTAAATCTATCAATTAAATTTAAAAGAAAACACGAATATTACTAAATAGATTATACATTTAAATTTTGTACAATAACTAGTATATAACCCGTTAAAATTGACAGGAAAATAGAAAGAAAAAACTAATTATTGGTTTTTACAACATAATATATTTAAACATAAAAAAATACCTAAGAACGAAAATTTAAACCTATGAGCCTTGAAACCTATGAGCTGACAAAGGAAACATTTCTAATCACTTTGCCCTGCGGACAAAGTGATGAGAAATGTGAATTTTTATTATTGTATGAAAAATAATAACTTTTAAAATTATTTAAAAAAAAAAACATTTTATGAATGTAAAATAATAGATTCTTAACATGTAATATGTTTAGATTATAAAATAAAGTTTTTGCTGATCTAATAATAAATTCCAATTCATTACAAAAAGTACATAGAGAAACATTGTTTTTAATGCCAGAAAAATAAATTAATATAAATAACACCTTACTTCTACTTTCATTGCAATGGCAGGTTTACAACATTAGTGACAATGATGGCCTTCGAAGCGAGAAAATTATATTTAATTTAATGCCTTGTACATTCTTAAATTACACTTAAATTACTTATAACAATCGAATCGTATTTTTAATGAAAAGTAAAGTATAATTAATGTGTAACGTCATCAAATATAATTAACTGAGTTATTTCAAATTGATGACATATTTTCT
>CM068320.1:16716686-16751686 GCA_034766995.1 Acanthacorydalis orientalis | reverse complement strand
GAGTTGCAGATAGAGTAACTATTTTTTTAAGAGAAATAAGTATTATTTCTGCTAAGCCGGTTTGTTTGTTAAAACTACTTAGAGATAAATATTTCAAGTGAAAGTATACTTACTTATAACTAAACATTCTCAAAGGATTAGAATTTTTAATACTGTATTACTATGAAATGTTAAAACACAATTCAAAAACATATACTCACCCTTCTTGGAAACTTGCATTTACACTTGAAATTACCACTTCAGTATCATATGATTGATCATCGAAAAGATCTACAACTTCAGTTTCGTGTCCCATGTTGAAAACATATACGTAGGTGTCATGATTTGTAAGTTTTCTAAAAATATATTTGAATATTAATTATTAATAAAAAATCATTTCATATTAGATATTATACATATATATATATATATATATATATATATATATATACATATATATATATATATATATATTTAAATTCTGATTTTTAATTTAAGTAATAAACTAAAAATCGACTTGAAAAATAGACTTCAACAAATTAAATAATATGCTTTGACAAATATTATTTTCTTAACTTTTCTATCTCTCATAACTGGTTGTTTTTTTTAGGGTATTATATACATAGAAAGTTATCATTTTGTATTAATTTTTTAAATAAAACAGAACAGTATGTTTATAATAAATCATAACTCTCTTATAATCTTTAAAATTGGGATTAACTATAGTATAATAAAATCAATTTTACAAAAAAATTTCATCTAAGATCGTGTTCTCTAAAGTAGAATATATGTACTCCTATAAATGTGCAAAGCGATCCGAATTCCATTAATATATATTTCTTAATAATAAAACAATTTTTAATTTTTAAAAATAAATAAAAGATCTAATTTTTATCCATATATGATTCTTTAAAAATATATATCTAATTATGTAGATATAATTAATAAATATAAAAATATTACATATATCAGGTGGTTTAAGGTACTTATTTTCATTATGATAGAAGTGTAGTCAAAAAAGCATATGTATCTGTTCTAAGCAGAAAACAAAAACATTTTCAAGTATGTATTGATAAAACTTGTCTATTTTCTTGTATTATAAAGAAAATTTCATAAAAATATATTTAGGTTTAAATATTTTAGTACAAAATATGAACAGTCTTAAAAAATATAGTATATAAAAATGAATATTAATATTCTAATAAAAAGTTTTCCGCGAATAAAAAAAATTCAGTTAATATTTTTTTCAAAATATTAACACAAAATCAAATAATATTATTGAGAAGTAATTAGAGTTTATATATATATATATATATATATATATATATATATATGAATGTATACACAATCTATAAGTATTATTAACATTAACAAAATATTCCAATAAATGTGTTATTGTAAAAATTATATTTTTAAATATATTTAAAAATATATATTTCTTACCGAATTAACATCAAAACGTTATCAGATAATGCTTGAATATCCACTTCTCCATAAATTAAAGTATCTGTCTTTCTTAATTTCATCAATTTTTGATACACTTTAAAGTGACTATTTGAACTTTGTTTCTGTTTCTCTAAATTTAATTCTTTGTAGTAAGGTGAAACATCCAGCCATGTTTTTGATGCATTACTGAAACCGGCATTTTTGGAACTATCCCATTGGAATGGAGTTCTTTCGCCGTCCCGTGAAAATAATTGATATCTTTCAGGACCAACATTGAGTCCTTGAGGATCTTTCGTATCTTCCCAACTTACGAATACATTAACCATACCGATTTCTTCTCCATAATAGGTAACACCCACGCCAGGTAAGAACATAAGAAGCATATTTAGTCCATCGATTCTAGAAGCTCCGTATCTTGTTCCAACTCTTTGATTATCATGATTTCCAATCTGAATTGTTTTTAATTATTATATAGTAATAATGTAATATTTGTGTAATATTTATTATACTTATATATATTTTTTTCAAAAATTTCACGGTACTTAAAACTTTTTTAATCATTTTTAAAACAGAGGTTATTGAAATTTAGTAACTATTAACTATTTTTGTAGTAACTATTAACAATAGTAACTGTTATAATTATTAATAATAGTAACTGTTTTTGTAATTTCTGACTATAAATGAAATTTAATAAAAAATTAAATAAAATTCGAAATTATAATTCATTTTACAATAGATAGAAATTTATTGCATTTGCTACAAATCAATGAATTTTTTCACTTTATTTGTTCTATTTACATTATACTAAAAAAATAAACAAGATAATTAGTTATTGTAAACCATAGAATCCTACAGAAAATTAAATATTTTAAGGTCAGTATCGAATTCAAAATTCTCAGTAATGCAATTTATTATCCACCGCGTTTTATGTTTGTTTATAATATACGTATATATATATATATATATATATATATATATATATATATATATACGTTATGTGTATGAGTAAGATGAAAATATACGTATATTAATTAATTGTAATCGCATATATAAACATTTCACGATTCTACAGAAGGCAATAAATATTATAATTTGACAATAATCGTCTATCAAACATAACAACTTTTTGTAAATAAAACAAAAAATCTGTGTTCTGGAACATCAAACTATAAATTTCACAATTTATTAGATAATAAAGTTTAATTCTATTTTTTAAAAAATATCTTTTTTTATTTAAAATAAATCTTAAATATATAATTGTTTGAAAAACGCATGAAATATTTTTTAATAAAATATGAACTGTAATCACATTGTAAAATTGTTATTAACCTTATAGTACGGAATATACTTTCATACCGAAATTATTAAATACTTTTGTTTGTAATTTCATTTATATCTACAAAATTAATTAAGAACAAAATACTGAAATATCTTTCTTAATTGAATATATTCATATTATCGAATATACTTTTTTTAAAATAATATTTTTTATCTGAAACATTTTTTTTAAATTTTATATTATTTTTATATTTGATACGCGGATTATTTGGTTGTAATAGCTAGTAATATTTCTCTTATGTATTTTATTTTTATATAAAACTACTTTTATTCTTGAAAAAATCACATATATGATTCAATTATATACATATATATATATATATATATATATATATATAAAGGCAGTTTTACCAGCACAATCATTTAGTAAAGAAAATAAATATAGTAGATTAATACTTACAACCCAGTTAGGTGTTGAGCCATGTGGTAAGTATGACATCCATTTATAGAGTGTGAATACGAAATCTTTTGCTGTTGAATTAACATTTAGATCTGTTATCATTAGAAAATTGAAAGTGAAATGTGCACCCTTTCTAGTATTATTTCCATAATATCCCATTTGTTGTTTAATACTTGCATATGCTTCTGTCATCATGACTCTAAATAAATAAAAATGATACAATAAATTATATTTCAATACCTCAATACTTTCTATAGTAGATTCGAATTTTCTATATATTTTTAACTTTTAGACATTGTTACAGTTAAATTGGATTAACTTTTTATGTAATTTTATCTTTCAACTTTTTAGTTTTAACTATAAAAATGAAAAGTTGTTTATTATAAACAAAAATAACTATTTCAAAAAGTTACAATGCAAAAAATATGGTTATTCTTTTTTAAAACGAAGATGAAGTAACTTCACCTTGTAATATTGTCATGTTGTCTTGTGTATTCATCTAATACATCTCGCCATTGATGTATCATATCGTACGTCTCTGGTAAATTAAGAGTATATGGATGTAATAAATAAGCGTAATCAAGTTCTTGAGCTGTTGAGTCAAAAGATCTTGGCTCATCACGTAATTCAGCATCTTCAAATAAAAATGGTACTGCATCTATACGAAAACCAGCAATACCTTTCTCGAGCCAATAAACTAAAATATCCTGAAAATATGAATTGACTTATTGATTTGACTGTATATATATATATATAATATACAATTTGAATAGTCTTCATTAATAGTTCTTTAAATAAATTAAAACTGTTTCACCATATTTTCATGTTTATCATTTAATTTATCCATCTATTTACATACATATTATTTAAAAAAAAACATCTTTCCATATTAAAATATTCTTTCAAAGTATCATTAGTTTGAAAATTAGTAACAAAAATTACATTATTAAAAAAATAATTTTTAAGTCATATTTCTATGTATGAATAGTAAAAAATTAATATCGATAGTTGATCTTCATGTAATATAATTCTACTGTTACATATTTAGATATTAAATTATTCTATTTTAATTCTTTTACAAAACAGTTATACTTCAATAAAAAAAAAAAAAACATTTTTTATCAAGAAATTGTTTAACAGCAAATGTGAAGAGTTTAATAGTTTGTCTTATAATGAAAGCTACATTTGTCTGTTATTAACAACTCTTTTCACTCGAGTCAAGATAAATATTTTGCTATTAAAAAAATATATAACTTGTTTTGAGATGACAGCTCATTTATAATCATCAGATTTTCAAGCTTTTGTTGAGGTAATTAATCTGAATTAATATTATAAAACATTGTTTTATTAATTTATCACGAATATATATATATATTAAAATATTTGGTAAATAAAACAAAGTTATACCTTCATTTCTTGTACTACTTTCGGATTTCTGTAGTTGAGGTCTGGCTGTTGAGGTGCAAATTGATGTAAATACCATTGTCCGCGGCCTTCATGATATGTCCATGCGACATTTCCAAAATTACTTAACTAATAATAAAAATAAACATAATTATTGTTTTTTTACTTTTGTTTATAAGTTTTCTTTAAGAAGAAATTAATATATACCCAGTTATTTGGTGGTTGTTCTATTCCGTTTACAACTTTTCCGTCCTTCCATGTATAATAATCTTCATAACCAGCAGTACGATTAGCCGATAATTGAAACCATGCATGTTTGTCGCTCGTGTGATTTGGTACAAAGTCAAGAATTAGTTTTATTCCTTAAAAAATAATGTAGATGTATATATATATATATATATATATATATATATATATATATATATATATATGTGTGTATATATATATATATATATATATATATATATATATATATATATATCGTACATAATTTTATGATATATTCTCGATACAAATTCGTTTATATATATATATAGAGAGAGAGAGAGAGAGAGAGAGACAGAGAGGAAGAAAGAAAGAGAGAGTGTGATGAAGATATAAATCTCACTAAAATTTGTTTCCATTTAAAAAATATATATAACGTAATTTATTATATTTTCTAATTTTTGATAATTTTATAATATTGACACTTTAGTAAAATAAATCCCTTAGACTGTATATTTTCATGGTATATCTAGTTTTAGCGCTTTGTGACCTTTTAAGTTTATCTCCGAAATTAATTGGTAATGTAAATAAATGTACTAAAGATTGTTGTTATAAAAAATAACTATTCATTATTTTTTATTCGAACGTCAATAAAAATAAATTAATATTTAAAAAAAAATATTTCCTGATACTACTAATTCACCTAGTTTTATTTATTTAAAATAATTGTCGATTTTTTAAATAAAAATTTGAAATAATGCTAATAGTTAATATTTACAATCTTTATATAATCCTTTTTTCTTGTGGAAATTCAATAAAAATATAACAAATATAGTGAATGGTGGTAAATTTTATATTATAAATAATTTAAAATATAACATAATTTTATCAAAATCAAATATTTCTTTCATTAAATTAAAATTGAAAACCTTACCAAATTTCTTAGCTTCTGCAGAAAGTTCTTCAAAATCTTCTATAGTTCCAAACTCCTCATGAATGGAACGAAAATCAGAAATATCATAACCAAAGTCCACCATAGGGGATTTGAAAATTGGAGATAGCCAGGTTGCATCAATTCCAGCATCTTTCAAATGGCCTAGTTTTTGTTTAATTCCTATAAAATAATATTTTTTTAATACATATGTATTTCATATATATATATATATATATACAAATATATATAGTGTGTTTGTGTATGTATGTGTATTACACATAAATTTTTAATAAAATATTTATACAATTACTAACCAAATTGTAATTTTATATATTTTTACTTGTGTTTAAAATACAAAATTAATGAAAACAAAAATATACAATGTAAAAATGTTCCAAATGTTATTATAAATACTGAAAAATGAAACATATTTTAGTTTTGTTTTCCGTTGTACGTATAAATATCTAAACAATTAATTTATTTTTGAAGCAAAAAAGAATAATACTTTTTATTTGCATTTTCATGTATGTGCCCTATTGAATAATTCTTGTTAATATTATTACCTCAGATAAATAAAAATTCCTTTTAAAAGCATATTTGAATTCAACTTTCCTGTAATCCGTTCCGACTTGTTTCATCTTTAAGTAAATTTTAAACTGATCCATATCAATTAAATCTTACCCAAAAATGACAAAAGTTTAAACTGTTGTTAAAAAAACTGAAAATGTATCTTGAATTATGCAAACAAATTAATCGTGAACAATAGTTACACCCGCAGAAATGCAACAAGTACAATTATAATGGAATATAAATTAGTACGAGTATAAAATATTGATTTTATATTTTTTTTATATGATAAAATGCAAATAATAAAATCTCCCCGAAGTCAAATCATATATACTCGTATCGTATTAATAATGTTAAATACTTAACTAATTAATTGCTCTTGACATGTAAGTATATTATGTTTGAGAGACGACGATTCAATTTTAATACATCAATTAAGAAATATATAGAAAAAATACCTTGCAAGTCTCCTACACCATCACCGTCGCTGTCCATAAACGATCGAGGATATATTTGATAAAATACTTCATTTTCCCACCAATCTCGTTCTGCAGCCGTAGTTGCAGATACGAAAATCAAGCTTAACGTTAATAGAAGTACTGTCTTCATTATTCGAAATACAAGACATCATCATATTTTGAACCTTATATATTAACCTACTTGTTTATGAAAATGTATGCAAATAAATTTATTTTCTTTTATACTTATAATAAATATTTGTCAAAGTACTATTTACAATGTTTTGTTTAATATAAGTTATTGTTACATTAATTGATGTATGTTGATTGATACAAAACACATTATCATATTTATTGTCTATTATATCTTCATACGATCGATAGTATAAATACAAATATAATTTTTCTTTACATTTGTCATTAAAAAATTAAAATTTACATATGAATATTATTTACATATTACTCAGTTGCAAAACAATTTGTCTAAGTTAAATAATATGATCGATTAAATTTATTAAATAAATATATTATATTGAATATGTAATATAGAGAGAGAGAAAGAGAAAGAGAGAAAGAAAGATTATTTAAAAATATCATTTCAAAATGTTTTTTTGAATGTTTTAAAATATTAAACTATTTTTCCAATTGCTGCACTTATAAAATAACACATATTTAATATTTAACATATTTCAATTTTTATACAACCGTTCTTACATAGAGGATAGTAATTCAGAGATACTTTTATTGAAATATGCAAAAATAATTTCTTTTTTCTATTTACTACTTAAAACTTTTATTAGAGTTAATATTAGAGTTAATAATATTCTTTTTATTAGAGTTAATAATATTCTGTTACATTTTCTTGAATTTTCAAACGAATCATTTAGGTGTAATACGTAATTGTTCAGTGGTATTAAAAAGAGCTCTCTTGTTTGTTAATTATTAAATATTCCTTTTCCATATTTTGTCGTTCGACCGCACTTTTCAAAATAATTACATGCGATTGCGACATTTTCAACCGAAAATTAGGAAAAAAAAATTAATCAATCACATATATAGTAAAACATGTAAATCCCTTAATTTGGTACATTTTTTTAAAAATAAATAAAAAAATTGTCGAGTAATTATAAAACAAGCAATTAGAACTTATTTACAAAGTACTGATTTTATATAGTTTATTATTAAACCTCTCATTAATTCCAAAAAACAATTTAAAACAATCAAATTTATTTCTAAATGCTTATAATTTACAGTAAAAGACATTGTTAAAAAAACACGAAATATTTTTAAGAACAGGCACAAAACTAGGACATTAAATGTAATCGCATTTTATATTTTAAAAAAAATAGATTAAAACGCATAAAAAGGCATAGTAAAGCATAATAAAGGAATATAAATGTATAAAAATTGTCAAGAATAATCGTAAAAAATGGCTATATATCAATCCAGGGAATCAAATTTTACATGGACAATCATGAAATTCAATTAAAAATTTCAAATCAAAAAAAATGGCATCAGAAATTTACTATTGAACATAATCCAACAATTTCTACAAACTGTTAATTTACAAAAGACAAAACCAAGCCAAATTCATTTTTAAAAAATATCATTTTGAACAACGAAGTACTCCAAAAAACTCAATTAAATTTGAAAGACATCTTTTCATGGTTGAATATCATATAAGATAATTATTAGGCTGGTAGAAAAATAATTGCGGTTTATAACCATCAAATTCTTATACATTTATAGCTTTTTTGATTTTCCTATCTATTTTAAGTGGTCCAGAACTGATGGATAACTAACGCCTAACTTTTGTACAAGCTCTCGAATTGTTGTGTGTGGTTTTGATTCAAATAAACGTTCAGTTGGTCGTTATGAACTGAAAAAGGACACCCGCGAACTTCTTCATCGCCACAATCTTCAAAGCTCTCATCACCAGCATGAAATTTTTGGAACTACCATTGCACAATACTTTCCTTAACAGTACTCACATCAAAAACAGCCTTTAGTTTACAAGCAGTTTCTGCTGCTTTACAGTCCGTTTTGAACTCATACAAAAAATTCTCTTATTTGCATTTTTTTCATCTTTAATTCAATTGCCTGGTTTGAAGCAAAATTAATAATAAAACCAAAGTCGATGTTACTAAAATACATACCGAAAAATACACTCTAAAATGATATTCATATAAACACGATGAAATTACATTTTCATTGAAAAAATAAGATTAAAATTCAAAAAAAGAAAAACCGCAATTATTTTTCTAATATTTTATTATTGTGAAATCCTATGAGAACGTAGTTTATAAAAAGAAAATAATACTATTAAATTAGTCTAATAAGTTGACTCCTTTAACGTATGTAGTTGCTTTTTACTTAAGTATTATATCATTTTATTCTTTAAAATGAAAATTCTACAAAAAGAATGCGAATTTGCATATACGAAACCAAGTGAAAAAGTTTTATTAATGGGTTAAAAGTTTTAAAATTTAACATTTTGTTATCTATATAAATCTTAGGATGACACCTATCATCATACTCATCAAATTATTTGTTTTTGTCCCTAAAATCAGCATTTAAAAATAATTTATCTGAAATAAACAATGTAATGTTTACATGTGAACAAGTTACGCAATGGAATGTAATTTCAGCAACAGTTTTTATCTGTATTTAACGATTTTGATCAAGTTTGTGTTCAGTTTTAGTTGATCATAAACTATGATTATATTAGTTCATTAAATATGAAATGTTGGATTTCGAATCAAAAGTTTAGTTTATTTTATCTCAAACGAGAAGCAATACCATTAATCAAAGTAAGCGCCTAAATTATCGATACAGTTTTGGCATCTTAAAGATAGCTTGTTTATGCCAGCAGCGAAGAAATCTGAAGAGCGAGTGGAGATAAAATCTCGAAAGGCGTTTTTTATAACTTGTTGAGAATTGCATATTTTTCCTTGCAAGAAGTAGTTCAAAGCCTGAAAGTAGTCAGTTGTTGCAAGGTCTGACGAATACGCTAGATGACAGAGTTTCCAATTTCAGCTCCTATAGTTTGAGCAACGTCTGCGATATATGGTCGAGCATTGTCTTGCAAAAGGATTAGCCTTTTTCTGTTCACCAATTTCGGCTGCTTAATCGCAAGTATCTTCATCATTTCGTCCAATTGGTTACAGAAGACATTCGCTGTAATCGATTGACCAGGTTTAATGAAGCTAGAGTGTATAATACCGCTATATATTCTTTCTCTATTTTAAACATAATTGTAATTTTTTAGCTAAGTACTTAAAATAAAAACAGATTCGTTAAAAAAATATCAATCTTAAAGGTTGAATAAATTTAACCTTCTCCTGAAAAAATCTATATTTTAATGAAAATATTTCAATCGATTTGATAGTTTTGTTAAAGAATATTTGTTTAAAAAATAGACAGTTAAATCAAATTAATAAGTAGTTCTTAATATTTTTAGAATTTTTTATAAATTATTTTTTTGTGTTCAGGCTCGCTGTTAAAACAGTTATAGATTATTATTTATAATAACGATTTCCAATCTTATTCGAAAATTGCTTAAAGCATTTTTTCATTGCTGGGTCAATATGTTTTTGTTAGTAAGTAAACGATTTTATAATGCCATATAAAAAATATAGATAACAAATTTAAAAATATAATAATGTAAACATTTTATAAAAATACCTATGATTTATAATATTTTGAAACTGATATATAAAAATCGTCAAAATCTTTTCATCTACGGTATCCTTGTGGTCTTCGTCCTTTCCAATCAGTTGAGTGTTTGTTCCCCACTACCAGTTTCCACACGTTTTCTCTCTTAAGATAAATGTTAGGTACTCTAACATCGACCTGATGATGACACAAGTACCGAAACTAATGAGGAAAACAAACACTCAGCAGATCCAAAAAAGAAAAGACTACAATTATAACGTAATGGGATCACATGTATAAAAATATACAATTGTAACTGTATTATTTATTTTTTCGTATAAATTTACAAAATCTAGTAATAATCAAATTACAGGTAATCATAAAATCACTTCGAGATGTTCTTCTGTTAACTAATGCTATTTATTTATTTTTGAAGTAATTCATTTAGCATACTTATCAAAACAGTTATAAAATGGTCTTAAGTATAAGTAATAGGTTAGATTTTCCATCATTTTTATTAAAGAAATCGTAATTTATTATCATTAATTTATTATCGTTAATACAGCGTTGGACTACCAAACAGACTCCATTAGATTTGTTTGAAGATATTCAGTTTTAACCTATGTTTCGGCGCTTCATCTTTATCCAACCATTGTGCCGAATGCTTGTGATTATCAAAAAGTATACATTTTTTATCATATGTAACAGTACCGTGTAGATATGGTTCGCCTTTATGTCATGAGAACAAAAAAGGCAAGCTTCGAGACAATTTCTATTCTGACGCCCGCTTTCAATTCATGCGGAACCCATCTATCCAGCTTCTTTACCTTGCCGATTTATTTCAAATGTTTCAATATTATAAAAATAGTAACGTCAAACCCTACTGCTAATTCACTCGTAGTTTAAGATGGATTCGCTTCTACTACAGTTTTCAACACATCATTATCCATCTTGGTTTCAGGTCACCCGCGTGACTCATTTTTAAGGTTAAAATCACCAGAACAGAACTGATCAAACCATTGACGTACATATGCGTTCATTAACCGCATCCTTTTCAAACACTTTTTTTATATTTCGAGATGTCTGCGTTACATTCATTCCACGGCGGAATTCATATTCGAAAATAACACAAGTTTTGACTTATCTATTGTTTCAAAAAAAATGTTCTAAAAATTAATTGAATGTTAAATACAAAGAATGAAAATTTATACCTTCACAATAAAAAAAAAGCAAATGTCAATCGAAGTGAAATGTCAGAGATGGCAACTGTCAAACTTACATGTATGACTTAAGTAAAGCGGATATTTCATACTTAATAACCTAATATAATATCATTTCGGCACGATTTATTTACACTGCAGTAATTGCAATCAATATAGTAATTTTATTTTTTGTTAGAGAAAATTCATAATTTACAATAGTTAAACGATATAAAATACAAACTACTAGAAAAAAAATCAACCTACCAGCATGGATTTTCATTTTATTCGCCAGACCTTTTTATGGTGTAGGTTTACTGATATTTTTATTGGAATATTTATTTTAATTCTGGGTTTTTAGATTAACAAATATTAGAAAAGCCAACAGACTTAGATGTTATAAACGCAAAAAGCATATATATAAGTGAGTGTCTGTAAGAAATATTTCAGCAATGAAATAAAGAAATCATATTTCATATTTCAGTGGCGAGTCCTCCTGACCGTCGTACAACTAGAGACGATACCTCTTTGATTTCGGCACCGTCTAAAGATAGCAGAAATGGTCAGCTAGCCAGTGAGTATTTAGGTAATTTTCCTTGGCTTTCTTGTTGTTTTTCTATATGTTATAAATGTATGGTTGTACGTTATATATTTGAAAATATAATGTTATAATATAATCTATGTATATAAATATTTATTATTTTTGAACAGATAACTCCACTATAATTTCTACTAATCTTTACATTTAGAAATGTTATATTCTAATAAAAATGGTTTATTTTTTAGTATTATAATTCTCTAGAAACATTTTCGATCTTAGGTCTATGTACTGAAATGAAAGTTACCGCTTTTTGTTCTTAAAATAGTCTCAATCATTTGGATAATAAATAATTTTATTTTTAGTATATTAATACACTCAAAATTAAAATAAATTTATCTATGTAGAAATGCATAAATGAAAAATAATTTTCATTGCTTTTATTATCAAAAAACAATAAGCGTATGAAAATTAAACCGAATAAAATAAGAAAAATTTATAAAATGGTATAATTATTAGAAAGGAATCCCGAAAACCTAAACAACTCGAAAATCAAACTGAAACAAAGAAAAATAAAAATTTTCAAAATACTTTTGATTCAAATTAAGGATTTACAGATCATTTAAGCCGAAGAGGTCAATTAAATATATAAAACAATGTATTTATTACATATAATAAATTAATATGTAAATATAACAAATATAAGTAATGTAGTGATGTTTTACTTATGCTTCGTTTCATCGCTATGTTTTTGTTTCACAAACTAAATTCTTATATGTTTCAAAATGTATGCAATTATAATATAAATTTGATGAAAATCAGTCATTATATATATATATATATATATATATATATATATATATATATATATATATATGTATATACTTTATTAATAGTATGTTACTATTAAATATGAATATTTAATATTTTTTTAATTGTGATTTTATGTTTGTGTATGTTAAATTTCGTAAAATTATGTATAATAATATAACTTTTTCTTTCAGAGCAAGGCTCGCTGACGATAGTGAGACGCAGCAGCGGTAAAAAACCGAGCCGCGCTTCACCACCGTCACCTTCACCACCATCTGGCGACTCCATGGCCACCGCACATTCGCTTGACGAAGCTCTCGACGCGGTCGATCTTTCGACAGATAATTTGCCCCCCGTAGATACTCCGGATGCTTGCGACAAAGCAGCGCTCAGGTATATAATTTATTTATTAAAAAAAGAAAAAGTTTTCTTAAAAAATCACAGAATTTTTAAAATAAACGAATTAAACTTGCTTTATGTAAACAAATCCACTAAGTATACTGTTTTAAGTCACTAACCAAATTCAATGATAAAAAAATATTTTATTGAACTACAAGACACAATGTATTTCTGTTTTACAATTTGGCTTGCAAGAATCATATATAATATAAAAGAAGATAATATTTTTATTGATATTATAAAATAATGGTTTCGTTTTAGTCTTTTTAATATTTTATTGTTTTCAAACATAAAATTAAAAAAGTATTACTATAAATATATGTAAATTAGTTTAAAATTTTGTTCATTAAACGCTCTTGAATTATTTATGAATATTTACCATTATTTTGTATAAATTAATTAAAAATCATATGAACACATAGTTAAGCTTAATATAAATTCTGTCATAATTTTTATTAATACGAAATATGAATCTCAATACTTAAGAAGACAAAGATATTCAAATTATAAGGATAGATAAAGTCCATTTGCGCAAATAATATCAGCAGTTCAAGCAATAAATATTAGTCGCAAATTTAAATCACTTCTTTGGTACCGACGACTGAAAGAGCGGACATTTTAAATTATTACACAATATCATACAAATGACACGAATGATCAATTAATAAGTAAAACAAATAGATGAAGAATATAGCTTAACCCAAATTTCATATGCATTATACATCATTTTTTTTTTTAAAAAAAAAAACAAATTTACAAAAAAAAACATGTTTTTACTTACTAACATATATGCATATGTATATATTTTAACAATGTCCAAATTGGTATATATTAGCAATATCAAAACAGCTGTAATAGCTGATTATCTAAAACAATATCGTACAATCGTACATTTTACTGATGATTTCACATATTGATCATTTCACATGTACATTTTATCGTACATTGTACTGATGATTTCTGGTGTAGCACTTTTTGGGCGCTTAACACAAGAGCATCTTCCAAGCTTTCACAACCACATTTAAATTCTGCTGCTCATTTTTTTGATATTTAAACGAACCGGCACTATCACTCAACATATTTTTCATCTCATTAAACATTTCTGTTAATGTTGAGCATTCTTAAAAAATCGTATCATTGTATGATGTTCAATTTTATCCGTTTTAAAAATATACCGAGTGTGTTTAAACAGCTGTTTTCAGCAAGCTATTAAACAGATCAACTTAATATTTCACAGCTATTCATAAAACAGATGTAGAAAAAGAACGCAATAAAAATTTTCGACATAGCACTGATATCTATACTCCAGATCCCGAATTCTTCAAAATGCCCTCACATTTCGATAATACTTAAATGAAATATTGAATTGAATGGAATTCTTTATGATTTATACTAATTTTTTCAGATTGCGATGCTTGTTGCGACAACTTCAACGTGGTGAAATATCAGCAGAAGTGCTTCAGCGAAATTTACATTATGCAGCAAAAGTATTAGAAGCAGTTTTTATAGATGAAACAAAGTAAGTAAACATTTCATTTTGTCAATATTTCTCAAATAAATGCATTGTATAATTAATAAACAGCACACTTGTATGCAAAAATAAAACAAACCCAACTCCACGAAATATATTTATTTTTAAAAAGGATGATTACAAAAATATATAAATATTATCAAAAAATTAATTATGAAAAGTGTGTCGACTGTAATAAAACCAATTAACTTATTAAAAAAATTGAAATATAAATTCTTTTATACAGTAAATTAAATTAATAATTTTATTAAAAAAATATTTTTAAACAGGATTTATATATTTCTAATATTAAATGATTATGTATGTAAATAATTAATAACAGTGCATAATAATTATTACTGATTAATTTACTTGCATTTAATAATTATTTAATAAATATAACATAATAAATGTTGTGAATATTTTCAGAAAATGTAATGTTAATTAAATATAAATAAATGTAAATAAATTAATAATTGTTACAACGATCTTTTCTACGCTTAAATTAAAAATGTGATAAAAAATATTAAATATATTTATACAACAGGGTGTTATGTAAGTCAATAATAGTGGAATTAATTAAAGAACTTGAAAGATTATACAAGTTATTAAGTGTTATATTTTATTTTTTTTACAGATATATAATATCAGTTATTATTTAATATTTATGAATGCATCAAATATTTTTGGGAAATAAACGAACTAATATTAATTAAATTAATATTATTTTTCTGCTCATTGGATTTATAATTAAAATATTTAGTATTATAATAAAGCAAATCTTATAAGAGTCTAAACTTTGTGATGAGAATAATTAAAGATTGTCAATCTAAATAAAAGAAAAATTTTAGTTGATAACAGTAAACCCATTATTATAATACGATGGAAACATATAGGATCAAATGTAATCATGAAATAGAGAAATATCGAACACATGTGGAAACATTTATACAAAAAAAACTTCCAATTTTGTATTTATATTTAAATCATTTGTGAGATATCCAGAATGTTCGGAATTTAATGTATACAACTTGGAATAATTTTTAGTTTTCTTTTTTTGGAACGATTGATTGTAGGTGTTAAATTAAATGAGATAATTTGAAAAATCGGGTAGGAGAATAACCAATTTCTCATATAAGCTCATACCTGGAACGAATTGCAATCCTACTTATTAAATTCATAACCTTCAAAAGCAAAACACTTCAAGTAAAGTTCGTGGAAAGTAGTCTGTAAAATCTTTGTTTCTTATAAAATTTCTACCCCCAAATTTATTGTTCTAACTAGAGCGAATTTATAATTATTTGCCTTATTATAGATAAATGTATATTTGTAAACATATAATAATATTGTTTATTATTTGAAAATCATTACTTTTTAAAAAGAACATATTATAAACATTATACAATACAGAAAATGGTTTCCTTATCATATTATTATAATTTTTTATTTTCATATTTAAACTGTTTATACAATTTATTTACTTAGTATTATGACTTAGAACTAAACAAATATTAACATTATTTATAAATTATCCACTTAAAATTTTATTTTAATATTTTAGAAAATTCTATAAACATCAATTCACCTTTCAGTTCTTTCATTTATATAAGAGAAAGGAGAAAAATAATTATTATTTTACTTTTATAATTAATTATTAAAGTTCTTTTTGATTTATTATACATTTTCGTATGTTGAAAAAAAATGAATCCCGTCATAATAAAATATTATAATTAGTATAAATATTATTTCAATATATAAAAAAAAATGAATAAAATAATTTTTCAGTAAATTTTATATCGGGAAAAAATGTGAAATTTAATAGTAATTTGTTACAAGAGTAATTCTAATACTCTTTTGTAGTTAGCACTCATTTCATTTTCAAATTGTGTTCTGGTACCATTTATCAAAAATTGTAGATCTTTTTTCTATGATTTATCAGCAGAAAACCTGACCGATGGCATTTTCAAAAATATTATTTCATCTTTCCGGGTAGTACAGGTATCTTCAATTAATAACCTATAAATTATAGTAACGAAAAACATTCATATGTATTTCTTTTGATATTGGCTGGTTTTTTAACACAATATGGAAGTTCAGTTCCTTTATGCAACATTTTTAGACAATTAGTTAACAGTAAGTGTTCTTATAGACTACAACAATTAATTGAATATTTTTTCAAATAAAGTCTACCTTTATATTAACTTAAATATACATTATCTAAACTTTAATTCATATAATTTTATTTCACGACAAATTATATCATATAAATTTAAAAATAAATTTACATATATAATAAATATTCTTAATGGCCAATTTGTAATATTTATAATTTTAAATCTGAAATAAAAATTACTTTTCAACGATAAAACTATTGGGTGTTGGAAATAATTCGTAGCGTTTCCTTCATGAAAAAAGATCGTTTATTTTAAATGAAATTGAAAAAGCATATCATTCAAAGTATTGTCCAACGTTAGCCACTACTTTTTCCCATCTTTTGGGTAGGAGACGAATACCGCGTCGGAAGAACGCCTCTTCTTTAAATGCAATCCACGAATCGACCCATTTTTTGCAATCTTCATAAGAAGAGAGCTTCTGCCCAGACAAACCATGACTCAACGATCGAAACAAGTGGTAATCAGAAAGAGTAGTATCTAGAGAAGACGCCAGGTGGGGTAGGACTTCCCATTTGAGCGTTTCCAAGTACGTTTTGACCGGTTTTGGGACGTGCGGGCGAGCATTGTCGTATTTTTCAAAGTATTCCGGCCATTTTTCCTTCAATACACGGCTCAAGCGCATCAATTGTAGTCGATAGCGATCCCCAGTGATGGTTTCATTCGGTTTAAGCAGCTCATAGTACATCACATCCTTATTATCCCATCAAATACAGAGCATGAGCTTGAATCCATGGATATTTGGCTACACCGTAGATGTTGATGATTGTTCAGGCTTAACCCATGACTTTCTGCGCTTGGGATTGTCGTAATTGATCCACTTTTTATCGCCCGTGACAACTCGATGCAAAAATCTCTTCCTTTTCTCCCGATGAAGCAGCAGTTCACATGTAGAAAAACGTCTTTCAACGTCCATCGGTTTCAATTCGTATGGGACCCAATTTACTTGCTTTTGGATCATTTCCATGGCTTTAAGGCGTTTTCCTACCGTTGACAAGTCAACTCCCGACGATTCAGACAATTCTTGAAGTGTTTGACATGGATCTTCATTAAGCAATGCCTCCAATTCTTCATCGTCAAACTTTTTCGACTGTCCAGGTCGTTCCTTGTCTTCCAAGTCGAAATCACCACTTTTAAAACGTGCAAACCACTTTCGACACGTTTGCTCAGCTAGAGCATGATCACCATAAACTTCCACTAAAATACGATGACTTTCGGCAGCACTGTTTTTCATGTTAAAGTAATGAAGTAAAACTCCCCGAAAAAACATTTTTTCCGACACGAAATTCGACATATTCAATAAAGTACAAAGTGTTGTTATTTACGCTCCAACCAAATGACATATACTGAAACTGACGCCTAAGGACTGCTGTTTTGCGGATGGCGTACTACCTACGCCATCTCTTAAACGCTACGAATTAATTCCAACACCTAATACTATATCTTCATCTATCAACAAATTATTATTTTTACGTGCCTTTCAATAACAAATTTCTTAAATTTCTTTAGCATTGTATAAAAATATATACAATTTCATTATAAAGACTATATATATATATATATATATATATATATACAGATATATAGATACAGATACAGATAGATAGATAGATAAAGTAATAATAAACTTATTTAATAAAAAAAGTAATATTTTCTGCCTAATGTTTAATTTAAACAAACATTTTCACATGTATCTTTATATATATATATATATATATATATATATATATATATATATATATATATATATATATATATATATATATAAAAGATTATGTTGTTTAAAAACTATTATCAGTGGTAATTCGTTATGTTTAATTAAACCTTAATAGGATATTTTAACTTATCATTTAATATAAAATGTTAAAACTTTTTATATTTATTTAATTAAATATTTTAGCATACATTTTTAAATATATAACCATTTAACAAAAAGAAACTATACAATGCAAATTAATTAAACTAACATGTTAAACTGGAAATAAATTTAAAAAAATCTGTTAATCATATTAATGTACATTAACAAGAATAATATTCTAGTACGTTCTGTACACATTCTTATGTTTTTTCATTGAAGCAATTTGTATATAATAATTTCACAGCAAACGATCTTTATTCAAAAATATACTCTTCCTAACTGCTCCTTGTACTTGATTCATTCACAAGCATCGTAATAACCGACTCAGTTTCCTTAAAAACTTTTGCGTATGCGTTGAGTAACGTTTGTCGTTACGTCATTGGTTGTGTTCTGACGCTGCGTCTGACAGGGAGACACGTGGTCCGGAGGATTCGTCAACCAGTTCAAGGGAACCAGGGACGAAGCGTCCCTCAGCGCGGCCATCGGCTGCGATCAGTGCCGTTGGTGTTCAAAGAAGACGCCTGCGGACGCCCGTCTGGGCAAGGTCAAGGCACATACTCTCAGTTTTTCATTCATAACTGTCTCTTACAACTAACCCTTATTCTTTCTAATAACATTTCTTCTTTAATACATCCCGTTCTATTCATATATTTCCTACATCTCATTTTTTTAGAACTTTATTAAAGTTAATTGTTTTTCTTCAGTTTGCATTTTAAATAAGTCTTATATTTCGTTTTATTAGCAAAATAGAAAAATATTTACCCTATCCTTTTATATATTTTTTAGTATAACTTGGGACGTATAAAATTTATTTTTACTCTGTAAAACATTTCACTTTTATTATTAGAATTGTTTTCAACACACATGTTTTGATTAGATGCTTTATAATTAATAAAACGTATGATAATAAAATTATTAATGATAACAATCCATTATATTATGCTAAAAGTTTCTCAACAAAGATGATATATAAAATAACACCATTATTTTAAAATTTTTTTTTACTTAATTCATTAAAAAAATGACAAAATTAGATAGACTGAAGTACAGGTTCGGGTATATATATATATATATATATATATATATATATATATATAAACTAATATGTATATATATATATATATATACATATTAGTTTTAATTTACCCTGAAAAATCTAATATAGTAAGTTCAGATCTCTGTTCAGTCATATATATTTTTCATTAGTGAAAATATGGTGAATTGAAATTGCCCAAGGGATAGCCTTCGTCATGAAATGCCCTGTTAAAAGGACATCGACCTTGAAGGTTAAAAGGCGTTCGTGCTATTAATGTCACACAATACTATATGTATATATATATATATATATATATATATATATATACATATACATATATATATATATATATATATATATATATATATATATATTTAAGCTATATCCTAATACATATCGGTTTACGTATTATTGTAACATTTATTTATCATTTTATTCGACTTTAATTGCGTTCTAACATGCCAAATACGACGTAATGTTTTCATTTTTTCTAACAATTTAAAGTATACACAAATAAAAAGTCTCTATTATCTTATTTTTTCGTTGATAGTATAAATGTTATTATAATTTAATCAAACCAAATATTTAAACTTGATTTTTTTAAAAAAACTAGCATTAATTATATTTTTTCTCAGTAGTACAAATGTTTCTATATATATATATATATATATATATATATATATATATATATATATATATATACATAAAAGTAAACGTTTCCAATTAATAATCATTTTAAGAATTATGTTTCTTCTTGCTATCTTCAGAAAAATAATATATTTTTCATTTAATAAATTTAAAGAGTATCTATTTGTAATCATTCATTCTTGATTATCTATTATTAAAGAAGAGATCAGTCTCTATCATTATATTAAATAATAATATAAAACACATAAAATGTTTGCACAAATGTTGTCCACAAAAATTAATCTTAACTCAAAATTAGTCTTAAAAGTTTGGTAAGAAACTAATAAAAAAAAATTTGCTATGAACATTATAGTATTTACAAAATTATCATTGACAGGAGTTAGAATTTATGTGTTATCTAATAGTATTTTTTAAAATAAACAGTTAAATGAAGAAAGAGCATGTGTTTAATATCTAAACGAATATTCGTAAGAACATAAATTATAAAATCATATCACCCCAAGTGATTGAAATATTTAATAACTAGTTCACACTCAGAGATACGAACAAGTTTCCATTTAAATTATTTATTTCGGTAAATAAATAAATTTAAAGAAATCTAATAGAAATAGTAATTTTTTTTATAAAAAAATAATTTAAACAAGATAAATACTTTGTCTTTGCTTGATTTGAACCAACAACCGTTGTACTTAAAGAATAAATCATACTCGTATATTACTTATATATTAAAACCGACTAAAATTGAAAAGAAAACAAACACATAGGAATTTCTATTAGTTTTCTATATGAAATATTATTATTAGACAACAGATAACCGTAATTAAATGACAGTGTTTATTCATGTTTTACGATTCTTATCACAGTACTGTTTGTTTAATTGATAAATAGTACAAACGTAAATAACGAGAAAAGAACGTTAATTGCTTTTCATGGCTGGAAAGTATGTCAATTTGTAAAATACAAAATATATAATAATAATTATTTGTAAGTTATCAGGACTTGAATTTCGTTCATATATTTTAAATCAACAGCTTGCGTTCTACCCCCTTACTCATTTTGATAATGATTGGTTAGTCTTCTTAGATTAATTATAACTAATCACATGTAATCAGTAAGTTAATGAAAGTTTTTTATACAATTTTGTTTATTTAAACTTTATTACAAGAAATAATTATTCTTATCTTTGCTAAACTTATTGATTTTGGATCTTTAACTTTATTTTCAAATAAAAATATTTTTTCTGTAATAATTTTCTGTAAATTTTCTATCAGATTATTTATACATTTCTGGAAAATAATGTTTATCTGAATCAGCTAAGTATAAGTAATGATCAATGCCAAACGATACTAAAACTCATAAAACTAAGCAGTGTACATAAAAAATAGGTAATTACTATATAATATTATGTTGGTAGGAAAATAATTGCGATTTTTGTTTTTTGAAATCTAAACTTAGTTTTTCCAATGAAAGTGTCATTTCCTCGTGTTGATGTTAATATCATTTTAAAATGAATTTTTTGAGCTCTATTTCCGTAACATCGAATTTGATTTTATTATTAATTTTGCTTCAAATTGGGCTATTAAATTAAAAATTGAATAGAAGCAAATAAAAGCATTTTTTTGTAAGAGTTGAAAACGGGTGGTAAAGCAACAGAAACTGCTCATAAACTAAACAATGCTTTTGTTGTGAATACTATATCTGTTGTTTTGGGGATGAGAGTCTTGACAATGAATAAAGTCGCGGGAATCCTTCTTCAGTTCATAACGACCAATTGAAAGTGTTTGTTGAATCAAAACCACGCACAACAATTCGAGAGCTTGCACAAAAGTTAAGTGTTAGAATTTGAAGGTAATAAACCGCAATTATTTTTTATCCTGCTGATATTTAGTCATATATTTATTTTTTAAGCGTATGAGATGTTTTAGATACAATTTATATTTTTACATTCGTCTATATTTTAAATAGGTAGTTTTTAAATATTTTAGTATTATTTGTTTAAATATGTCATTCATACACACATATACATACACACACACACACATATATATATATATATATATATATATATATATATATATATATGTATATTTGTATCCCTATATCCATGTTTGTATGAAATTAAGCATTTTATTTATATCAACATTCAAGATTTGTACTTTGATGTACAATGTATTATTTTGGACACGATGTTGTAATTTTCGAGGAAATTCATTCCGAAAATAGAAAATGTGACAATTATTAAACATTCCACCCAGAATTTTAAATAACAATTCGGTTATTTAAACAAGTCGAGATGAGAAATTAAAGTATATTATTAGAATAGCATGTTAATATAGACTTGTAATTCGTATACAGAATTATTCATGGTTATTTCTTATAATTGTTTCTATATATAGATTTCATAAAGACAATAACTTGTACACACATATTCAAACACGAAAAATGACATTACTGACTTACAAATAAAAAAAAGCATATATATTAGCTCACATAGCACATCGATGACCTATAAAGTAACTACCCCGGCTGTATTTACCAATCTGAATAATTAAATGACACACGTACACATAGATAGAAATATATATGTACACGATGCTTAATTGCTTTTTGGGGAGGGTTTCGTTTCAATGACACGATCATGAGAAAACAGTCTATCGTGAATACTCGAGGGTGTAAGAACAGAAAGTTTCTACTTATTTGTGTTGCTTGTTGTTAAGTTCGTACGTTTTGAATAATAACGGAGCCTCCATGGATATATACACTAGGATCGCATCGGAACTAGTGCAACTTATAATCCGGTATATTTATATAGATGTCTTAATTTTATTGAACAATATTTAAATACACATTTTATATGTATTCCTCATACACGGTGTAATTATTCATTAATAACACATGTAATATATCAATTCCATTTTATTAGAAGTCTATCAATAGAAAAGTTTTCAAATTATAACATGACGCACAATCATGATATTAAAACACCGTACTCACTTAAATGTATATAATGTTATTATATGATCATGTCTTAACTCTCTATGATACAAGAAAAGCACATATAAAAACTGATAATTTATTTATTAATTTTATAAACAGTTTATTGAGTTTCAGAAATATTTCGTTTTCGATTATATCAGTTAAAATATATTCATTAATATCACCTATTAATCGTAAAATTAAACATGTTAACATCAATTATAATCATATAACAATGTTTATATATATATATATATATATATATACACACATACATGTATATATATATATATATACACACACATACATGTGTGTATATATATATATATATATATATATATATACACACATACATGTATATATATATATATATATACACACACATACATGTGTGTATATATATATATATATATATATATATATATATACACACATACATGTGTATATATATATATGCGCACATAATGTTATTTTTAAATATTTTATTTCCTTATAGATACCAATATCTTAATGACAAGAAAATAATACAATTATACATTAATTCGTTCAGATACGAATACTAATTAGCTGTTAAAATAAAATTTTGTTATATTTAAGCGCTGTTTAACATATTATAGATTGTTCATTTTGGTATTATTTGAGATCCCTAGTAATATTTTGTTTCAGACTGTTGTGTTTATCATAGTTTTCTACTGCAAATATAGCAATCTCCAACTAACTTAGCAGTCCGAACGAAAACGATACCAGGATTGTATATATATATATATATATATATATATATATATATATATATAAACGATCTGCAGGAATATAAATAACAATTAATTGTTAACCATAGATAAGTTAAAACAATAATTAAGGAACTATTTTATCAATTAAATTAATAACAATAGGAATATATTGTCTCCAATTTATATATATATATATATATATATATATATACGAGTATATATATACACTTATTTATAAATCACATCTTTTATATACTTGCCTAATTTTGAATTTGATGAACTTCTAACATCAAGTTTATAAATATACACAGTTCCATAGAAAATACTGATTTCGAATAATGTTTTCATTAATAACAAATATTAATTATTTAATAATATTCATAATAAAAAATCATTATTTAAATTTATGGAAATTTTGATGTAATTTGAAGTGTTTCACACTTATTTGAAGTAATATATAGTAAGTAACATATGCTATGTCTTAATACATATTATTTTCTCTCTCTGTATATATATATATATATATATAAATGTATATGTATATATATATATATATATATGTATATATATATATACATATATATGTATATATATATATATATATATCAACATCAGTAGCAGCACTCTCTGTCAATCCTTTGCTGGATGAAGGCCTCTTCCATGATATTTCATTTTGTACGATTGAATACCTCTCTTCTCCACTGATTTAAAATAAAATTTTTTATTTCCTTATCCCACCTGTTCATTATCTCTTTTTTGGTCTTTTTATAATCTTTGGTTTCCAGTTAATAATTTCTGTTGTTCATCGATTTTCTTCTCTTCTTACAACACACCCCGTCCATTTCCATTTCATTGTCTTTATTCTTATTATTACATCTTTGACTCCTGTGTGTTTTCGTATCCATTTTATTCTCTTCCTATCTCTTCTTGTTATTCTTAGCATACATATTTCCATACTTCTCTGTGTTGTTTGGAGTCTGGATGGTTTTGACGTTAAGCAAACATGTTTCGCTGCCGTGTGTAAGAACTGGTAGTATACATTGATCAAAGACTTTTTTTTCAAATAGAGTGAGATTGTTGATTTAAATACCAAGGTGTTTCTTCCAAACGAGCTCCAGCCCATTTTTATTCTCTTGTTTACTTCTTTATTAATGATCAATATATGTTAATAAGATGGCCTAGATAGACAAGCTTCATAACTTCTTTTATTTCTGTTCCTTTTATTTCGATTTTCTTCGGGCAGACAAACGCATTGACCAACACTTGTTTTTGGATGGTTCATGTTTAGGCCAATTTTCTGACTGGCATCATCTAAGTTTCTATCCTCTTTTGTAGCTCTTCCGGAGTATTTACTAAGATAACGGCATTATCAGCAAAAAGAAGGTGACTTAATCTTTCGCCTTTTATTTCGATTCCTTTGTCCTCCCAGTCAAGCGATTTGAATACTTCTTCTAAAGCTATAGTAAATAATTTCAGCGAAATTGCATCTCTCTTTCTTATACCTTTCTCGATTTTTATCTTTTTTGTTCCTTCCTGTAGCTTCACTGTCAAGGTTGCAATCTTGTAGGTGTCTAGCAACTCGACAAATGTGTCGAATGTGTGCTCTATGCCTTGGTTCTTCAAAGCAAATATGACCGTTGATGTGGTGATAGTCTAACACCTTTTAGTCTATAAATCCAAGACACACTGGTATTTGGTATTAATTTGACCGGCTAATTCCTGCCCTCACTATCTGAATGTCATCAATTGTACTAAATCCACGTCGAAATCCTGCTTGTTCCCTTGATTGAACGAAATCTAACTGCGCTTGTAGACGTTTTGAAATTAATTTTGTAAATATCTTATATATTGTAGGTAATAGTGGTATAGAAGAATTTTTTTGGTATAGAAGAATTACGGTGCTTCATTCCATTTATCTGGTATAGTTTTTTTTATACACGATGTGAATATATCGGGGAAATTTTTTTCAGTTTTTTCATTACTCACCTCTCGGGAGGAGAGCGAGGTCGCATCTTGGTGATGAATTAGAGGAAATTCAGGGTACCTGCGAGAAGAACCTCTTACAGTTCCGTCTAATTGTAATTTATTTTTAAATCTCCATTCACTCACTAATTTGTTTTGTGAATTTGAAAAATAAATTTATTTACGTTTTAATACAGTTAACAATATATTAAAAGTATATAATATTCTAGGACTGTTAATTTACTCATCGATTTTTTACATTTTAGGTAGATATATCTCAATATTTTGTTAACAGTACACGAAACTTATTACAACTTTATTACCAATATCGACAGACTTACATCACAAAACATTTATCAAATATTTGTGTGTATGTGTATGCGTGCTGTAAATATATCTATGTATAAATAAATGTGTGTTTATGTTCAATGTACTACAATTTCTTTAATAATGTTTTTAATGAAAAATTACCTCGATGTACTAAACAAACGTTAATTTTTGTCACTTGTAAATTAGATATAAATGTCGTGTTTATAATATTTACATGTCTTCTTCGTGCGCCCAATGTGAATATTTTATTAATTTTCATAACATTTGATACACATATAAGTTCATGACATATCCAAAAATAAAATCAATACTATCTTTTTTTAACATTAAAGTACCTTTTATATGGAGAATAGCCTCGTCTCGTATTTCAGTAAAATATATATATATATACATATATATATTTGTATATATATATATATATATTTGTATATATATAAATGTGAATGTACCTGTGAATATCTACATTATGATACAAAAAAATAACCACTTAACTATTAAGAAAAATTCAGGAAATTATAAAAAAAATATCTATATATTCATACATTACATAATTTTATATATGTGTATTTCTTGTTTAAAATTAAACGAGACACTAATTAGTATTAAGTAGGAATCAAATGAAATGTAATCTTTGAAAACATTTTATGTTCATAAAATCATATATTTTATATTAGAATCGTATGCTATAATTAAAAAAAAATATATAGAAAACCATCTTTTATGTGTTTCGTCTTATAGGCTGATTTACTTTAAAATAAATATTTTGTTTTATCTAGAGATCCATCAAGGAGTTGTTCTTTGGATATACTTTTTTCTTATTCTTTTATAGATATTATTTCCGATTAATTACTGTCCGGTGGATTATTTATTTTGATAGTTTATCTCTTTACGATAACTCAGTATTTATTCAATTATTTATTAGAATTCATTTGGAAAAAAGCAATCATCCTAGAATGACGCACGTTAAAATCAATTACAGTGACAAAAAATATAATACCGAGGATAATGAACATTTAATATATATTTAATATATATATATATATATATATATATATATAAAATATATATATATATATATATATATTTAATATATATATAAATATTAAATATATATATATATATATACATATATTTAATATATATATATATATATATATATATATATAAAATATATATATATATATATATATGTGTGTGTGTGTGTGTGTATGTATAAGGAGAGAGACAGCGATTTTATACATATATGACTAATTTTTTTCTTAAACTTTCAAGACTGATTTATTAACATCATAATATTGATAAAAAAATCTTATAATAAATACTAAATATATCTTTAATATAATTATATATATATATATATATATATATAGAGAGAGAGAGAGAGAGAGAGAGAAAATAGATATAGAGACAGGTAGGTAGATAAATTTTGGTGTGTTTTATTATTGTATCATTAAATTAAATTATTATTTGTATTTTCGATTTATGTCAGTATATATAGGTGATTCAATTTAGGCTTCTACATGGAAGTATTAAAAAAGAAAATAAAAATTACAGATTAAAAAATTTATGTTATTTTTTATTTGGTATTTTAGTTCATTTCAATACTAAAATACTTAATGGGAGATAACATGTATTTTTTTCTAATTTGTACGTTTTTTTTTAAAATAATTTCGTGTGGAAGTCCTACTTGAGTCACCCTATATAGTACAGTAATATTTATCATAATTCTATATTTCTTTCAATTATCTCAATCATATTTTCTCTAGCCTTATTCTTCCTACTTTCATAAAGTATAGAATGAAAAACTGATGATTAGTACACAGTGCAAACAATATTATAGAAAATTTAACCAATCTGATTTTTTACTTTTGCACGTTTACATTTCTAGTGCTTTTTGTAGCATGTTTTTGGCAAAATTTTGTTAACACTTATTTCATTTTTTTTTATTTATTTGTACGTTATTTATTTTGTTTATTTTTAGTTTCATTTCTCTCCTTGCTATTTAGATTATACTTTTTTATATTCCTCCATTAATATAACTATTTCGTGATGTTGAAATTATCATAGATATGCAAAAGTAAGTACATTTGATCAGTGAGTATAATTTTTTAATGATTTAAGCAGGAAAACTATGTGTACTCGTACATATGTTTAACACATATATTTCATACAATTTATTTAGTAAGTGTAGTAGATGTGTTGTACACTATATATAATCATCTATTATTTTTATCAATATCTAATATACATATTATTTACTGTACAGACGGTTGGCAGATGAAGATGATGAACTATCAGAAGTACAGCCAGATGCAGTACCGCCAGAAGTACGAGAATGGTTAGCGTCGACATTTACAAGACAGATGGCAACGACAAGGCGCAAGAATGATGAGAAACCGAAGTTCCGGTCTGTAGCTCACGCGATTCGAGCTGGAATATTTGTCGATCGGATATATAGACGAGTTTCTAGTACAGCAATGATGCAGTTCCCTCCAGAAGTGGTCAAAGTGTTAAAAGTAATTATTATATTAAGCAGATATGAATAATGATTATAAATATACAATAATTACTGTTTTTAACGATATAACAAGATATGTTTCTGCATGTCAAACATTAAATCATACAAATTATGGTTATTTATTACCGCTTTAAACTTTTTATGCTTATTTTTTATTTAGCTTGTAAGAAAATATTCTCTAAATCATATTTCTTTTAAAAAAATAATTTTTTTATTCATTTATTTAATTATATAAACTTATTTCTTCATATGAATAGCGTATTTCACAAACTGTAAATAATATGGATATAAAAAAAGCAAAATATTCTCTTAATTTAAAAACTGGGGTGTATAAAAAATATAAAGTTTCATAACGAAAAATATTAAATTAGACTATTAGATTCTAACATATAATAAAGTAAAAAAATATTTATTTTATTTTTATCAGCGTCTACGTCTTTCCCTTTCTCTCTCTCTCTCTCTCTCTTTCTATATATATATATATATATGTACATATATATATATATATGAACGGTGTTTTAATACGAAAAAAAAAATTTTTGTCTTCAGACACTAGACGATTGGTCATTTGATGTATTTGGATTAAGTGAAGCTGCTTCAGGACAACCTGTCAAATATTTAGGGTACGATCTCTTAAACAGATATGGAATTATTCACAAATTCAAGGTAAATATTAATATTTATTTATATTGTATTATTTAAGTAAATGGGGTTTTTAATATCTACAAAAGTAATAAAAAGTTTATAATGTTATTTTCTCGAAAAACGCTTCATTCCGGTCAAGGAACCTTTAAAATTTAATTTTTTTATACCTCTATTCTCTTCAAAATATATAAAATATTTATTGTATATCAACAATTTTACATTCAAGTAATTACAAAAATATTTTGTTACATAACGGTGAATTTAAAACCCTAATTAATTTTTTATTTTTTAACACAGTTTCGTTATGATTCGAACATTTTAATATTCCTTACTAAAGTTTTGTTCGAACGAATTTGTCGTTTAAAAGTTTCATTACAAACAATAATATTTTCAAAATAATATATTCAGCAAAATATGAAACGTTTCCTTTTTGTATTTGATCATAAATTTAAAATCTATTTTAACGCTCTTAAATTCTAATTTTAAAAGCAATTAAAAGTGTAATAGAGGTTTAATAAACGATAAATCAAAACGAGCAATATAGTGTTGAAACTTTATTACTGATTTTTATTATTTTTTAAAAAAACAATATTAATATACAAAAGTGTGTATTAAAGCAAGAATTAAAAAAAATGGTTACTGTGTTGTTTTTTAATAGATAATTATTACTTTTCGTATATTAAAGAATATATATATATATATATATATATATATATATATATATATATATATATATATATACATACATATATATATATATGTGTGTGTGTGTGTATGTATATAGACAAAATCAAAAAATAAAATAGTACCATTATCCACTAATAATAATTCCGATTTTAGGTGCCACCTTCTACTGTAGAAGGATTTCTTGGCCGTATTGAAGAAGGATACTGTCGATATAGGAATCCATATCATAATAATTTACATGCTGCCGATGTAGCACAAACAACTCATTTCATGTTATGTCAAACAGGTTTAATGGTATTAGACTTTTTTTACTATTTATCTTAACTTTAGTGTAATATAATATATACAACAGATATTAAAACGAAAATAATGGAAGCGAAATGATAAAAAACTATTAGTTTCAAATTATAGTACTGTTTTGCTGTAATATTTTATATTCTGAAGAGGTTTTTGTATTTTATTCTCTATGATAAACTTTAAAATAAATTAATTTTATTTATAAATGTAATCATTGATAAGTCTATTTGACGTAGAAATTAAATTATGTACGTTGGTCGTCTGATAAGTTTGGTAAATTTGATAACGTCACGACTATCAAGCGTAACTCTTCAAACTAGCATAGGCAAAATTTCAGTCAGAAACGACACGTTGTTCACGTTCTACAGATGTTTGAAGCGAGCATTGTAGCAGTTGCAGCCAAAATGTACAAAATGAGTAGGCCTTTTTGCGTCGATTCGTCATTGTGGATGAGACATAGATCCATCACTACACAGCTAAGTCGAAGCAGTATTCAAAGCAGTAGACAAAGACCTGTGAAAGTGCGCCGAAGCAAGCGAAAATTGTTTTTCGGCTGGGAAGATGATGGTCACTGTTTTTTTAGAATTTCCAAGGAATCCTTCTGATCAAATACTTAATGAAGGGAAAAACGATAACAGGACCCTGTTATGCAACATTATTAGACCGTTTTAAAGAAGATCTGAAACAAAAACTGCTAAGATTGATCCACGAAAATGTACTCTTTCACCAGGACAACGCGTCGCCCCATAAATCGACCGTCGCAATGGCAAAATTACAAGAATTAGGCTTTGAATTGATTCCTCATCCACCTTATTTTCCGGACTTGGCCCCATACAACTTCTTCCCTTTCTCGAACTTGAAAATTTTCCTCAGTGAAAAAAATTCTTGTCGAATGAGGATGCCATCGCCCCCATCAATGCGTATTTTGCAGACTCGCTTGACCAAGTATATAGCCCTCAATGGGGACTATATTGAGAAATGAAATCGATTTTTTCCAAAAAACGGTGTTTAACTTTCTTTTTTCGCATACTTATCAAACGATCCTTGTAATTGTATAAAAAAATATAACATTTCCTTAAAATAGTCTAATAATCGCAACATTTCTATAATAGTTTTATCCCACAATAAAATTATTCTAATATATTTAATATTCTTAATTAGTTGTTTAATGTAATTAAAACTGTTCGCGATTTAAACTTTATTTACATATTTCAGAACTGGTTAACAGATTTGGAAATATTTGCTGTGCTTATAGCAGCTCTTATTCATGATTATGAGCACACTGGAACAACAAATAATTTCCATGTTATGTCTGGATCAGAAACAGCATTATTATACAATGATCGAGCAGTATTAGAAAATCACCACATTAGTGCAGCGTTTAGGTAAATTAATTTTCAGATAAATGTGTTTTATTTATACAAATATACATTCATACACACTAATAAAAATTATTCGTTCCAGAGTAATGAAAGAAGACGAATGTAATATCTTACAAAATATGTCGCGAGAAGAGTATAGAGAATTTCGAACATTAGTAATAGATATGGTTCTCGCAACGGACATGAGCTTCCATTTTCAACAAATCAAAAATATGAAAAATCTCATATCTCTAACGGAACCTGTAATAGATAAATCAAAAGCTGTTTCATTAGTTTTACATTGTTGTGATATATCACATCCAGCTAAAGTAAGTTTACACAAAAATATACTGTAAACTATTTAATTGATAGGAGTAAAAATAAGTAGTCTTTATTAAATAGAATATCGTATATTAAAATATACATGTATGAAATAATGAATATAAAAACATAACTTTATAAATATTAACCTATTTAGAGAAACATTTCTAATTTCGAATCTTGTTTTAAAATGAATATTTTATGAAATATATATATATATATATATATAATAAAATCGATGCAGTCATATAATGTTATTAAAAAACTCGTATTTTTATTTAGAAATGGGATGTACATAATCGCTGGACTATGTTATTATTAGAAGAATTCTTCCAACAAGGTGATAAGGAAAAAGAATTAGGATTACCATTTAGCCCACTCTGTGACAGAAATAATACTCTTGTGGCAGAATCTCAAATAGGTAAGCAATTTCTGTATAAATAATTGAAATTTATTTTTTAAAATATTAGGTTGGTAGGAAAATAATTGCGGTTTTTTTCCTGAATTTTTATCTTAATTTTTTTTAATGAAATTGTCATTTCCTCGTGTTCATGTTAATATTATTTTAAAGTGCGTTTTTAGGTTTGTATTTCTGTAACATCGACTTTGGTATTATTATTAATTTTGCTTCAAATTAGGCAATTAAATTAAAATGGAAAAGAAACAAATAAGAGCAAATAGAAACTGCTGGTAAATTAAACGATTCTTTTGATGTGGGTACTGTTAAGTAACGCACTGTGCAATGGTGGTTTCAAAACTCTCGTGGTAGGGACGAGAGCCTTGAAAATGAGGAAGGACCCGGGCGTCATTCTTTAGTTCATAACGATCAACTGAAGGCGTTAGTTGAATCAAAACTAAGGACAACAATTCGATAACTTTCACAAGAGTTAGACGTTAGTTATTCAATAGTTCTGCGCCATTTAAAACAGCTACAAAAATCAAAAAAGCTTGACAAATGGGTGACATAAACCGCAATTATTTTTCTACCAACCTAATAAAAGTTTACATATCCAGTTACAACGAAGCATAATTTCTATTTAATATTCAAGGTTTCATTGAATTCATTGTCGAACCAAGCATGGCAATTTGCAATGATATGCTTGAAGCTATTCTTGGTCCTGTGGCTTCAAGTGGTTCTTCATCAGCCGCGGACTCACAAGAATCCATCCAAGAAAATGAAGTATCACCAAGTCGTTCGAAAAATGGTAATTTTAATTAAATTGTTATAATATAAATTATAATCTTATATACTAATATTCTTTTATACAGGTTCAGCGAGTTCGAATTCGAGTCAAAAAAGTAAACATGTAAGACCATGGAATACATGTTTATTAGCCAATAAACAAGTATGGAAAGAACAAGCTGCAAGAGGTATTGTAAACTTTTACTCTATACTGAAATTATATATATATATATAAATATATATTTGTACATATATATATGTCTATATATATATATATATATATATATATATATATATATATATATATATATATATATATTTGTACATATATATATGTATATATATATATATATATATATATATATATATATATATATATATATATATATATATATATATGTACTATATATATATATATATATATATAATACATATGTACACACAATCGAACGGATAATCATCCATAAATTTAGAGAAATTTCTGGAATATTCACTGAAATGTATATAAAAATACAAAAATTTCAGTGATAGTTTTATCCCTTAATAAAATTATTCTGTTATATTTAATATTTTGATAAAAAGTAAATAATAATTTAAGCAAATGATCAACGTTATTCATTTATTCATATTTGTAATTCTTACTTTTTTCATTCTTTTTTAATTTGTTTCTGAGTGTATATCTACCTTCATTGTTTATTTATTGTCTGTTTTAAAATTTCAGTACCATAGTATATTTTCTGTAAATAAAAAGACACAAAAATTCGCATCTATATCATTCTATAAATCTAACAGGAATGATTAAATTCACCGTTTTTCATGGGTTTTTTTCTGTCGTTCACAAAATTGACAAGTACATTATTATCACGTGGCATGTCTTTTTATTGTCAAATTAATTGAAAAATAAACTTGAAGCAAAAATTGAATCTTTTTTTCATTCCATCACTAAAATTAAAGTTTTTTAATTTGATATTGAAAAACTTTGATTGCAAATACAGATTACTAACAAATCTAAATTGAAAATAAAATAAACTTATGTAAAATAAAAATGAAATGCGAGTGAAAAAAATGATTTGTAACTAAATTGTCAACTAATTTGTTATTACGTGTAATAAAGACATTGTTTGGACATTTTGAAATTTAACTAGATTAAAATACAATTACAAAATCATAATTTGTAATTTTTTGCTTTTGTAAAATCTTTTATTTTCTTGCGCTTTTAATTCTTCAATTTGATATCCTTACATTTTTTTTTAAGATTTATTAAATCTCATTAATATTGCAAATATTATTCATTTCAAACGTATATATTTATCTTAATAAAACGTTAGCAAATCTATTCGTTATCATTTTATTACTAAAACTGTGGCCACAGTAACAACGATAATACGATCAAATCAGAAATTTCAATCATAGAAGTAAATTTGTTTTTATCTTAT
>CM068320.1:16696686-16711686 GCA_034766995.1 Acanthacorydalis orientalis | reverse complement strand
TAAATACAATTCAAAAATGTATTCAATTTTTAAACAAGTTTGTAGTACGAAATTACTCTTCATACATTCATTTAATTCATTGATGGATACTACATTTATAAAATTATCTTTTGAAAATACCTTTATATAATAGATCATTATGACATTACAGTCAATGATAAGTAAATAAAAAAATTTAAATTTAAAAATTTAATAAACAAATACCTATTTACTATTGCGCAATTTTTAAACCAAAAAATATATTTTTTAACTTGCTACTATAAAGATAATTAATTTTAAAATATATTTGTTAACAACAAAAATTTAGTTTTGTTAACTTTAAACTAGATGATACACATAGTTAAAGGATTGAATGTGTCTTATAAAATAAGACTGCATGCTGATCTAAATAACATTTTAAGCTTAAAGTTAGATTTTAGAAAGTATTATAAACACAATTTAAATATTTACATAACTATTTCATAAATATTAATTAATTGTAGAAACATACTTGTAGCATACAAAACTATAATAATGTTATCAAGCTATGAAAACATTGAAAATATACATATGCACTCTTTTTCACGTCTATTTAAATACATACATACATACATATATATATATATATATATATATATATATATATATATATATATATGTATGTATATATATGTATGTATATATATATATATACTGAAGAAATGGTTTTAAAATCATGATATAAATTTATTACCAACCTATTTTAAAAAGTATATATTTTCAATCCACAGACATTGCTATTTGAAATACATTTTTTAATGTCTACTAAAATAGCATGTTTGTGGATTGAAAATATATACTTTTTAAAACAGGTTGGTAATAAACTTATATCTGTAATGCTGTACTTTTTGACGAATAATAAAAAATTGTACATTTTCCGGCATTCTGAATATTTTATTTTTTTACATTCATAAATAGTGGGCAATGATATTTGTCACGAAATCGACATACTTTTTTTAACTTTAAATCATACTACAAAAGATCTAGACATCTTTATAAAATAATTTAAGTTAAAAAGGTAGTTTTCTTCTGGTTTGTCATAATTATTTATGTTTTTTTTTTATTTAAAAATAGTATTTGATTCAGAAGTAATAAAAACGATGCCTAAGTACGTTTGCATGGATAGTAAGATATATAAAGTACTAATTTGTATCAATAATAATAAAATCTAATCTATTTTCTTATAAAGGGAAATGAATGTATGACACAGTTAAAATTGATTTAATATAAAACTATTTTCTCTATTCCATTCTTGTACAATCTGTTGCCTCTCAGAATTTGATACCTGTAAAATTCAATAAGAAACCATTATTTATTGCAAGATTAATACACACTCTTTGAAAATTAATTAGTTTTGTATGTTATTAGTTGTGGATAACAATAGTAGAAATTTAAATTAATAAAACATAAAAGTCTTAACCACTATTACAAAAATATTTATGAAAACAATTAAAACGAATTAAAAACTATCTCGTGTCACTACATATTTATTATTATTATAAAAATAAAAGGATTTTTGTTTAAAAACTTTTTATGAAAATTTAGAATTATTTTGAAATTTGGAATGTACATCTTAAATTTAAAATATGAATCCCTAAAAAGTTTTAATGCTCATGTCTAGTTTTTAATATTAAAAAAGACATAAGTATAGTATAAAAAAATGGATACTTAGTAAACCATAATTACAAAAACATATTAAATAAAACTAATAGCGTAATTTATATATATATATATATATATATATACATATATGTATATGTTTATGTATATGTATATGTATATATGTGTATAAACATAAAGAATATAATATATGTGAAAAAGAGTGCAATAATTAAAGCACGGATTTGTAAAGTCAAAATATAAAAAATATATAGATATAAATATATAAGAGATAAATATCACATGCTTAACATGTTCCATTGTTTTAATTTAGACCATTGTTAATGATTGCTTATTAATAAAGAAAATTAAAATAAATTGGACAAAAAAGCAAATGAACTATATACATTTAAAATATGAAGAATTATAATTACAAAAAAATTAAATAGCATAATAAATGGCTTTTTGATTTTTTATACAATATTTATTTTATAATTTGACTGAGGAAAATCTGTGCATTGGTACCATATATATATATATATATATATAAAATTCTGTATTTCTGGAAACTGATGTGGATCATCACTTTGAATGCACAAATAATTTAATGCACATTTTTGTACTTGTATATAAATATATACATATTCTCTTAACAATAAAATTTATGTTAAAACTATATATGTGTTCGGAGTTGATCAAAAGAATATGAGAAAAGAAAGAAAGGACTAACTTTGCACTGTGTGTTACTTCAAAATAAGAAAATGTGTATTTTTTAAGTGTTTTCATTCTGACAACACAGAATATCTTATGTGAAAGCAGAACAAGTATAAAAATGTAAAAATATATACACACCAAAAAAAAATTTTATTTTCTTTGTTTAAATTTTTTGTATATGAATAATAAAAACAAACTGTCATTATATCAAATAATACATATTTATAATATATACTTATTTCGAACTAAATATTTAAGATTTAAAAATACATATGAAGAACAGATATATTTAATATATTTATATGTGTAAAATAATCGTAGATCATTACTATTATTTTAAATAAACATATAATAAACTTTATCATATTTGTAAAACAGAAATTTACGATTAATGATGGACACAAATATGGTTATTTGTATAATAGTTGTAAATGTCATGTGATTACTTTATGTAAATATTTCTTGTTCATTTCATTTTATATAGTTTGTAAAAAATTGATGTTCAGGCGATTTGATGGCATTCCAGGGACCACTTCTGTTCTATATGAAGTACAGAGCAGGAGGATAGCTGAATGGGAACATAGCTTTATATTACGTAGCATAGATCTAGCGAACTGCACCATGTGTGCTTTAAGTCTCTGTATCGAGTGGCAGACGAATCGACGAGAATATAATTTTATACAAGTACTGTATTTATTTCACATCAATTTGTTGCTATAACGCGATAGAAAGATAAACCATTTGATACAGAGTCGAGTTCCAATATAGATATTTGTGTTGTAAAATGTTTTTGTTACTGTGAAATATATATACTTTGGGTGCTCAAACTTTACAATTATTCATTATATTTTTATATTAATATCCTTTAATGATGTTTAATATAATATTGTATATATTTCATAACATCCATATATAAGAAATATTTAAAAATGTATGAATATTTTTAATTACTTTTAGAGTGCAAAAGATTTTAAATTTTAAAGATTAGAAATCGAATATATCCAAAATCTGATCAACAATTTCTTCAAATTTCACAATTGTAATAATCATAAATATTAAATATTCAAATACGTTTCAAATTCTTGCATTAGGTTGTTTGATACCGAATATATTCATATATATACAAATGTTTATTAATTCAAAATTATATTATTTTTAATTGTGTACTTTATATACTTTTTGTAATCATTTTTTTTTCATATACGAGTATAATAGATATTAAAATTTTATTCAATGAATGGTATCTATTTAAAGTATAGATTAATGTTTCTAAAATTTGACTTCATTTGCCAATTTTTTTTCACATAATCAGTCAATCTGAAATGTAATATAAATTCTATATGGTATGATTAAACTTTTATTAATTTTAATTAAAATTTCAATACGATCATATTAGTTTGTAATATAAAAAACATAATTGTTGCAAATTGCTCAAAATATATTTTCTAGGTAGAGTGAAAACCCATATCATAAATGTATTTGTGGATGTTATTACGAAGTTTAAAATGACAAGAAAATAAAATACTTATTTATATATATATATATATATATATACATATATATATATATATACATATATATATATATATATATATATATATATATATACATATAGATATATATATATATACACCCTGTGTAAATTAATAATTATATAATATTTAAATGTACATTTTGAATTTATGGAAGCATCTACTAATATGCTTCTACAATATGTAATTTATTCATATTGACTCACAATTTATGTTTGTTTTTGTCTGGATAAAACACTTAATTTAGAATATATATATATATATGTATGTATATATATAAATATATATATATATATATATATAAGTACATATATATATATATATATATATATATATATATATATATATATATATATATATATAGGTACATATATCAGTGGCGCACTCAGGATTTAATCTTGGAGGAAGGGGACGAGTTTAACGGATCAAAAATTTTTAATATGAATTCAATAAAATTCATTAGGTGATTATAAAAATTCATTTAAAGAATAAAATCCAATTTTGTTTTCTTTCTACAAAATTCTTGAATTACTTCAGTCGTGGTTACATGAATCTCTCTGTGCATATAATACATAGGAGATAGTGATTTTTTTCCTTTTCCTTTGGGGGGTATCAAGGTGCCTTGGGCCTCCCTGTAGGTGTGTCACTGACATATATATATATATATATATATATATATATATATATATATATATATAAATATATATATATATATATATATATATATATATATGTGTGTGTGTGTGTGTGTTCTAGAGTGTGTATGTATGTGTGTGTACGAATGTGTGTGTGTACATAAATAGGGAATAACTTAATCATCATCCCTATATTCTCTTAATATTATTATATTTTTTTTACATTTTCCTTTATTTCAAAACTACAAATTTATACTCGTATGATTTTTCATCTCCGTAACTTCTTTTCTAATTAGTAATCAAACATTTTCCTTTTTTTCAATTCTATTCTTTATCGAATTAGTGGTTCAAATGGATTAATTATTCTTATCTTTAATTAAGAGCTATGTCAGAGATTTTAGTTAGATATTTATTCATTAATTAACATGCTTCTCCCGAGACACCCATAACAGGAAACTGAATTTTTATGAGAGATTTTTTTTAAATCTTCAAACGTTTACTGGCATTAAATATACAACGTTATAAATGTGCGTATTTTGTATTCGTTAAATAACTCTTTATTAATAGTAAATTTAAATATTCGTACTTACGTACATTTACTTATATTAATGTCATCCAAGACAAAATTCTGTATAAATATATTAAATTTTAGTTTTACAAAAATATGTATCAAAAAAGACTACACTATTTTTATTAAAGCAAAAATATGACTGATACAACTCTTAAAACTAATTTATCAATCACCGAATTGACTCGAAGAATGACTGGCAGATTTTGGAAATATTAAAATATGTTCCAATATTAATTTTATATTATACTTATTATTCTGTTTAATAAAAATATTCAATAACTATTGTATATGAACAAACCATTAATATAAATGTTGAGCACTCAAATTTTGTTGTGTGGCATTTCCGTTTTGACAGTATAAATGATCCACAAAATGTATTATAAAGTAACATTTTACCAGAGAACAATACAAATGCATGTCCTCTGCATTATATGTAAAGTATTGCTGAAACTGTACTGTGACTAGCTTTTTAATTTAATGTTTAAAAAATATGTAATTGGCTTTATACTAATACATATAAATAAATATAAATATAGATGAAATGTACATGACAACCAATAAAAAATAAAATGTAAATAGGAAATGTTTCAATGTTTATTAATTATCAGATATCTAATTTTTATATAGTACAAAGTATATAAATATATGATTTTAATGTGTAACAAGATAAAAATAATAAAACGTTTCATAAAAACTATGATATAAATCTACATATTACCATATAATTATAGAACTAACAAAAATATATTTTTTGTTAGAGAAAGTGAAAATAGAACGATGTTTGATAATTTTTTTTACTTCCTTGTGGAAGCTTAAATTGAATCACTCATATATATATATATATATATATATATATATATATATATATATATATATATATATTGCAAATTAAGCACTTATGAAAAAATGAAAAAAATAACATTTTTTCACATTTTTTTATGACAGTATTTATTCATTTATTTCAATTATTTTTCGGTAAATAATAAAAAAAAAGATATATAAATGTATTTTACATATAAAATGAATATAATTTAACAAAGATGTATATTTTCTTATAATTTATAGATTGGCCATATGACATAAATTTAAAAGTAATAAAAATATTCGAAGTGTGTTGATTTTGAGGTGATATTTATTATGTAACAGATGTGAAAAGAGCAAGAAGACAGGTAAGTTTATTTCTTTGTAAATGACTTAAATTTAAATAAAAATATATAGGTCTGTTCGATATGTACACTGAACTTACTCTGAACTGACTCTTGAATTTTATGACTTTACTCTGACTTTCTTACTCTGAACTTGTTTTTATCGAACAACATAGAGTACGGTTAGAGTAAATCACATGAATATTGTCAAGTTTTGGTGATTTGTTTATTCGAGAGCGATTGTCATAGATAAATACTCTCGAGTTAGTCAAAGGTGCTCGCGTTACTCTAACCAATAGCTAGAGTAAGTTCAGAGTAACAAATCCTCTGTTCTGAACTTACTCTAGACTGTTCGAAGAAAATCCCGAGTAAGTTCAAACGACATATAGAATAGAAAAGTGTAAAATTTTTTACTCCGAATAACTTCAGTGTACATATCGAACAGATCTTATATAATCTGAATTCATTACTTTAAAAGAAATTCATTTTAAAAAAGGCTTTCTTTTTTATAAATCCTGATATATCTTTATAAGTATAAAAACATACGTTTTATAATAATAAATTGCAAAACAATCTAATTGCATATCGCTTTTCACGAGCAGAACTATGTCAATAGTTTAGGCTTATACTTGTAATAATTGTATTACTTAGGCTCATACTTGATTAATTATACTACTTCTTGTTTGAGATATAATAAACTAAACTTCTGATTCAAAATCTGGCATTCAATATTTAATACCCTAATATATTTTATTATATTGTTGAGGCCAGGCCGTAAATCTCGGTCCCCACTGTTAGACAGAAAGAACTGTACATCGTACAAAACTGATCGTTCTTCATCAAGTATCTACTTAATATTTTCGCTTGTAACTGTATAAAAAGAAAATAGCAAGGTTAATGTAAGAAAAATTTGAAAATTAATGGTATTCTATGTAAGGATATTGTATAAAAAAGAAAAATATTGGGTGTTGAAATTAATTCGTAGCGTTTTACAAGGATTGCGTAGGTAGTACATTCTTCCATTGTTCCCTTTAACCAAATATTCCCCGTAAAAAAGCTGTCCTTAGGCGTCAGTTTCAGTATATGTCATTTGGTTGAAGCGTAAATAACAACACTTTGTACTTTATCGAATATGTCGAATTTCGTGCCGGATAAATTGTTTTTGCGGGGAGTTTTACTTCATCACTTTAACATGAAAAAAAGTCATCGTATTTTAGTGGAAGTTTATGGTGACCATGCTCTAGCTGAGCAAACGTGTAGGAAATGGTTTGCACGTTTTAAAAGTGGTGATTTCGACTTGGAAGACAAGGAACGATCTGGATACCCGAAAAAGTTCGATGAAGAATTGGAGGCATTGCTTAATGAAGACCCATGTCAAACACTTCATGATTTGTCTGAATCGTTGGAAGTTGACTTGTCAACGGTAGGAAAACGCCTTAAAGCCATGGGAATGATCCAAAAGTAAGGAAATTGGGTCCCATACGAATTGAAACCGAGGGACGTTGAAAGGCGTTTTTCTACCTGTAAACTGCTGCTTCAACGGGAGAAAAGGAAGAGATTTTTGCATCGAATTGTCACGGGCCATGAAAAGTGGATCAATTACGACAATCCCAAGCGCAGAAAGTCATGGGTTAAGCCCGGCCAACCATCAGCATCAGCGACGAAGCCAAATATCCATGAATCCAAGCTCATGCTCTATTTGGTGGGATCATAAGGGTGTGATCTACTATCAGCTGCTCAAACCGAATGAAACCATCACTGGGGATCGCTACCGACTACAATTGATGCGCTTGAGCCGTGCATTGAAGGAAAAACGGCCGGAATACTTTGAAAGACACTACAAAGTGATTTTGCAGCACGACAATGCTCGTTCGCACGTCGCAAAACGGGTCAAAACATACTTGGAAACGCTCATATGGGAAGTCATACCCCACCCGCCGTATTTTCCAGATATTGCTCCTTCTGATTACCACTTGTTTCAATCGATGAGCCATGGCCTGTCTGGGCAGAAGCTCACTTCTTATGAAGATTGGAAAAAATGGGTCGATTCGTGGATTGCATCTAAAGACGAGGCATTCTTCCGACGTAGTATTCGTCTCCTGCCCGAATGATGGGAAAAAGTAGTGGCTAACGTTGAGAAATACTTTGAATGATATATTTTTTCAATTTCATTTAAAATAAACGATCTTTTTTCATGAAGAAAACGCTACGAATTAATTTCAACACCCAATATTATTTTTGTACGTCGCCTTCGACTAAATTTCTTGAATATTAGTTAATAACTCTCACGAGAAGTACCCAAAATGATGTATTTTTTAATGTTCTGTTTTTAATGTCTGTTAAAATATGAACAGGATACGTATTAAACGCAAATAATTGAACCTATAAAGGAAACAAAATTCAGTACGTAAATTAAAATTCTGCTGTCATAGTTGACAGTTTGATTCGTACTTAAAATTTTGTACAGACATTGCCACCACCATAAATTACACATATCTTTCGTAAAACAAATGCATGTGTCATTTTATATATATATATATATATATATATATATATATATATATATATATATGTGTGTGTGTGTGTGTGTGTGTGTGTGCCTGTTTGTGTTCCGTCCTGAAAAATAGTCTCAATTCTAGGAAAAATATAAAAAGAAAATACTTCATTTATGTTAAATATCGATTTATTTTCTATTAATGTAATATACGAATTTATACACATTTTACAAGTAATGTAAACAATATCTAACCTCTGGTGTCTTATTCACAGCAACTTTTATGGATGTCGACTACATAGTTTATGATTAATTATAATAATAATACTAATTACCATAAATATTAATACTTTTCCAGCAACTACATATACAACCTTAAGAATTGTATGACAATTGAAGGTACTATTTTACAGTTATATAATACAAATAAATTGATTAATTGTTCACAACATTTACACAGATGTTTCAGTACCGTCATCATTGTCCTTCTTTCTATTTATATTGCTCCAACAGTCTTTGATTAATGCAGCATCTTTCTATAATAAATTAACATAATAAATAACATTGTTCTAATTCATATACAAATAAATATATATATATACATATATATATATATATATATATATATATATATATATATATATATATATATATATATTCATATTTATATAACGAAACATTTAAATTTTACTATTTAATGCATTTCCTACATTACAATTTATTATATTAAAATATGTATGTATCAACATCTACATTTATTTACAATACTTTGACCTTTTTATATACTCAGTTAAATTCAAACACAATTTGTATATTTCCAGCTAATTTGAATGAAAACAAAAAATATTTGTAATTAGAATTTGAACAAAATGCTCCCCTAAAAATTAATTTTGAAAATATATAAATAAAATTCCATTGAAAAAAATTAAACACTACTTTTTACTTACACCTTTTCAAGCAAAAAATATTCATAAGTGATTAAATTGTCTTTATTATGGAAAAATAATTTGTTTTTGAAAGAACAAAAACATCAAGTGTAAATAATAATTGATATAAACTCTTTAATTGAAGTAAAAATAATTATGTATGTGTATATATATACATATATATATATATATATATATATATATATATATATATATATATATATATATATATATATATATATATATATATATATATATTGCAAATTGAACATATTGCAATCAATCATTGTATTGAAAGTATAAAAATGCTTCTCAATAAAATTATAAATATTAATTTTCCAGTTATTTGTTTCACATTACTTGTACATTTATATATATATATATATATATATATATATATATATATATATATATATATATATATATATATACATATGTATTATTTATTAACAAATCAATGTATAAAAAGTAATACAAAAATCGTTGAAAATAACGATTAATTATATTTTAAAAAAATAATATTCTCTAAGTAATTAAATATAAGCTATTAAATTAATTCTATATTCATAAATAATATTTAATACAAATTATATCACACTTTGACAAATAAGTGATCACAAAGATAAACAAATTAATGTGCTAACACAAAGAACATAAAATAGTGATTTATAATTTGCATTAAATTAAATAAAATTAAAATAAAATTTAGTTACAACGTGCGTAACGATTTAGTTACATTACTTTTAACTTATTTTAACCCCGTTTCTGTTTAATAAACCCACATCAGATCCGCAGTGATAACATGAAAATTAAAAACTATTTTTTATAAATTGTTCGTTTCATGCTAGAAAAAAATATTAAGAAAATAACTTTTCAAAACTACTTCTTCCATTTTAGTAAATTGGATTGTTAATTAAAAATTAACTTTATTTTTTATACAGCTGAACAATTTTATATCAAGAAAGTGCCTGTTGTATGTAAATATAATAATTGAAATGAAATAGATTTATTTCACATCTTATAAATGAACCATTTTTTTATAAAAAATGTATTAACATATTTATAAACTATTTTTATTAATAAATTCAACATTTAATAACAATTATATGTAATTGACTCTTAAAAATCTAATTTCATGTGAATAAAAATGATTTACTAAAGTAAATCAAGATAAATAAATATATCTACTCAAAATCATGAGAATTCATTTCTATTATAGGAACTATTATTACGTAACTGTTTCTGTTTTGTATTGTGTCTTGAGAAATTGAAGAAACATAATACTCTCTTCTGTTGTAGTGATAATTTAAATTAGTTTGAATAAAATATTCTCTTATGTAAATAATTCTTCAAATAATTTATATAATAAATAAATAAAATTAAAACGAACTTGGATCGTTTATAGTAACATAAAATTGATTAATACTTGTTAGTGCATAGAGTTGATATGTAAGGTTTTTTGAATAACAATTTAATCAGTAAAGACTTTTAATTATATTTTTTTTAAAAAAGTAATCGTGCGTGTGGTATTGACTTAAAGAAGTAATCATATAAAAAACAACCAGATCTAATAGACCAGAAATATTACGTAAGTAAATTACTTATAAACCGAGTCATAATTATAAGATTTTAAAAACAATTATTTTAGTACATAATTATATATATATATATATATATATATATATATATATATATATATATATATATATATACAGATATACATGTATGTATGCATAAAAAAATAGTATAAAAATTTTTAAATCTTTCGAAATAACAGGTAAATTTAAAATGTTCTTATTTTTTAAGGCACCGTATTTAACATTTTAACATGCTGTATTACACATACATTGCACAATGTATTCAAAATGTTTAAAACTACAATTATTTCAAGTGTAGAAAAATATTAATTTACGATACATGATCGTGTAATGAAAGTTATAAGCCACACAAATAGTTTATATAATAGGTCAGATGGCTTTTAAAGCAAAACCGACTTTTGATGTAATCAGCGATCTAACATCAGAATTTAAACACCAAAATGTGTAATCGAAATCCAATGTGTTAAAATAATATAACTGTTTCTTCTTAATTAATATCACTTCTATGAAATGAAATATATATTCTAATAGGTTTTATGAAAATACTACTTTAGTCAAGTATTTATTATTAATTTACAAAATATAAGTTGGACTATGATGTATTAAAATTTTATTTCTATTCGTTTTCTGTTCATTACCTATGTACGTATATTTGTTGGTATATGTATGTATGCATTAGTGGCGCACCCCAAAGGAAAAGGATAAAAACACTAAAAAACAAAACAATCATTTCACGAAAATCCTCCCATATACACAGAGATTAACGTTACAATGGACTGAAGTAATTCAAGAGCTTTATAAAAAGATAAGAAAACTGGATTTTATTCTTTAAATAACTTTTGTAATCATCTAATGACTTTTATTGAGCATTAAATTTCTTTTATTCATTCATCTCCCCTCCCTCCCCAGATTAAAACCTGAGTGCGCCACTGGTATGTATAAGTGTGTATATATATATATATATATATATATATATGTATGTATGTATGTATGTATGTATATGTATGTATGTATATGTATGTATGTATATAATAAAATCGAGTCAAGATGACATTCTTTACACCAAATTCTCTTAAATTTCTCTTTTTCTCATTCCATGGCTTTAAAAAACGATATTAAAAAAACTTACATTGGAGATGTCAGTTAAAATCATTGTATATTATAAACGGACATATTACATTTTATTTTTTTGATTACCATAACTGCATCGCTACAGTTGTCAGTGAAATCAAATTAGTTTTGGTTAAACCTTTAAACCACATGATAATTAAACGCTCAAATATTCAGTTTGACGACAATTAAAGGAGGAATGAAATTTTTAAAGTTTATTGAAAAGAAAAAAATTTAGAGATAAAATATGAAAGCGATATTCTATATTAAAATAAAACACTGGACGGATAACAGGAATTCAAAAAGAGAAATAGTTAACAATTTGACTCTTATGTGATATATTTTCTGATGCAAAAGAAAATGAGAATAGCCAGTTAATGTAAAACAACAAAATGAAATATTGACGTATATTTGTTTTTTTTGCAAGAAATACCTATAAAATATTTTTTTTATTTTTATGTTAATGAAATGTTTGTGTATTGATTAAAAAATATAACTTTATATACAGTCAACATAGATAAATTACGGCATCTGAATGCGGGGTCAAACGGGCCAATAAATAAATAATTAACCACTAACAAAGCTGCTGAGCTAGTGTATAATATTATAACATTATCCTTTAATTAACGGTAAAACAAATAAATTCGATATAAAAATTGACAGTGATAACGTTAAAACATTCAACTACAAAAATTAAATACACATTAAAAAAAATTTTTATTAAATAAAATATTTCTAAATATTACATAAATTGATATAAAACATTGCGCCTAACTTTCTACTGCGCGAATCGGAAATCATATTAAAAAAAATCAAAACAGACTGAAAACTTACAGCGTGCAAACAAATGTGTATAACGCATAATATATATGAACGACTACTCGTGCGGGCTTACAAGACGTGCGAGGGCTGTGATGTTGGTGTAGTGGCAATGAGGCTATGGAGGTGAAAGGTGCAAAGGTCGAGGAGTCGTGCTTTTTAAAATCGGGTCACGTAGACCGTGTCCACATCGGCAACGTCGGACGTGCATCGCTTATCTGTTGTTGCGGATCCCACCTTGATCACAATTCCCTGATTGTCGAGTTCGTCCTCTTCGGCCATTATCGAAAGTCTTTTTTCGTCCAAGTATTCTTTTTTACTGAAATGTTTCTTTGACTTCGACCTACGCGAAAACAAACATAATGTAATTGCTACAAAAACAAACTAGTTATAAAAATAATTAAATAAGAACAAACGTTTTAAGAAAACATAACAGAAATTCAAATAAGTCGAATATTTTCAATTATCACCTTTACAAATGTTTATCTAAATTCACTTCAAAAAAATAATTTTTTTAAATATAATTATGTGAATGTCATCTAATTTTTCTTTGAAATAAAACTATACAATTATTCTTAAACTTACTGTACATCAAATATAATTCTTCAGTGCATATAGTTACTAGATTAACACTTTTTTTTATAAAAAAATATTCCATTAATTTTATGAATAAATAATTATACACTATATATAAATAATCATCTGAAATCATTTTCAAATTATTATTTGATGCCTGTGAATAAAAAAAAAACTTATTTTTGAGCGTGTTTCATTATATCCAATAAAAACTTTTCGTTTTATTTTTTATCGTGTGAATCTAGTAAGCAATTACCATAAGGGAATGAAGATTCACTTACAACAAAAATATTAAAACATTAAATATGATTGAAAATATGAAACGTACATATTTACAGAACGCTTGGCTTCAAAATCATTTTTTTTAAGTAACTTGAAATTTATATATTCGTAAAATGTTAATTATATTAAAAACGTTTCAATATAAAGAAATAAATATTTTACCCACATAATAAATATATTATATGGTATAAAAGGAAATTACATTTTCCAATATAAATTCCAAAACTACTAATTCGTGCAAGCGATTATGTCCATTAACATTTTACTTGCATGCTATAACATTTTTCTAAACTTAAAACATTTGATATTTAATTAACAACAAATAGAACACTTAGTATTAATTTATGGTCATTGTCCTTTTTAAAACAATATTTCAAATAAATATTGAAAACGTTTATATATTCATTGATGTCTTCTAATTCATATAATTAACATATCAATGAAATAAATTTATTAAATAGGTAATAATTGTATAATATAAATGTATATTTTGGTGAAAACGTTTTTATACTTCTTTTTCAGTTTATCACAACAAAAATAAATCATATCTTTATACAAATACTAACTATTCATATTCATAATATATTTGAATTTTTTCCTACAACCCTATATGAAATTTATAAACAATCAAAAAACATGTCTATAATAAAAATAAGAACTCATATGTAGATTCTTTACACAATCATTTATCTTCTTTTGTTGTCAGGTTAAACATCCCAGGATTTTTAGTGGTCTATTAAAAAATATTACAAATTTCTATATTAAAACGTTAAATAAATATTTTTCCTTTTTCTAATAAGTAATTAGGTGTACAAATTAATTCGGTGTCTTTTTAAAAGAAAATAATTTTTTTTAGAAAAATAGAAAACATAGAGAGAGGGAGATAGAGTCACAAACAGAAGTTATATAAGTACAAAAATATGCATAAAAATACATAGAAATGTAAAATATACTTGAATATTTTCTTTTAATAACGGAGAT
>CM068320.1:16684186-16691686 GCA_034766995.1 Acanthacorydalis orientalis | reverse complement strand
ATATATATATATATATATGTATATATATCTATATATATATTTGTATAAAAATGATATATATATATATATATATATATATATATATATATATATATATATGTATATATATATATAAGGTATATATATATATATAAAGTATATATATATATATATATATATATATATATATATATATATATATATTTATGTATATGTATATATATATATATATATATGTATATATATATATATATATATATATATATATATGTATATATATATATATATACAGGGTCGAATTTACACTAGGTGTCGCACTTGGGCCACCAATCGAATGCCGCTCTTCCTCCCGCAAATTTTGTCCAAATGAATTAAGAGAAATCAGTAACTGTTGCTAATTTTGAGAACATATCAATAAAAAAAATGATCACTAAAAAATTTGTAAAATTTTCCATTCAATTTATTTAAGAAATGCAAATTGACATATAGTAATCAGAACATATAATATACATTTAGATTTAAAATTTCATTTCAATTTTTTTTTTAATTTAATTTTTCAATTCAGATTTGAGCTAGATGTAAATCGAAATTATGACTGAAAACAAAATTTCTAACTTTTCAAAACTTGTCGCTTATCAAAATTTGCTGCCCCTCAAAATTTATCGTCTCGGGCAGTGGCCCATGCTGCCCCTGTATAAATCCTACGCTGAATATATATATATATATATACATATGTTGTACGCAAAGTCCGAGACTTTGCCCGGCCGCCGTCAGTCAATGTCCGAAATAGAATCTCTACTCAGGGCTGTATACCCGTATACCTGCGCTTGGTCGGGTCAAAAAACGATGAGGATGAGGATGTAGGTGTAGGTGAAAGTGATCTAATTTTAATTTTATAAATCAGGATATATATTAACTAAAAAATAATGAGTCAGTCAGAGTCGGACTTTGTCTGACAGCGGCTGTGCTAAGTCGAACTTGGACTAGGAAAAGTCAGACTTTGCCTGCTCGTCGGTCTTTGCCGTCAACATGTATATGTGTATATATATATATATATAAGTTTATATAAATGTTTTGAGTAAAATATAAATGAAAATGGTATACATACCCTGCATTTTTTGAATTTTTCTTTTTGTCTTTTTGTTTACTATCATTATTGATATTTTGTTCATTGACCTGTTTCCACAATCCCGTTTTATTTACTTCTTCAGAAATGTTCACTGATCCAAGTGGAATGTTCATTATATTGCCGTTAGCTAATGGTATCTTGAGGTTTCCACCTTCGGGTGCAAACTTGATTTGACTGTCCATGTTTGCCTGAAGAATTCAGTTTTAAAGTTGTATTACTAAATTAGTAAATATAAGAAATATTATCATGATATCACATTATATATGTTAAATTCAACAAATGAAAAGCTCATAACGATGCCCCAGTCTATTGTAACTGCAAACACAGATAATGTATTTGCCATTATTATTCAATGAAATAATGCATGACTGATTTCGTATAAAAAGTCAAATGTTGAAGAATCAATTGTGCAAACATAAAAAATATGATATTTTCGTTACAGTTGTTACCATATTTTAAACAAAGAAAATATATGATAAACGTTACATCTTCATATTATTTTCAAATAAAAAAAAACAATGAAGGATGAAGAGCAAATAGGTACTTCCAATAAGCAAAGGGAGCACAAAATGAATATATGAACATTTTTTTTAAAATGGTTTTTGATCACAAATTAACTAGCAATGTAACGAAATGTTTTTAAAACATTGAAAAATGCACACTCATATAAATTGTTCAACTTACCGTTAAATAAAACATTTCACTTTTATAATTTTTTAATGATATGAAAATATATATTCCTTACATGCACAAAAAATATATATAGTTTATAATTCAAAATGACTTTTACATTGTATAATTTATAACTCTGAACAAGTTAATGATTTAAGGAAACACTTTTTATTTCAAAAAATTAAAATTGAGAACGAACTTTGTCATTTGATTTTTAATTATTAACATTCAAATAATTTAACGTTATTTTTCTTCTATTTACAAAATAAAAAGTTTACAACCTTTTTTTAAAAATCTTTGAATACATCACCAACTTCTTTTTAAATTAACAACCTGTTTTCTTTCCCACAAAAAAATCAATGCACTCCTACACGTTATTTTCATGCATATTTCTATGAACTCAAAGTGTTATTTCAACTTGAACAATATAAAACCAATTTATTTGATATAAAAAACAATAACATGTACGACCATTTATTTAAAATTGATACTATTCATCCCGTAATTTTTAACCAAATATTAAATTTTTTTATCATTTTTTAAGCTTATTTAATTTTTATTCAATACTTATAAATGTTGGTTTTAATAGTTAGGTGTTTATTTGTATTTAGATCTGAAAATTTTTCTAAGGACTAATTAACATAATCGTTATTTCATATCGTTTAATAAAAAATAAATCAGATATAAATTTTAATGAAATTTATTAAAAGTTTTAAAAACTTAATATGATGTATACATTTTTTGAAACATTGTTCATTTTATCAAATTTAAATAACTTTATATTGGGTAAATTTTCTTTTAATTCCAAAAATTGAAACCTAATATTATTTCATATTCTTTTATTACTTACAAAATCTGAATTAATTAACGTTTATTTGTAAGCAATTTTGACATTAAAATAATTAACGTTTACCGTAATATTTTCTATTATTATTTATTATTAAATTTTATGCATTCTGCTATTCTAATACTAAAATAAATGAACTAAGTATTATACGTATGTTCTAATTAGACATTGTATTTCAAACTGTGTAGTGTTTATATAATCAATACTTTATTTATATGTAAATATTCTCCCTTTTCTACCTATCAATAAATAACATTATATCATAAGCAAGTAAAAATGATAACAAACACGATTATATTATAATATTTTTGTTGCACTTTATAAAATTTCTTATTTCATAAAAAGAAGTTATTGAAAATGAATCTTTTTATAAATTTTGCATACAAAAAATATTTCTGAATATATATTTTAATGCTACATAATATGACATGATTTACCGATTGTAATTATAATATACTTTTGAAATGTTTAACTTGATAATTTTTTAAAATAGTAGTCTTGAATCGTGATTTTCTAACAGTTTCAAGAATATATATATTCATATATATATATATATATATATATATATATATATATATATATATATATATATCATATAATCAGTTTCAAATCACAATGTAAATAACTTCTATGTTAATTTTTATAAACAATAAGATGACATTTAATTTTCTTTTCTTGCAATAAAAATTATATTTAAAAAATCGGCTGTTTATAGTATTTGAATAAAAATGCCAGATTACTAACTTAAAATAATCGCAGATACAAAAATAATCTCTAGAATTTCTAAATATCAAAGCATGAAATAATGATGTTTATTATAATTAATATTTGTTTAATTAAAAAAATTATAATTTCATTGATAAAACCTTCTTAATATAAATTGAATTTAAATGGAACACTTAAAATTCAAAAAAGGTGTTAGTGATATTTAAACATATAAGTTTCTTAAGAAAATAAAAAAAAATATTTCTAATGATAAAATAATTTTAGATTATTAGTAAATAAAAGCAAAGTCAACTAAACGATTTATAGTTAAAATATTCATGAGTATATATATATATATACCGATATGTAAATGTATTTTTGTGTTTACATACACAAAGTGTATCTGTGTGTATGGTTATATATATATATATATATATATATATATATATATATATATATATATAAACATACATAAGATAAAAACAGTATGTTATGTCTTGTATGTAATAACCCCTAGTATTAAAAACCAACAAAAATCTCGTTTAAGTGGGGTTCTAACCCACGTCCTTTGCATGAGTGTAACACAGTTTCCTTCGTTCGCTCAGCTTTGGAACCTGTAATTTAATAGTTAACTGATATTTTATGAAATTATATTTTTATAATTATATTATATATTTCGAAAAATAGATTAAATTTCAGTTATAAAATTTAAACATTTTTTTACACCAAAACAACATAATTTATAAATCCATTTACTGGTTTTGTTAGCACAACACATAAAAAAATTGTTAGTAACACACCAAGCAAAGAAAACTTCACAAAAATTTAACACTGTTCTATCTAAACAAAAAATTAGTAAAAAGTTAATATTGATGAAATGATTGTTTTAATATTTCATTATAGACTACTAGTGAAATAATATCTTCATTGTTTTTTTTTTTATTTCTAATGTATCAACACATTGTACACCACTTGAGCGATTCAATTTGATTTGTTTTCGAACGAAGATCGCGTAAAATTTAGGTTTATTATTCGATTTTATATTAACCACTGGACTTTTATCACATTTGCTTTGCTTAGTTGTTGATACGCTCCTAAACCCTAAATATGTATCTGTCATTACAGGCCAGTAGTCAGGGGTGGTACAGGAGGGCATTGTCTCCCTATATGCCCCGTTTACCCCACACCAAAAAAATCTTCGAATTTGGGAGATTGAAAATCATGGAGAATCATTAAGAGAATCTTCCTAAAGGATTTACCTTGATGATTAAAAACGTTTCTACGCGCGAACAAAATCGTTTCTATGAGGGCGTTTTCACCAAAACCCCCAACAATTTTGACATAAAAAAAATTTACCCCATCAAAAATTGTGTTTGTCACCTCTAATATGACTGTCTGGCTACAGGCCTGTATCATTACAATCGCATGGATAAATAATAGTTTATAAGTAATTTTTATATGCATTTTAATTATTATAAAAATGAAATTATGTTTTTCCATTAAATTTCATTTATTATTTTCGAAGTGGAAAATTAACCATGTAATAATAGATTATTCAGCTCTTTATAAAGATTTACGTATCAATCATGTAAAATACGTCCGTGGTAAGGTGGAATATAAATGAAATATGTATAACATACAATGTGTAAAATTACTGATTCTGAATGAGGACAAATTTAAAAATGTAGATCAATTTCATTCAAGCGTTTATGGTTCTACAAAATGTGACTTCATAGCTAGAAACAAATTGATCAGTACATATATTCATATTAATTCTCTATAAACATATATGTTGACAACAATGTGTTTCCCATTGTGAAGTAAATTTTATAACACAACAAACTCTTTTGGTAAATTGCTCTTAAGGGATGTTTTTTATACCGTATTGTTTAAATCAATGTTTCTCAACCCTAACGAACCAAACGTCCGTTCACATGAATATTTACATCACCCCCTTTATTCACTTGAATTGAATTTCATATGTAACGTTTACTGTAATTTTAATTCACACCTATATTTTGAAAAGAAGTATATAATTTTCTCATTATTGTAAAGTAATTTAATGTAACAAAAATTTAGACAATCATTTGTGCCCACAACTCCTAGTCTTTATCGTATTTTCTCTGTACTTGTACATCACTCTAAGCCAGTGGTGTCAAACTCATATAAAAACACAGGTCACCAAATTCAGTTTAAGACAGTCTGCGGGTCGCAAACAAAAAAATTTAACGAAAGAAAAAAGGTCTTATTTATATTCGACAATAACACATTTAAGTTTACATCTATTTTTTCATTAATGAATTTATAAAATTAAAAAAAAAACACATTAATTTTAGATATTATTATCAAATATTATGACGAAATTGTAAATTAGGGCAATTACGAAGAATACCGGTGACCACAAAACGATGTTCCTTACAATATACTTCTATAATTTACAATGTTTTAAAAAATGTATTTTATATATTTTTTTAATTCCATTTTATTATTTTAATAAAATCAATTTCAAGATTTGGGCCGAGGCCCACGTGTTTGACACCACTGCTTTAATCAAATCTGAGCAAATTCACAAGTTCTTTTCAGGACTCTTACAGAAAAATGACTCCATCAAATCATTATTATTAGAACAACTACTACAAACAAATAAATTTATAAATTATTTCAATATTTTCTAAACAAATTTACACTCATAATTATAAGTTAATCATTCGCATAATTATTTTCACATTTATTTAATTGTTATCACGCTTGTTACAACAATAACACCGACCGAAATCATCAAATTTTTAAATCGTCCATTTAAAGGCAATATCGCTCCACTGAGAATCACTAGTTTAAAGAGAACTATTATCATATAATAGGTGTTATTGCTAGTAAATGAATACAGAGTAATCTAAGTAGAGAATTTTAATTCAAACTTAAATATAATTAAATTAACTGAGTCTCATTAAAGGCAGATTTAATTTTTTAAAAATGTCAAAATATTTTCTAAAATTCTTTGTTTATAGTAATTATTGTAAAAATGGGAGTTATGGTTATGTACATAAATTAAAAATATTTACTGATATTCATCTTCTTTACAGCAAAAAAATAATCATTTTTTAAAATATAGAAATTGAATTAAATAATACACTAGTTGTACAAGTGAAAAAACGAATGGAAAGTGAATGGAAGGAGGTGGAAATGTTAGATTTTTTTCAAAATAGACATGAATTAAAATAACAGTAAATTTAAGACATAAAAGTGACTACAAATGAATAAAGATGTGAAGTATTTTTTATAAGGATTTTTTTGAGTTGAAGAAGGTATTTGTTTAAAAATCATTACATTAAAACCAGATTTTCTCAATTATAATCTACTACATCAAAAGATGTAAAGAAATACATTTAGAAAACATAATTTAAAAAAATGTTTTACACACTTTTTTATTTTAAAATTTGATGAATATATTAATATACCGCTCATAATTTAGAACCAAATTATAATACTTTAAAAATTTAACTTCATTCTGTACGCATCTTACTTTTTTAGAAAACACACTATAAATACTCTTTTCCATATATATATTTTTTTTGATAAAAAGTAAAAAAATATTAACAATTTATATAAAACTTATTTCTTTTAAAAAAATTTCTCTAGCAATTTATTTAGTCAAGTTGACACACTATTTTTAGTAATTATTCCAAATTTATTTCAGATTAGAAAAATGTGTTAAAAATAAAATATGTTAACTGTAATTTATTAAATTTTTGTTTATGAACACATATTTTCACTAAAAAACTTCCAATTCAAAACAAGTGTTTTTAAAAAAAAATATGACAATGAATGGATTATGATATATATACATATATATATATATATATATATCATGTTTCCTTAAATAAAAAAATGATTTTTTTAAATGCGTGTAGATAGTCAAAAGTACTACATATAGAAATGTATAATATGTTCATATAAAAATGAATTTGTATAATTATAATAATTTGTAATTAAATTCTTAACTGTTATTTGACTACCTTCATATTATTAAGACCTGGAGTAATATATTTCCAAATACTTCTAATAAATTTTAAATATATTGAACAATGTATTATTTATTATTTTGCATTGAAAATAGAATAAAGGAAATATTTTTTAAAATGAAAAATTCATAATTAATAATATTACT
>CM068320.1:16644186-16679186 GCA_034766995.1 Acanthacorydalis orientalis | reverse complement strand
TTTTTATAAAGTTTTTAAATACGTTGATTTAATTTATTAAAATAAACGAATTGAAATAAAACACGCAATAGTTAGTCTTGAAATGAGGCAAATGTAATGTTAATAATTATTTACCAACCGAAATTTATTATTTACAGAATGATGAGTTTTCAAACGATTTTTTTAAGTTTATTTGTTATATATATATATATATATATATATATATATATATATATATATATATATATATATATATTAGTAATTATATGAAATTAAAACTTTTAATAGATATAGTAATAAAAAATGTAAGTATGTTTTCATTTGTATATTGTTTGAAACAGTCTGCAATATGGATGTTAACAGTATTTAAATCTCGATAAGAAACAAAAGTATTTTAATATAATAACTAGTTACTAAAGATAACTGAAATTATATGCATTATAACTTTACAAATATTTTACTACAGTAGGTGGAGATATAATTGCATATTTGAATAATTATATTGATAATTCCACTTTATTAACAATTTATGTAACGAACAAAAACAAATTGACAAAAATGTCATTGAAAAATCTTAGACCTAGTGTAAGAGACATTTTTTTTATATTTTAAGTAAATTTTCAGGTAAGAGGTTTTAAATAAAATATTTTATAAAAGAATGGTACATTCTAATAAATAGAGACATATAGAAGAACAATGCAAGAGATAATAACAAAAAATCATTGTTGTGATGACACAGTGACATTTTACAATTTCTCTATTCAAAAACATGGATTGAAAATACATTCATTTTTTAATGTCTTTCTTAAAAAAACATGAAGAAACTGAACCTACAAGTTGTTTTATTGCAATATTATATATTTTAAATTTAATATTAACTGAATGTTGAAGAAAATTTTAGCACGTAACATTTGTTATTTTTTTATTTATATTTTTAATACTGTTTAAGTTATATTAGGTAGGTAGAAAAATAATTGCGGTTAATGACTTTAAAATTTATATAAATTTTTCTCGGCTAATAATTAACTTTATTAATCAAAATAAGCACCATTAGAATTGGCACATCTTTACAAATTAACCCCCATAAAACACCCTTACGCCTTCAGTTGGTCGTTATGAACTGAAGAAGGACGACCGCGACCTTCCTCATTTTCAAGGCTCTCGTCCCCAGCACGAATTTTTTGGAACCACCATTGGCAGTGTATGTTCCTTAACAGTACCCACAACAAAAGCATCGTTTAGCTTACGAGCAGTCTCTGCTGCTTTGCCACCCGTTTTGAACTCTTACAAAAAATTTGCTTCTTTTCCATCTTTAATTCAAATATCCAAATTTGAATCCAAATTAATAATAAAATCAAAGTTGATGTTACCAAAATGCAGACCGAAAAATGCACTTTAAAATAATATTAACATGAACACAATGAAATGATTGATTGATAAAAATTAAGTTTACATTTCAGAAAACAAAAACCGCAATTATTTTCCTACCAACCTAATATTATATTTAAGGAAGTGAAAAAATCAATTAAATGAAAATCAATTACTTTATATAATGCTTACAATGAACAAATTACAAATAAAGGTATGAATTACAGTTTACTGACTTTCCTGTATTCAATTTTATACTTGTGCAGAAAAATGTTTTACTCAAATGTATATACCAAGGGTGGGCAAATACCGCTCCCGAGTTAATATTGGGCTTCATTGCCATGTTTCCTAAAGTTTTATATTAATAATCTGTAGTAGTATAGTATGTACTAATATTAGAGTATTTTATATATAAACGGGTAATTTATTATCTTTTGAAACATCCATATGCATTATGTATCCAAACTGCTGTTTAAGATGGCTCTACGATTATGAACAATTCTTAAAAAATATATAAAACTAAACAATTTTATTAATTAATTTTGCTGAGTGGAATAAACACAAATTCTGGACGGGTTACTGTATAAATTCTTGAGAAAAATATCTTTAAAGAAACAACTTTTAACACGGTCTTAGCAACTTTTAACTGCAAAAATGAAAACTCAATCAGACTTCAACGAGTAGAAATTAAACATATTCTGCTTTGGCGAGTAGAATAACTACATAGTTGTATTTTTTTATTACTTATATTAGGGCGATTGGAAAACAATTGTGATTTTGTATACTAATTTGAAGGTCATATACCGCAATTATTTTTCTGCCAACTCAATAAATACAATTTTAAAATAACATTTTCTGTGGCTCTTGAACTAAATGTATGAAAAATATTATATATGGCTTTTATTATCGAAGAAGGTACCCGCCCCTGGTATATACATTAATGAAACCGAAAGTTCTACCTTTTATAGGAATTTATTTTCATACGATTTTTTTTATATTCCACAAAAAAATCAGGTGCAAATTAAAAAAAACAATATAATTCATAAAATTTTAAAAGTTTTATGCATACAATATATATATATATATGTACATATGTATAAATGTGTGTTTGTAAATTTGGTTTTATTTCAATTGACTGGTATTTCTGTGTGTTCTCTTTTGTAATTACATAACGTAAAAACAAATGCACCACACTGTACATGTCTACACTTTTGAACATTAAATCTCATGAATGTGTGTTATAATGTTGTTACATAACATTGTATTTGGAAACAATTCGATTTTCAGTGAGCAGTTAGTACTGTAGTGAAAAGACACGCTGACAGATATTGTGTTGTATTGTGTAGTTGCTGATTTATTTATTTATTTATATATATATATATATATATATATATATATATATATATATATATATATGTATCAAGTATTGTGAAGTGAAGAAACTTTAAAACACCATCTCACTTTTTTGACTAAAGACAAAATACAGAAAAACGGGGTAGTGTATGTGTGAAGAACTTTATTTAAACTTTTTAGAAATTTATTAAAAGGTAATATTCGAGCAATTAAAAACAATTATGAAGGTAAACTTTTTGTCATACTTATAAAATAATAACTTTTTTTATCTTTATATTGAAACTTATTTTATGTTTATATTAAATTTAAATGTCTAGACAAATACATAATTATTACAGATAATGTTCATTATCTCATTGATTAGTTTTTGTTATTAGTTTATGTATTACATAATATTTTTATTAACACATATCCGGCCGGAATTTTTTGCATCGCCATCGCCCAGCATCTTCAGGATTACTATTACTTTCAGAGTCATTAAGCTGTAAAGAAGTTAAACGTGGGCGTTTTCTTTTTACAATAACCTCAGTATCAGCGCTATCGTCACTATTAAAATTATATTTTACAAGATCTTCAATGTCATTACCATAAACTATCTGCACAAATTTCTTCTAACTCTTTTTTCGCTCTTCATTTTGGGGATATTTTATTATTTGGAAAAAGTAGATAAATAGGAAGAAAATAGATAAACAAAAATAATCTTACAATTTTTTAAATACCCGCACACAAGCGCTTTATCTTTGAATAAAGTACTTCTGTAAGCAGTATCGAATAACGCATTTTTAACATTTGTATCATATAACGCAACTAAAGATAAAAATAGCGTTTACACAGAAATATTTGTTTAGTAAAAATTTAATTTTAATTTATTTAAATTTTAAAAAACGAAAGCGATTCATTTACTGCAAGACACAAATGACCATTTTCAATCATTTAGCCGTTGATGATTGGCGGTGAAACGACGAATTTTTTCGTCATCCGGCCGGATGTGTGTTAATATTAATGCAGAAATTTACATAAATTTTAACATTATTCAATATTTTTTCATATATGTTAGATTCAATAAATACGTTTATAACTTTGATGTTATATTTTTTTATAACGAATTAAAAAAAAATGCATATGTACATACCTTTGATGGGAAAAATAATGCGTTTTTGAAATCTTTAAGCTGTACAGAAATTAGGAAAGTTCCTATAAATAATATAATTGACATAAGAAAGACGTCTGGTTCATAATGTGGCGTTGGGCAGTGTTCACCTAAGACTGTACCGTTGTTAATCTGAAAATTATAAAATAACATTAATAGACACATTGTATTTTATTGCTTCTGTTAAAAATTTCAATATAATCATTTTATACTTACAACACAGTTATTTTGATCTAATTGATTCCAAATATAAATAGGCTCTACAGAGCTCGAGGTGTTATCATAATGACAGACACAACCATATTGACTAATATTCCCGCCCGTTGTGTTAATTGGATTTCTTTTTCCGATTGCAATGACATTTTCAACAGCCTAAAATAAAAGCATCAATCACTGCGACGTAAACTTAATTTGTATATGAACAATTTTACTTTTAACGATTATTAAGCATCTATATATAATTATAATTCATGATCTATAAAGTTTCAATTTTCTATTTAACAAGTGTTTGTAGTAAAAATGTTCGAGTAATAGTAACAGTGATTTAATTAATAATATATTACACGGTGGCAATTTTCTTTACTGATTTTTTTAAATATAAGATTATTTTCATTTAAATCGACTCTTTATAGATGAAAATGCATATAATTCGAATGAAAATTTAGTTAATTTCTAACCTTTTTTCGCTGAATTTTAATCTATACTCAATATAATTTATAATGTTTTATATTTATATGACTCTAAGATATAAATTTAAAAAAAAGCTTCAATTTTGTAATACTTATTGAAAAGAATTTTTTTTCATTGTAATTTATTTTACTGTAAGAATAATTCAAGTCTACTGTTATTTTAATTACAGTTAATAATAAATGTTTATTTAACAATATAATTAGAAAAAAAAGGAGTTTTAAAGAAATTTAAATCTTAATTGTGCATATAAATATTAATAGAATAATAACGTATAATCATTAAAGTTTAAAAATATATCAGAAAAATAATTAACTCCCCTAATGCTATACTTATATGTTGATTTAAATTTTCAATACAGTATTCGAGAAGTTGATCAAATGACATACCACTCATACTGATACATTTGATAGGTAAATGATTTTTAAAAGCTGTTTTGATGAAATAAAATTAATTTCAATTACATGTGTCACCAGTTATTAGCGATAGCCGTTAATTACACTTATTAACATGTATTATAAATGGATGTATTTAAAGTAATACATATAGTATGTTTTAAATGCGGCTGTATTTGTCGGTTAACAATTTTAAGATATATTAATTTTACTACTTATATATTTAACATAATAATATATTTAATATAATAATTTTGAAAGTTTAGATCTGGTAGAAGATCTACTTTAAATTATAATACATATTTTTATGATCTTACCTTGTAAATAAAAATAAATGCAATCAATGTAGCGAAATTTTCTTCCGTAAATCTTGTGATGTAGCAGACAAGGGCACTAGCGTCGATTGCAACCAATATTAGGAGAATGATTGCAATCCATGTACCGATCCAAAATCGGAAAGACATGTAATTCCAATCATAACTTTTACAAAATTCAAAAACAATCGTTTCAAAAACTAAAACAGGACCCGTAGAACCCAAAATCGTCAGTGGTTGACCCGAAAAAAAGCCATATCCTATACCGCAAACAAATCCAGACACTAAAGACTCCATAGCAGCCATATTCTTATCCGTCGCTTCAGACAATAAGCCACCGAAGGTAATAATAGGTGACAAGCAAGCAAAATATAAGAAAATCCATGATGCAATACACTGTAAAGCAAGTGCATCTTTGAAATCTGACCAGTACCAAGGTACTTTTCTCCGTATATCGTTTATAAGTCCACCAAATAATTTTCCACTTCGTGTAAGGCCCGATTCTTCACGTTGTTTTAGTTCTTCTTCCTCATCGGACTCTTCTTTAACTGGCTTTTCTGTGGGTCTTTTTCTTGTATCTTGAGATGGTATCGCTGCTGGAGGTTCTATTCTTATAGTAGGATCCCATTCACCGGGTGGTAAAACTGTTACAGCGTCTAAAAATTCATCCACCCCAGCTAGTAAATGATTTCTATTACGTGCACGATATGCTACTTCATGAAACACCTCATCGGACATTAATGTCGCCATGGCTCTTCCAATTTCATGAAATCCAGTTATACCACCAGTGGGACCGAGTAATATAAATAAGAAACGTGTTGGAACAGGGACCTCAGTAAGATCTCCCATAATAGCTGCATTACTAAGTCTAACAAATGCTGATAAAGTTTTCTTAAGAAAATCTACTTCACCGACCAAAATATTAGAGGCTTCAGCACCATGAGGAATTTTTCTCATGAAATGTAAATTTCCTCTATGATTTATGTCACCGTTCATATGACCTAAATCGTTAGCACTGTGATTGCGGTTGAAAGAAATACTGCTAGGACTATTCGTCATACCAAGACCTTCATTTGATTTTTCTTGTCCTAAAACATACTTTACTTAATTAATACACCTATCATGTACACATTATATATATATATATATATATATATATATATATATATATATATATATATATATATAATATATATATATATATATATATATATATATATATATATATATATGTAAGTATGATGAAACTGATATCCTTTTACTATTATTTGTAACTTTAATAATTACGTACATTTGCAAACCATTAAAAAAATTACATCTATGATAATTATTTGTATATACAATTTTAATCTAAATTTAATTGTTATACCAAGAGTATAAAATTAAAAACTATTTAGAGTTTTTTTTCACTAAAGTTATTTTAGAACGTTATCAATTTATTCAATTATTCAACATTGAACTAAAAACCAACTATATAATTAAAGTGTCTGCACAAATAGATTTTTTTTGTTATATAAAAAATAATTGTATATTAAAAGTTTTAAATCTGATTATTTTTATTGCTGTATTACCTTTTTAAAAACTTACAAATTTTGAAATATAAAATAAAGAAACACATTTAATTTAGTACTGTGTAAGAAACGAGTTATTGGTTTTGACTAATGTTGTCCAATAAGCACTGTATTGTTCTCGAGAGAATATATGAAAATTTTACAAACACAAGATAGAGTTCCATATAAATTTTATGACTATAAATAAATACATCTCATGAAAATTTTTATGACAATTATTGAATAGATTATGAATGTATTCTACTATAAATATGTTCTATTAAATTATCTACTAGAAATATTTTCAAAACTATTACATTCTATATTAAAAAGAAAATTGAAATATATAGTGTTCATTATTTAGAATTTTAAAAAAATATAAGATAAAATACAAAAATAATGAAAGATCAAGTTTGAAACGAAAAGAATTAAATCAAGTGACTTAATAATATTTATATTAAATAAAATAACATGTTATCTTTAATGTCTTGTCATCAGATCAATCAGTAATGTCTTGGAAGAAATATATATCTATTGACAATCAAAATTTTCTAAAATGTACACTTTTCTTTAATATAATGTATGATATAAAGTAGAATGTTTTCTAAACATTTCAAATTGTAGTAAATATTTGCTTAAAAAGATCTATAGATATGTAGTAAGATATGTTGATAAAATAGATTCTAGGCATAAAAATATCAAATAAATGTTATGTGAGCGAGTTAATATTCAGATAAATAATTTTTTCTTGACTAAATCTAATAAATTGGAGGTGCGCGTTTTCCATCGAATATTGTATAGAAAAAAATAATTATTAAAAGAGGAGATAAATACTGTATCAAATTGGGATAGTGATCATTTTAATTTGTTTTTAAATACAAAATCATATAAAGAAATACTTTACATACCATTCATTATAAAAAGAATTTTTATTAATAAAATATATGATGTTCAAATAAATTATAAGATAAACAACATGAATGAAATTAAATATAAAATTTTACCTACTAATTTTCAAAAACTCTTTATTTAACTCGTATAATAAATTAAATAGTAACGAATTTGTAATTCAAATATTCACTTTTATATTTGTAAGCATTTCGGAATATATGCCTAACTAAACTGTCAAGCCTAAAAAATACTGTAATAGTCAAAAAAGCGTATGGGTAAAAAAAAATGTTATCTAAACAAAATCTACAAAGAACATTGGTAGAAATCGTCGCTTCTTTAATGATAAATTAGTATTCAATATTATATTCGAAAACAGAACTGATTTAGTTTAAAATAATTATTTTTTAAAAAATTGTAAATTATAAATGTTTAGTTAAAAATTTAACATCTAAAAATGTATCTTCAAGATTTATATTTAAATTATGTTTAAATATTGCGTTCTGTTCGAAAGTTTATATTGTTCTTTTGTATGAGAAATACATAACATTTAATATACATATATATATATATATATATATATATATATATATATATATATATATATAGTAGTTATTTAAAATAAAGCTGTTATAAATTTCGTGGAACTATAAAGATTAACCTCATTAATATACATTTTATTATATTAAAAAATTAATTATTCTGATATTGATAATGTTCTAAAATATTTTAAATAAAAAGAGATAGTAATGATTTCAATTTAAGAAAAAAGTATTATAATTATTTAATACTTCATAAAAAAATATTTTGAAAATAAATAAAAATTAAAAATATTTTTTATTTTTGTGAGTTTACTAACATATAAATATGTATAATTTTCTTCAATTTTACAAATGGTTTTTTTTTTAAAAAAAGTAACGCAAAAAGTTACATTATAATATAAAACATAATTACTACTTGAAACTATCAATTTGATGTAACAATTCAGCTTTCAGTTTTATCATAAAATACATGAAAGTTATAGAGTGCTAACAAAAAAAGGTATTATTTTATTTGTATCATTCTCAATTGCATCCTCTTCATCATTCAATTTTAATTAAATGAGAATCTGTTGCATTGAATGTGCTGTAGTCTTGTTATTTAATAAATTGAATTATAGTGAATCTATGCATAGAAGTGTAGCAAATCCATTCACTACAAATAATCAATACACACATACTAGAACACACACAGTGGTAGATGTTTATTGGGTACAATACTTCATACAATTAAAGCAACTACAAGAATTTAATATCTTTTTTATACAGTTTCAAGACTAATAATATAGGATAATTCAATTTAGACTTCCACATGAAAATATTAAAAAGAATCACAAAGATTATAATAATCCTGTTATTTTTTATTTTGTATTTTAGTTTAATTCAGTACTAAAATACAATTGAGCAAAAATACTACATAAAAAATAACATGTTTTTTTTTCAATTTTTGCAACTTTTTTAATACTGACATGTGGAAGCCTAAATTGAATTACCTATACAAAAACAATTGTATCCAAAATCTAAAAATACAGTACAATACATTAATACAATACCCTGCGTAATATCATTAAGTGATGTATTAATTTTCTAAAATATTTTTAAGTCATGTTTTATAATTAATAAAGATTCAACAGGAAAAATATTCAATAAATAATTATTAATCATTGTTGATAATTCCATATGTGCATTTTTTCGCAGTACAGAAAAACCAGTTTTACCTGGTGAGAGAAAACTCTGGTTTTTCTGTACTTTGGAGACGATGGTAAACCAATCAAAATGCGCATAAGCAATAATTAAAAATGATCAATAATAATTTATTAAATCTTTACGATCAGAATTTTTTTCATGATTTGTGTGGTGAAAAAATAATTTATTTATGAAAGTTAATTTAGAACTACTATGTTAAAATTAAATTGCGAAAAATACAATAATTTTCAATGTCTATAATGAACTAATCTGAATAAAAAATTCAAAATTTATAATTTTATGAATTTTCACACTGTTCAATGCAACGAATTCAAAAAATAACATTTTTGACAGATATATAATAATTCAAAGTATATATACTCTCCTTATGTAAACCGGTTATAAACATTTATACAATAGAAGAGAGTTCGATAACTACATTTATTAATTTCAACCTTATCGGTAAACTACTGAATATCTAAACTAAAGATATAAAAAATAAATCCAATTTTATTTTAAAAAACTGATTCATTTTCGAAAAAATATTGATTAAGTTTGCCTTTCAACATTTTGCACGTATGTATATAAAGGTAAAACCAGGCATGATATTAACAAGAAAAAAAACAAATTCTATTTGACTTTTGTCGATTATGTCTATGCATGTATATATTTATGCATGTATGTATGGATATATATATATATATATATATATATATATATATATATATATATATATACATACAAACATTGTTAATTATTAGGTTGGAAGAAAAATAATTCCGGTTTCTGACCTTCAAATTCATATAATTTTTTTAATTTAAGTGATTTTAAGTTGGATGTCTGAACTGTTGGATGACTATTTTTACAAGCTCTCGAATTGTTGTGCGTGGTACTGATTCAACTAACGCCTTTAATTGGTCGTTATGAACTGAAGAACGCCCACGGCCTTCTTCATCTTCAAGGCTCTCATCTCCAACACGAAATTTCTGGACCCCCCACTGAACCGTACGTTCTTTAACAGCATCCACAAGGCATTGTTTACTTTATAAGTAGTTTATCACCCGTTTTGAACTCATAGAAAAAATGGCTCTTATTTGATTCTTTTCCATCTTTAATTCAATATCCCAATTTAAAGCAAAATTAATAATAAAACAAAAGTCGATGTCACCAAAATACAGCCCCAAAAAATTCACTTTAAACTGCTATTAACATGAACACGATGAAATGACACTTTCATTGAAAAAGTTAAGGTTCGAATTCAGAAAACAAAAACCGCAATTATTTTCATACCAACCTAATATGACCAAATTTTGGTTTATAACAAACTACCAGTAGGCACTGCATTAAAATTACAAGGGAAAAATTAAAATGATTTTAATATTCTGTATATCTCAAATTTTTAAATAAATAAACTCAAACTACTTAACACTATTAAAAATGAACGATTTCAAGAATTACAGTGTAATCTCAATTTTTGCAATTACTAATTCAAAATCTAAATATTTTAACAAAAATTTTCTTAAATTAGGAAACAATATGTGACTCATAATTTACAGAGTTTATATATACGGACTTCATAAAGAACAGAACTGATTTATTTTATATAAATAGAATTATTTAAAACTATATAAATGTGAAAACATATTTTATTTATTTACTATTTATTATTAATTTTAATATTGCGTTATTAAATCTTCGAAATAATTACACTCCAAATTGAGTGTTATTTTGTTAAAATCTTTAATAATCGCAACTAGTCTATTTTTAATGAGAAAATCGAGATTAAATTACAAATAAATTCATGTTGTTACAATATAAAGCTTGCAATGAAACACTACGTAATGAATTCCTAACAGAAAAATAAAATTGTTTATATAGATTGTATAAAAATGAATTCATTTGATATTTAAATTATAATTGTTTGTTTTTATATTTTATTACAAAATGTGGATGGAAAACGTTTTTATTGATATTTAATATTAACCAGAAATGTGACTTGTTTAAAATAAAAAATATATTATATCATCAAAAACATTTGTGAAATTTAAAAGATATAATTACTACTACGATACTTAAAAACAAAATTTAAACTAAATTCCAAGACTGGTTACAAGTAACTTACTTTATCTTATAAACGAATCATTGTGAAAGAATTAAAAAAATATGTAAATCATTAAAACTGAATAGACTGTAATAAAAAAAATAATTATCTAAAGAATTAAATAACTGTATAAAATACTTTTCGTGTTCTTGTTTCAGAAATAAAATAACTTCAAAGCTTCAATTAAACTTCTTTCTAAAGATATTTATCATTGAAAAGATCAAATGCGTAGACTATAATTCTTTCGAATTATTTTTCGTAATGAAGTGGTTAAGCACATTGTGTCTTCGAATTCATGAATATTGATTAGCAGTTGAATTTATTTTTTATTAGTTGTCAGTTGCGAATTGGTAAAAGCCAGTTAAATGAAAGTCTAGATTAATAATTAGAATTCAAAAATAATATGACAATTTTTATTTCTGTTTGAATGAATATATATATATATATATATATATATATATATAATGTGGGAATGTTAAATTTTCCAATAAAATTAATAGAAAACTCGAATAATATCATAAATATTAATTTAAAAACTTTATATATTATTACTGAATGTGACTCATAGTATTTTTAAAGAATTTATCTGCTAATTTACAAAATTCAGAAAATATTGATTTATACTTGAAACTGAAAAAAAATATTTTTCATCTATAATTAATAAAATTAATTTAAATATATCCCCATTTACCATTTGATTGATTTTATTATATAAATATTTTATTATATATATTTTATTATATATATTTTATTATATAATTTAACTTGAACGTGCGTACTCTCATTTTTAAAAACATTATGTAATTTTAGTAGCGTTTGAATAGTATAAATAATGGTGTTATATTTTAAATAACTCCTAGTCTTTAGTTATCGTTTTCTCAAAAAGTCTCATTTGAAATTATTTTAATTCTAATTTTAAAAATACTTAAATTTCAATTCTTTTTAAATACCTAACTAAATTGTCGTAGTTAGTTATTGGTCCTTGTAAATAACACAAGTTTTTATCTATTATTGCTAATTTCAATTCTTAAGCTATCCTTAAGCTCCTGTAGATAACTCAAGCTTTCTACAAACTATCTGAAAACGTCTTAAGAGTCGAAACTTATCGTGGTAAATAGAAACTCGTGTAATTTACAAGTACACATTTATAATAAACAATTTTATCTTTACCTGGTTACATTTTTAATAATATTTTTCTTGTTAAATTTATTGAAATGTTACTAGAAAGTTAATTCAAACTTAGTTTCCACAAATTAATTTTTCAACCTACTGTCAAAAATTATTTCTTTAGAAAAAAATGTGTATGTCATATATATATATATATATATATATATATATATATATATATATATATATATATATATATATATATATATATATATATATATTGGATTTACAATCAAGTACAAAACAGTTCAAAATTGAAAACTGTTTCAAATCTAAAATAATTAATCATAATTAAATGTATAAATTATCAACATTTTTTTAAAAAATGTAATCTCTAATATTTCATTGATTATATAAAAGGTATTTTTAAATGCTGTATTTCGATCAGGGTGGAAATAAGAAACTACTTTAAACACGAAAATAATTACAATGAATGTTTTAATCTATTTTATTTAATATTGACAGTTTTTTTATAATTTATGAAAAATAGAAAACAATCAGTTGTAGAATTTTTCTCAATTTTCATTAATATCCAACTTTTAGCACATATTTGAAATCTGATCAAATGATTATTAAATCATTTGAAATATTTTAATATTTTATTAGAAATAAAAATATTTCCCATTTATAATCTGTTAATATCTTAAAATGTTTGCACTCTATAATTTCGAAGTAAATATAAAAACTCACACATATACACACATACATATATATATATATATATATATATATATATATGTTTTTTTTTGAAAAAAAAAATAACATTTTGTTATCAATTTTCAAATGATTATAACATAATCGGTTAAAGGTAACAACACTAAGCAAATATTACATACACAATAAACACACAACATCGACAATAACACAACAGATTGTTAGTAAAAGCAGACATGTTACTCTCACCAGGGATAGCCAGGAATCTGCTAGACTCTTGGGGTTTGGTGCACACACTCTCAGAACAAATTACTCCACCTTGAACTGGAAGAATTTCTTCCACTGAAAAAGTGACATTTACAAAATAATACACTTCGTATTGAGAACGATACCGTTCATTGTCGATAACTTGTTCATACATACAAAGAGATATACACATAGAAGGTATACAAAAACATACAAATTACATAATATCATTAAAAATGTATGTACATATTGATTAAAGTGCGTTTTACTGAAAAGTGTAAGAGTAATTATGTGTGATTAGATTTTGATCCTATGAAACATGTGCTTAAAGAAATATAAGAAATAACTTGATGCTTTTCCAATTAAAATAATACTGATATGTCTGTTTACACATATACCTGTAAGTGCTTTAAGACGTGCTAATGTCAATAGGAATAAAAAGAGTGAATAATGAATTTAAACGAATGATGTAAATAAATAAATATGAAATTGTATATAATATTTAACAGCGCCGATTGTGTATAGAATCGTACGATAGTTTTTTTTGTAATAAGTGTAAATAAATATTATAAATCGACTTAAATTTAGATACACTTTGTTTATACTGCATATTTTACATTTCTACAAACTATACTTAAGTAAATAGAGCAGAAATTCCTATTAAATTTTTACTTCATTTTAAATATATTATTAAACTAATATTATGATCAAAACAGATACAAAACAACTTAAAAATTGCTATTAAATACGAAATAGTAACACTTAGTAATAAAATTTGTGAACATATTTTTAAGATTATAACATAAAACAGATTTTTAATCAGATAACTATTAAATTATATATATATATATATATATAGTTCTATATTTAGCAGATATGCAATTCAATAGTGAACGAAAAATGGATTTTTTCATTATATTAGGATTTAAATATCATTTTAATGTATTGTTTTAATTTTATTCCTTTCTTGCATATTAGTAGATAAGAAAGATAAGTAGGTAGTGATAAGTAGGTAATGATTCATTTTATTTTAAAATAAATTCATTCGTTAGTCGTTCAGTTTTCGGCTGTTTGAGTGATGCATTCCGCACAAAATCTAACAGGTATTAAGTTTCCAAAGAACTATTTTGAATTAAAAATTTAATGAAAAATAGTTCAAATAAAAAAAACAGATCATGAATTCATTTTTTGTTATAGTAACCTTATTTATCAAACCCTGAATCAAATCGTAAAATAAGTTATAATATTAGAAAATTTTTATATTTTTTCCTCATCTTATTATTTTCTCCCGTTCACAGTAAATTCAGTTCACTACAGAACAAGTACTTGACACCAACAATTTTTAAAACTGAGATGAAATGTAATTCGCATATTTTGCAATATATTTGTTATCTACAGTATAAATTTAAAAACTTTAATGTCCATAAAAATATGCAATTTATATTTTTCATTATCTACCATGATATTTAAATTAATAGACGTATTCGATGTGCTTGAAATGTTATATAATTTAATTTTTTTCAGATAATTTACTTGTAAACAGTGGATTGTATTAAATATCTTTTTGTTTTATATATTTTTGCAATTTTCGAAAAAGAAAACAGAAATTAGAGGGTAATATATTACTAATTTTTATTAATTTTAAAACAAATACTTTATTAAGTAACAGTATTGTTTGATTTTTTCATTATATTTCGAAAAAATGTGTACATTTGTATATTTACACTCTTAGAGTAAGTAAGAATGTATATATTGGTAAATATATATACATATATATATATGTATATATATATATATATATATATATATATATATATATATATATATGTAATTGTAATTACAACAGCTAAGTACTTTTACTTACTGTTGAATAAATAATGAAACAGGATACACTAAGTTAAAGCCATTAGCGTTTAAATGAAGATACAAATGCGTTATTACGTAAATTAAATATTTAACTTGACCTCATTTAACGTCATTCAAAATAGATAATTAAATTTATTTTCATATCGCTTTATTAATAAATGGTATAATTATTTACAATTTTCAGTTAACTAAATAATTTATATGTGCTTCAATACGATAAGCTTTTTAAAAAAATTTTCGGTGTGATTCCACGAAACTATGATTTACTAATTGATTTTGGTTTATGTTACAATATAATTGAACTTATTACATAGGTTTATAATTGTGTAAATAATATTAAAAATTTTAATATAATTAAACAGTTTTAGCGTGCTTTCGACACACTTATCTATTTAACAATGATTATTACCATTTGAATATAAATAATAGTTAAAATAAATAATGGATTCGAAAACATCATTGAATTTGAGTTTATCGTTCACTGTCCTATCATCGATAACAAAGCATGTAAACTAATTGGATTTAAAATATTTTGTTTATAGATCAATTAACAATGTCAATAACATCTTTTTAATTAATTAAGTTTATTTTTTTATTTATAAAAAATGTTTAAACAGGAAATAAATACAGTACGAAAATACAATTCTCAAAACACAATCTGAAATAACTTTAAATATCCATTTTTAAATATTCATTAAATAATTTTTTTTTAAAAAAAAATTCTATAAATTTCAAATTCTTCGGTACTGCATTTTAATATGTTTGTTGAAAATGTTTAATATTTATACAAACCTTCCATGAGTTAATTTTCACATTTAGCCAGTTTTATGTAATCGTTTTATAAAATAAAACTGTCTGCTTGATTTAATTTGACTGTTAAATCATATGATTGATTATGCACATATATTAGACAGATAGTATGTGTTTGTATGTGTTTATATTTATATATATATATAACACAATGTTCTACTGTATATATGTTCTCATAATTAAAATTAATTATAAAAGATAAAGTGATGTTAACGTATCTATACCAAATAATTTTAAATAATCTCTTAATACTGGCATTTATATTAAAAGCGTTTCATTAAAATTTGTTATGAAAACGACATCAAACAGAACAGCTAACCGATTGAGTTAATGAATAAAATTCTAGGAAATTTAAATACGATTGAAAACTACATATGGAAATAAATTATATTAAAATAGAATCGTGAAATAAATATATAAATGAAAGAACATCTAATTCATATATGTATATATATATATATATATATATATATAACTTTCTTGTCAAAAAGAGCGTATTATCGATAAAAGATTGTTGTTTAAAATTTTAATTTCATAAATTCTCTCTTGTTTCTGTTTTCACTACTGAAGACATATATCTGGACAATTATTTAAATTTTTCGATAAATTTTAATTAAAAGATTAAACGAAGTATAATTATTCGAACATAAAAATAATGTAAAAGAAATTATTCAAAATTAGATAAACATGAAATAGCGATATGTAAAAAAAAAATGAAGGATTATTAAACTATTGTACAGAGCTTAAGTAATGTACGGTCGTTGTTAAGCAACCAATATGCTAATCGTTGTCTAGCAACCGTTCAGATTTATAGTTAACGCCCTGATTCGTTTACAATACTTCAGACTTTATAACAAATATTCTTACTAGTGTTCAGTTAGCATGTGCGAAATGATAAAAATAAATATTTCCTCTATTAATGAAATTTTAACAACTATAAAAGTCGCATGAATACGAAATAAATCCATATATTACTTTGAAATAATATAATCTAACACTGATATAGTTATCATTATGATATTTTATTTTCATGACATTAGTACTTCGACTATAAATATAATTATCGAATATTATCAAATCATATTTTTAAACTATTTGTAACACTTGGTAGAATTCATGTTAGTTTGTAACACAAATCCAATTTGTAATTAAGTATTACAAAATTCCAATGCGAATATCTTTTAAATATTAACCTCTTGACATACAAAGACGTCTCTGATGCGTCATGTGTTTCTTATGCCACAGTAAGCATTGACGTCTCTGAGACGTAATCAGATTTAATTTGATTTAATGCAGCTACAAAGCAAATGTTAGAAAGAAATAATTATATACATTCAATGTTAGTGTGAACCGTAGAAACGAACCCTGCAACATGTCTGTCCTGAATTTATACGAAAGTAACAGTAAAAGCCAAATGAGTGAGGGCACATTTACTAAACGTATACCTTCAACTGATAAAAGGCAACATCCTTCAAAAAGATGTCATGTGTGCTCAAAAAATAAGAAGCGAACTGACTTGGCAATGTAAAAAATGTCAAATACTTCCACTTTTACCAGAATGTTTTGAAAAGTTTCACACTCTATAGAACTATTGAATTATTGTTTCATTTTTTTAATTATTCTTTATTAATTTTGGTTATTAATATTGAATTATAATATTAAAATTGTATAAATATTCTTTCCTTTGTTAACCTTACACAAATGTCAAGCTGAAAAATAAATAGAATTTTTTGGTCATATCGAATTTTAATTAAGTAATATGTCAAGGGGTTAAAATAATTGTTGAAATAAAAAATTTGAGATAATTTTACATTAAAATAATCACTAACTACCGATTCATACTTACAAATTTTAAAATATGTTTTGATATTGATATGTTATTAACTATTTTATGAAATTACATTAATAATAGTAGTTATCTTAAATTTATATATATATATATATATATATATATATATATATATATATACAATCTTGAATTACGATGAATGCAATAATTTCAGTGAAACATTTTTTAGTTATATTTTTATAGATAATACTAATATTAAACAATTCGTGTCAATTTGATAATATATTCAAATTAATTAATAATTATTGTGGATAATATAAGATTAGGTTTTTATTATTAAATTATTATGATATTTAAATATTAAATACACAATTTGTTGATACATACATTGATCTTTTGAAACTATTAGATTTTATACTAAAATTATTTGTTTGCAAAATTATTTAGAAAAGATTATAGTACCATATTTAAAATTTCAAAAATTCATTTTGAAGTAAACCTTATTCAATTATATGGCAATCGTCTATAATATATTGTTTTCTTGTATATATAGTTCATAAACTGTCATTCAGTATATAATAATACTGATTAAAAAATATTACATTTACTTAATGTAATATATAAGTTATATGTTACTTATAATTTAAGTATAATAATAAATATGAGAAAAAATATGTAGAGTATACAATAGTTGCAGTGTTACAAAAAATCTGTAAAAGATAATGTTTTACATATATATATATATATATATATATATATATATATATATATATATATATATATATATATAAACAAAAACTTGTATAAGTATACTACAAAATGTTAAAAATTGTCAAAGCTTACAACATACAGCATTAATACAAGAACAAACATGACTCTGTAGTAGTATCAGGCATATGAAATAAGGTTTAAAATATAAATGATAGTTGATTAAAGTCAAGTGAAAAAAAAATGGAAAACGCACACCAACATAAATGATAACCAAACCTTTTGGCATATGTCCATGGGTAAACCATGTTGTAAACCCAACCGTATGTGGAATATCATCTGTAGACATAAAAACTCTAATAACTATAAAAAATATTTTATGTACTGAAAAATTCATTTTTCCACATTAACTGCAATGACATAATCTTCATATTTACATGAATCTGTAAGTGATCGGGCTATTCCAAGACAGAAAAGAAACAAAATGCATAACAGTTCATGTTTTCTTAACATCATTCGTCTATTCTTTTAAGAAATAAACCAATGTATATATATAATCTATAAAAAATGCATATTTGAAAAATGTGCATGGACAATAACAGATAGTAAGTTCACAAAAAAGCGATAAAATAGAAATAACTGGCGTTATAATGAAACATGTACCTAGAATAAAAATATAATTTAATATCTTCTTATTTACCTTTCTATTATTTTATTAATATTTCAAATAGAAATGTCATTTATCATTACATCTTAGCAACATTTCTAGCTATTTATATTCATTTAACAGAAATCCATGCATCTGTTTCAATCTTTTATAAATGTTTATTATGTTATAAAACTTATAATAAATCGATGCTTATTACTTTCCTAGTTTCTGGTGAAACTGACAATTAATGAAAATATTGAAAGTGTGTATAGATGATCAATTTAAATTTTTAAATATGCATATATATATATATATATATATATATATATATATATATATGCATATTTTTAAAAATTGTTCGATGATTTTAAAAACCCAGTGATAAAATAATGTGCAGAAAAGTACAATGAAAATACAAAAATAGTAAATAGTAAGTATTAAAATATTATTAATATATAGTTATTTATTAATATTCAGTAAAAATATTGCAAGTTGCACAATATTTTGTAAAAACTCGAATAGATGAGATTCTTGTATAAAAGAAAGTTATTTTTTATTAATCAGTTTTTCATTCATTTAATAGAATATGCGTAACCATCTGTTTGTTAGTAAAATATTCTAAATAAGATTAAATTGTTAATATATATATATATATATATATATATATATACATACATATATATATATATAAACATATAATAACATTTTTATTAATTTCCCATGAAAAAGTCACTTCTATTAATTAAAAAATGCTAATCTTAGTGAAATAATTGTTTTTTTTACTGAATATAATGTTAGAAATTATTTCTGTATTATTTACTTCTGCATCTTTTTCATTTCTTTTGATTACATTACACAAAACAGATCTGACATACTGTTTTTCATAGTTAATATTTGTGATATATTTTCGAAATCATATTTATATAACTTATGTTCTCAGTAGAAATTGGGAAAAAAAATAAAAAAATATATAAAACTTATTAAGAAGATAATGGAGATTTTTTCCATACTTTCTTCTGAAAATTATCTCATTAAAACTATTTTTATTATTAATATTTCTCATCAATGAAAATCACGACGGCAAATTGAACTTTTCATTAGATTATAAATAATTTAATACACGAACTCTAAAACATTTTAAAGTATTTCAACACAACAAGTAACTTTCATCTTAATATCTAAAACTGTATTACGTTGTTATATAACTTCCATTCGAGTAAAAACGACCATGACTGATTATATTATCCCGTGTTATCTGTTATTTGTGAAATTATGACAGGCTTCCTGAAAGGATATTAACATGCATATAGTAGATACAATTAGAGTACATATATGCAGATAACAGGTTTAGTTAATACGTTTTCCAATGAAAAGTGAAACATCATTTTGAAATATTCTTTTAGATCATTATTTTCGGTTATCGCTAATGGAATCGGATTAATTTTCATTTGATTACAAGTACGTGTGTGTGTATATATATGCATACATAAATATCTATGCTACATATATATATATATATATATATATATATATATATATATATATATATAGAGAGAGAGAGAGAGAGAGAGAGATAATTATTCTTAATTTTTAATTATACTAAATTTATTTTATACGTATATTATTGAAGGAAAAATAGCATATAATAATATTTGAGCGTTTTTTACATTTGTTTAATTAACTGAATAAATAAAATATATTGGGTTGATAGGAAAATAATTGCAGTTTTTATTTTCTGAACTCCAACCTTAATTTTTTTCAATAAAAGTGTATTTTCATCATGTTGATGTTAATATCATTTTAAAATCCATTTTTCGGTTTGCATTTTGTTGATATCGACTTTGAATTTATTATTAATTTTACTTCAAAATGGCTTATTAAATTAAAGATGGAAAAGAAGCAAATAAAAACATTTTTCATATGAGTTCAAAACGGGTGATAAAGCAGCAGAAACTGCTCGTAAACTAAAAGATTTTTTAGTTGTGGGTACTGTTAAGGAACGTAGTATGCAGTGGTAGTTCAAAAAAAAACGTACTGAAGACGAGATCCTTGAAGATGAAGAAGGTCACAAGCGTCCTTTTTCAGTTCATAACGACCAACTAAAAACGTTAGTTGAATCAGAACCACGCACAATTCGAGAGCGTGCACAAAAATTAGACGTTAGTCATCCAACAGTTTTGGACTACTTGGAAACAAATGAAAAAATTTATATGAATTTGAAGTCCATAAACCGCAATTATTTCTCTACCAACCTAATACGTCCAAATATTTGAAAATATTCGTTAAAAAAGCTTGAAAAAATATTATTATACACAGAATATATTCTTATTTTGGTAGTTTTCCTAATATGTTATTTTTATTGTTTCTATAACCGATGCTGACCAGTTATAAAAAGTAAATCAGTAAATCTTAATTTTAAGATCACTTACAATTTGTCTGCCAATAATAGACGCTTATGATTCACGCAGTATAAATGACCTGTTGGTTTCGCATGTCAATGAATAACGCAAATAGATTAAGCATTTTATATAACTATGGTGCACTGAAAACACTCTTTTACTAACTTCATATCAGCATCAAATAACTAGTGTTTTAACTTAAATTTTTGATACTGTTAAGCCTAAAAGAATCACCAAATACTTATACACGAATTTATGATATCAAAACCAATTGTATGAAACACCAAAAAAGACCTTCTCAAGGACTATAAAATAGAATGTAATAAAAAAATCGAATATAACATTAATATGAACTTTGTTCCTTGTGCGTGATCCTTTAAAATATTTTATTATAAAATTTTATACGATCTTGTGTATAAACAGAAATTTTAGAAATAATCATGTTTTCATCATGTGTTTATAACTCTTATTAAATAAAATTTGAAATATAAAAGAGTGCATTCACAAATTTACATTATTTGAAATCTAAAATACTTTCAATAACTTCTAAATTTTTAATAATATTAGAAAAATATTAAAAAAATACATCCTTTAGTAAAGGTATAATTTATTAATTTATAATTGGCACACGAAATAGCATGGGATAATCAATCATATAGACATTATTTTATTATATACATAAATATATATATATATATATATATATATATTTATATATATATATATATATATATATATATATATATATACACACACAACATATATGATTCATTTATTAATGTATTATATCATCTTTTTTTTAAAAAAAAATAGAATTTTCTAAAAAAGTGTAAAACGTACACTGAAACAGAATACTCGTTCATAAAAAAGCGAGATGGGTAATTAGAAAAAAACATAAATAAATAAATACGTGAAAAAGATGAGTAGCAATTAACACAGAAAATGAGAACTGGACCTACCTTTAAGGTTAATGACACATAGGAAATGTAAGCGCGTGAATGTGGTGTCAAATCGTGTACAATTTCAATTAAATTAATAATATTGATCCATTCTAAGATAGTTAATTAATTAATAAAAATATATGTGTTTTATATATATATATATATATATATATATATATATATATATATATACAGGTGATTTAATTTAGGCTTCCACATGAAAACATTGAAAAGGGGCTCAGAAGTAAAGAAAAGTCATGTTATTTTTTATTTAATATTTTAGTTCAAATCAATACTAAAATATAGTTGAATTAAAATACTAAATGGGGGATAACCTATTTTTTTTAAGAAAATTGTATTTTTTTTAATACTTTGTTGTGGAAGCCTAAGTTGAATCAAACTATATATATATATAAATATGTATAAATATATTTCTAGTTCCAACATCAACAGATTAGTAACTAAACAAATTTTCGCAAACTAGAAATAATTGAGCCACATAATAAAATAATTTCTATAGAAGGAAATCATTACATCGCTTTGATGGTGAAGTATTCAATAGATAAGAATCCATGAATGTCTTTATAAATAAAGCCTTCATGTTTATCTACTAAAGATATAGTTAATCATTGGTTTTTATTATTAAACAATTTATATATAATTGTAAACAGGGTTGAAGATATGCGATATTTTTTTGCAAGCAATGTTATATTTGTTACATTAAAACAATGTAAACGTAATATATAAAATCCATCAATGGATTTTACCTATAAAAAACCATACCAGCTCTTATTTAATTTAAAAAATAGAGTTTTAAGTCTTCATTAAGATTAAAAAAGAATGAAAGTAAGAAGCATATAAGTAACATCAAAAATTGATAACAGACAAATTAAATAAACAAAAAACAGTAGTTTTCAACATACAAATTAAAACTTCTCAAACCTCTTTTCGTTTTTTCTTTCTTTAAAAAAAAGAATTGTTTTAGATATTTCGCATCGATTCGATTCAATTAAAATGAAACTGTTTTGAGATTAAGATCTTATATACATTTTTAATCATTAATGTATTATTTTCTCATCGTATAAGTTCACTCAGACAAAGTGCTAATGTTCTTTTAATTATTTTAACGATCTTTTATTTTTTAGATAATGGTAAAAGTACTTTCTCTTCATAAAATATATTTTAATGTCGCTTGAAAGGTTTTTATTAAAGTGACATTAATGGAAACTTAACAAAGGAGATAATATCAAACGTGATATAAGTAATGATATCGAAAAGTACTTAGGTGAAATTCATTTTCATATAATTATATCATAATCACTTGTTATTGTCAATTCATTTATCAATAATTGTAAAATATTAAAACGTAAATTTTAAATACTTCATTTTATGTATTTTTTTTCCTATTTTCAATTTGAATTTTTTTTTGAGAAATATCTAAAAATACCGCTTATTACGAGAAATATTTCATTCTTATCTCTATTAATTATAATAATATATAATTATAAAATTTCGGGACAGATTTATAATTATAACTACCATGCTTGCTCGTGCAAGGATGTCACTATAAAATAGTGTTATTATGCATACCTGCTAACTTACAGTTTAATATAGGTTACGGAACTATAACTAGCAAATTTTAAAGCATTAATCTTTCATTATAGCTTATTCATATTCAAATAATATTTCAAAGGAAGTATATAAATAATGGATATTTTACAAAGAACGATCAATTATATTAACAAAAGTTTTTTAGAATTATTAACTATAATATATTATTATGCCATACAATTTACAGCAGAAAAGCACAATACGTCAATTATGTTACTAATAATGTACACAATATTTATTAATTATAGACCGGATATGAAACATAAAGCTTTAAAGTTCTTTTTCGGTGCTGTTTTGTAGAACAACATTTTTATTAATTTTGTAGTGTTATAGATAATTTCTGACGATATCGTCTATTTTATACCAATTCGACTAACTTGATGACTATGTACAAAATAAGGACGAAACACTAATAATAAATGTGTTTATTAAGAGATATTCTCTTTTATGAGTGATTCGTTCAAATCACTTCTTGTATTTTTTTTAGTTAATAAAAATAGATAGACCTGATTATCATATACAAGTGTATTTATGTCTTGTAGGTATTTAAATAAAAAACAAAGGTTCCATGCAAATACAAATAAAACTTTTGCATGTTTTTGTAACAATAATTTGCAGATTTCAATTTTGAAAATTTTATTTTTCTCTTAAAGTGTTTTAATCTTAATGTTAGTGACAAATTTCAACAGACACAAGTTAAATTTGATACAAAACACACCCTTTACACAGACATAAAATTTAAATATATCTGATTATCGTATACACATATACAGATATTGTTCTTAAAAATAATCATCTCAGAATATTAATCAAAGAAAGTATATCTAGAGTAATATTATAATATTTATTTAACAGCAAAAAATATTGCTATTTTAACTGTTTTATGTTTAATTCATTCGGATAAATTATTTATAAAAATATTTCAGAAAAATACTTAGTCAAATTTATCTCTCAAAAAATAAATTAATATATATTCATGTTTATAATTCGTATAAATTGTATTAAAAAATACACAAATATATATATATATATATATATATATATATATATATATATATTATATACCTATACAAACACATACATTATTTTTCAATGACAGTCACTGTTATTCGAATATTCAATGAATGTAAACTTAATATCCTCAACTCTATATAATATTCAGTAAACATCTTTTAAACCTTTGAAGCGTGAATTTAGAAATCAATTGATGTTTTCTAAAGAAACTGATCTCAAAGCGCTCTATCTTTTGGACGATAGATTTAATGGTTCCTAATTTCTTTCTAATAAAACTAAATTTATAACACTTTCTTTCATTAAAAAAATACGGTCGTCCAAAAATCAGAAAAATAGCGGAATTTTTCATTTGAAAACCTATAAAAATTGTAAACTTTAAAATTGTTTGAATAATATTTTTTTTTCCAAAAGTTCATCATTGGAAGAAAGCGAATAAAAAATTTCAAAACTCTTCGTCCAGGTACAAGATGTGACCGATGTGAAGCCGTTTTGTGCACACTTGATTATTTCAAAATATTTCACACTCAACAGTAATGCTATTTTGAAAATTTTTAATTGTAACCAATTTTCTCGCTTCCAACTATATGTTTTCAATCAAGATATTTATTTTCCCCGAATATTATGAATGATTTTCCACAATATATCAGATAGCTAATCTAATAGCTAATAGCTAATCTGAATTAACATGTTTTTTCTTGTAACCAAAAAATTTGAATTTTTTATTTTGTTTACGATAAAGAATGTCCAATTAATCGAAAAATATTTGTAAAAAATTTAGCATCCTTTCCTCCTCCTCGGGCCCAAGGGGTTAATTACTTATTTCCGATTATTTGTAATTAAATATTTTATTTATTGTAGACATAGTTTCATCATTAGAAATAAATAAAAAAGAATCATATAATATCAATCAATGTTCTCTAATATTTTCAAACATATTACAACATGTACTCCTATATATTTAAAATGTTTGAATAACATGTTATTGGATATTTTGAAGAAAAAATATTTTTATTACCGCCCATTTCTCATTTTAATCTATTGTTATATTTTAAAGTTAAATGATCTTTATAGCTTAAATAATTAAATAAGAAATGTTATCTTCTCTCATTATTTTCTTTATTTTTCAAAAGCTTTTTAACAATAAAATATTTATTAATATAAAATGGATCACACTGACATTATATTTATATTACGTTCTAACGAAAATATCTTTAGTGAATTGACAAATGCTTTTTTCTCATAAACCCACATCTGTTTTTTGCTTGAATTATAGATTATACTTTTATGATTTTCATCAATATATTATTTAAGTACATCTCTATAAGTATAAAAATTTTAACATTTATTTCTGAGATAAAATGTGATAAATTCATGATCATAATTTGATTAAATCTCTTGTTAAAATGATCAAAACGCGTATATAATATAAAAATAGAAAACATATACCGTATAATGATCTATTTTTTTATATTTCTTCAAAATAAAAATAATTAATCGAAAATAAAAGCTTTATATTAATTTAAATATGTTCTTTTTTTAATTAAATTGATGTTAACATCAAATTAATATGATTCTTTTTTACAATTAATACCATGATTTTTCAATTATATTTTTAATTTGTTTTAATAACTTGTTATTTACAAGTTAGCCCTCAATAAAAACTAGGCATTATTACTTTTTTCAATAAATAATATTCTAATAACTTCAAACTCTATAATAGATATATTATTTAGTACTTTCTGAATCTTTATTGAATATTGAAACTTATTAAAGACGATTGTGTTTTTATTCTTCAACCATATAAATGGATATCTAAATTGATTGAAATTTATTTTTCGTGGAATTTTTAATCCTCTTATAAATAATTCTTTTGTAAACTGTTATTATTATTTTAATATTCGTGAGCAGAATAAGTACTCGATGTACTATTAAGAAAATATATGTGATTATAAAATACGAAGAAAATATTCTTCATTCGATTGAATTATTCCGAGATGTTTATTTTAAAACAATTTCTCTGTATACTTGAAACACTAGAATAGTATTAAATACAAGGCGAATGTGCGTATGTATTATTCGCTTGATGTGTATATTCGACATAAAACATAAAGCAAAACTAGCGTTCTTTTTTTAATTTTCGAATTTAGGAATCGCTCTAAAACAGGGTCGCTGGGGTTTAATTCTGACCTGGTACAGCTAAGTAAGAGCCTTTTCGGTCTCTCGTGCTGCTTAGAAGAGCAGTTTGAGCTGATGGACTCCCTGAGGATGTATTCGAACGTGTTTGGTGCAGAGATACTGATGAGGATGATCTCTTATTGCTACCGTCCTGCAAGTCTGAAGAGCACAACGATGCATGCAAATCACATGACAAACCAGCACTATCACATCTTGTCGATTTTTAGCTAAATTGATCTTTTTTATTATTGTTTCCTAACATTGCGTCTAACTTCATTAAACAATGATTCCTTATTTTATAATATATATTTGTCTGAAAAAGTTCACCGTTTATATAAAACTACATTCGTTTATTTTTATAAATTACTAATTATATTAGATTTCAGTTTTGATCCATTTTCTATTGAATTTGTTGTATGTTTTTATCATATACGCATTTTATACAAAAACTTAATTGAGAACATAACTGTAAGAATGTCGGCAATCATTTTTTTTATACATTATATTAAATTTTAAAGGAATATTGGTATATTTTATTATTATCTTAAGTAACAAAATGTATTTACAATTATTTATGCAACAATAATTTTCTTTCTTAGATTTCTTACTTAATTATGTAAAAATATTTCAAACACGAGGACTATAAATATTCAAAAATTCTTCTTTACTTATATATGTATACTTTTAAAAAAACTTGCAGTTTTCTCTACTAAATAGCACTAATAATACTATTTGACTTAATATTATTGTTTATTTTATGAGAAAGAACAAATATATATATATATATATATATATATATATATATATATATATATATGTATGTATGTATTTAATATTGTTTACAAGAAGATATTAAAGTAAACCCAATTAAACGCCACTAGAGTGCGAAATGAAAAATCGATTTTTAGTTCAATTTTCCATAGAAACTTTTTCAGACAAGACGATCAAAAATAAAGGAATCAAAGTAAAACATTGAATATGATATACTTATTTGTCATGTATAAAAAATATAAAATAATATATCCTCCGCCTAAAAATATTTATTGATGCAGCAATGTCAATACTTATCTTGAATAAAATAAACACTAATGGAAAATAAATGTATTAATTGTTAGTATGGGTGAACGATGATATGATATGTGTAAATATAATGTGTAAAAGTCATATATAAAAATTACAAGTAACACTCACTTTTGCACGATGAATGATTTTTACCGATGTCTGCTAAAGAACGTATGATTGGTAATCGTGATACGTTGTTGTCTTTTCTCCGTTCATAAAGATGACGATGTCTTCTGAGTAAAGCTTCCCGTACTTTATCTCTCGAATCGAAATCCAAGCCACCGGCGTTAATCATGTTATCGAGTATAAGATCAGTCACTTGTTCTAATGAATTCGCTTCCATGTCAAGGATAACGGTACCGTTTAGCAGAAGACTACGTAATTCAAACAATGAATGAAGAGACAGTGTCGCTACGTGAGGTTTTGACCATCGATTGCCACCTTCTTCAACATCTTCTTCAAATTTTATCCACCTAGATTTTGAAACATGAAATTAATATTTATTAAACCAAATTCAGACAAATAATAAATAAATATTGTGCTTTAATTACGGGACATATTTCATTACTTACAATATTTTTTCGCAAAAATGTATATATTTTTATATAAATTTTATTGTATCAACGCGCTAAATTGAATTCTTTTTTGATTTTTAAATACAATACATAAGAAATATTATCCATTACCTATACATACAAATATATATTGGGTGTTGGAATTAATTCGTAGCGTTTTCTTCATGAAAAACATCGTTTATTTTAAATGAAATTGAAAAAAACATATCATTCAAAGTATTGTTTATCTATAGCCACTACTTTTTCCCATCTTTCGGGCAGGAAACAAATACCACGTCGGAAGAACGCCTCGTCTTTCGATGCAATCCACGAATCGACACATTTTTTGCAATCTTCATAAGAAGCGAGCTTCTGCCCAGACAGGCCATGACTCATCGATCGAAACAAGTGGTAATCGGAAGGAGCAATATCTGGACAATACGGCGGGTGGGGTAGGACTTCCCATTTGAGCGTTTCCAAGTATGTTTTGACCGGTTTTGCGACATGCGGACGAGCATTGTCGTGCTGCAAAATCACTTTGTCGTGCCTTCCAAAGTATTTCGGCCGTTTTTCCTTCAATGCACGGGTCAAGCGCATCAATTGTAGTCGGTAGCGATCCCCAGTGATGTTTTCATTCGGTTTGAGAAGCTTATAGTAGATCACACCCTTATGATCCCACCAAATACAGAGCATGAGTTTGGATCCATGGATATTTGGCTTCGCCGCTGGTGTTGATGGTTGGCCGGGTTTAACCCATGACTTTCTGTGCTTGTGATTGTCGTAATTGATCCACTTTTCATCGCCCGTGACAATTCGATGCAAAAGTCTCTTCCTTTTCTCCCGTTGAAGCAGAAGTTCACAGGTATAAAAACACCTTTCAACGTCCCTGGGTTTCAATTCGTATGGGACCCAATTTCCTTGCTTTTGGATCATTCCCATGGTTTTAAGGCGTTTTCCTACCGTTGATAAGTCAACTCCCAACGATTCGGATAATTCTTAAAGTGTTTGACATGGGTCTTCATTAAGCAATGCCTCCAATTCTTCATTGTCGAACTTTTTCGGCTGTCAAGGTCGTTCCTTGTCTTCCAAGTCGAAATCACCACTTTTAAAACGTGCAAACCACTTCCGACACATTTGCTCAGCTAGAGCATGGTCACCATAAACTTCCACTAAAATACGATGACTTTCGGCTGCACTTTTTTCATATTAAAGTAATGAAGTAAAACTCCCCGCAAAAACAATTTATCCGGCACGAAATTCGACATATTCAATAAAGTACAAAGTGTTGTTATTTGCGCTTCAACCAAATGACATATACTGAAACTGACGCCTAAGGACAGCTATTTTACGGGGAATATTTGGTTAAAGGGAACAATGGAAGAATGTACTACCTACGCCATCTCTTGTAAAATGCTACGAATTAATTCCAACACCTAATATATATATATATATATATATATATATAAACTTGAACAGCTAGTTATAAATCAAACTTTGTTCATCAATAATATCAATATGACTTATAATAAAGGTTAAATAACGTTTCCTTTACACCATTTATGCGTTTCCTTACAATTTATAACAGAAAATATAATTATAGAGAATATTACATTTTCAATTTAATTTATTCGTACAATAAATAAAATTAATTTAAATTCAATTGCTTCACCCGAATGTAATTTGAAAGTAATTATATAATTTAAAGTCATAATTACAGTTGTAATTATCTTCTACAAACACAAATCAATGCGTTCACACGTGCTGACATTAAAAGAGCTTCGCTTCAGTTACAAACTGTTTTTATTTATGTGTAAAAGTTTGAAACTGTTTTTTTTTAACTACGGTATTTTAAGTTGGGAACCACCTTTTTTGTTTATTAATTCTCTCTGAAATATTTTTATTAATTTTGTAGTATTTATATTGTGGTTAATATATTATTTAATTTTTCGTTTTATTCTGAGTTCACAATATAAAGTACATTGTTATTATGTATATTTCATGAACTATTATATTATACCCGTGTTAATATTAAAGTTTAATAAAAAATTGTTAAATACATTATGGTTTTCACAGACAAAATTAATACAATATAATTTTACTAAATTAGAAGAAAATTTTATTTCATTTTCAAATAAGTACTTATTAATTTTATAAAACGAATTATAATAAATATATTATCCTACTTGTTTTAAATCAATAATAATATATACACACGCACATTATATATATATATATATATATATATATATATATATATATATATATATATATATATATATATCTTTGAAACTTGAACTCAATAATTTAAATAATATTCAAGGACCTGTGCTATTCCGTGAAATGAAAATACAAGTTGTTCCAGGAAATAAAAAAATATTATAATAATATTTCGATAAAAATGTTAGTATTTGGGAATTATTGAAATCTTTTTTTTATTCTTATTATCGAGTTTTTCTAGTTCCACATATGAAGTATAAATATATTGAGGTGACAACATTTTAAAATTTATAAGACGGTTCGATGATCAAAGTATATTCAGAAATATTATTTTAATTACATCAAATAAAAAAATAACAATAAATGAAGTGATTATAAAATTTTGGAATAATATAGTCGTATATTTATAATTATAGGTGATTTAATTTAGGCTTCCACATGGAAGTATTAAAAGGGGGCGCAGGGGTTAAGAAAAGTCATGTTATGTTTTATTTAATATTTTAGTTTAACTCAATATTAAAATATTAAATGGGAAATAACAAGTTTCTTTCAAAAATTTTGCGTTTTTCTAGGTTGAACTACCCTGAATATTTACACAAAGGTTGAATTTAGACTAATGAATGTGCCGGAATAAACTAGTAAAAGAATAAATTAATTGATGATACATTTATATTTTAGGAAGTTGCTACTTTTAATTATATTTGATCAATTTAATAATGAAAAAAAATTAATTTTATAAAAAAAAATTTTTTTTCTAATTTTATAAATAGAATACTTGAATTTATTATTCGATAATATTATAAAAAATATAATTATTTGCAAATATTTATATTAATGGTTCAGATCATGTTTAAGATATTTTATTTGAAATTAATTAGAGTGTGTTATGAAAATCTCAGCAAAAAGGTATCAACGTTTGTTTATTTTTGATTGATTTCAGTATAAATATGGAATTAATTTAAATGGTCTTATTATGGCAGAAATAATTGATTCTTACCAAAATAACTAATATATTAAAATACTGAAAAAACATTACGAACTTTAGTATGCATTCTCATTTTTTTTAATTATAAATATGATTAAGTTTCTAATAAATGAATAATGAATTTTGAAAATTATTTTAAATTAAATAAAATAAAAGAATAGTGTGTATAAAAATAATATTTCTGACAGCGTGCAATTAGATAGGATAAAGTATTACATAAAAAATGTAACTAAAAATTCATTAATATTATCACATCCTACTAATTACCAAAAATGGTTTACCATTATGAATTTGGTTCGTTAAAATTTCAAAAACTACTGTCCATTTTTAAAAAAAATATTTTTCCATTCATGTGAGATGAACAATATTTTTTTAAAAATGTGTGTTAAATAATTAAAATTATTAATTAATATTGTTAAAGTTGGATATAACTGAAATAACTCGTACTTTCATTTCACGGAATAGCACAGGTTCTTGAATATTATTTAAATAATTATGAGTTCAAGTTCCAAGATATATGTACATGTATTGAATTCATAATTAATCAATCTAATTCGTTTTAATAATAAAACGCAAACTTATAAACGCGTCACTAGAGCTACGCTAGATCGTGTATCCTTTCTAATTAACCAATTTAACTGTATTTTTTTACTAAATATTCACTGTGTGAAAATAAATTCTCTATTTCTACTAATTATTTTTTTTAAAAAAAGTGGTTTACTTACATGACAAGTAAATTAAATGTGAAGTTAAATACAATATCTAATTAAGTAAACTGATATAGTCTGTTAATTTAAGGAAAACAAGTATATTTATGTACAAATTATTCACACCATTCTGTATATTTATGTTTAAAACAGACTTTAGTGTTGAGTTTTTTAAGAAGGTCCATTTTACATCAAACAAACCAGTCAAATCCATCAACCGTTATGCTTTCACACTACACGCTTTTCGTTATTAAATTTGTTTAGTCAGCCGATAATGTGTCTCGAGTGTTCAATGTATTTTATTCCTAGTAGTCAACATTTCAATTTCGATTAATGTTCTAATAATCAGAAGCAAAATACAAACTAACAAATCCTTATAAATATAGAAATTGAAACTATATTTTTGTATTTTTATTTAATGATTATTTAAAATAAAACAAAAATGAGACTGCAAAAAAATAAAAATCAATATGTAATAAGTAATAATAAAATATAATGTTTATAAAATCTACTACTCCAAAAAAATTTTTTTGTTAACAGTAAAAATATAGAACTTATAACAGTGCTAAGAGAAAATCGCAATTACGAAAAATAACTAGATAACATAACATTAACATGGAATAATGAAAATCATTTTTTATCTGTGGATATAAAATGTAATATTGTGTGCGAGCACGGGATTTCATTGAACAGCAAAACAATACAGAAACGTTTAAACGAAATAATATTCTACGTGATTGTAGAACACAACACAAGCAAATTCTAACTAATAAAACCTTAAGGCGAATATAACATTCAATAATATCCAAGCATAAAAACAATATATTTTTGGAACAATGAACAGTGGTGCAATGAATACAATTTCAATAGATTTATATCTAATGATAAATGTGTTAGGAGATTCAGTGAAAAAACTATTTTGTCCGTGCTAAAAATTAAATACTTTTGATCACAGAACTGTGAAAGTAGCAGTGTCACATTTTTTACAGAATAAATTCAGCTGAAAATAAACACACTTATTCGATTTCAGATGTAAATATATACTATAAAATCCAATGTATAGTCATTTATATCCATTAATAGAAGAATATGTACAATAATCTTCTGTGTTTTGAATTTTTTAAAATGTTGATTCTATTATAGAAATATGAATATTACTATTACTCTAAATTGGTTATAAATTTTAAATGCAAATCGTATCTAAAGCATTTAAAAAGAACGACAATTTACATATAAAAGTGATTTTTTAAAGTTTTCATAAAAAGTTTTCTTTGATGAATCGATTTATATAGTACTTCCAATTGATAAAAAAAATATAAAATTTTTATTAAGATATATCTATTTCCCGAGATGATGATATTTCCAAATATAGTATTTTTAAAGAAATAAATTTATATAATGTACTATCTTTTTACAATATAACAAAAAATTTAGAAAAGTAATAATTTTTCATACTTTTTGAGTTAATAAAATAATTCTATGTCTGTTATTTATGAATAAATATTAAAATTATTATACAAAAGCCATTATACTAAAAAGAGGTTTAATATATATTGTTGTTTGTAAATAACTTATATATTGGATGTTATGTATATGTAGGCAATTAAATTTAGTCTTCAACGTGCAAGTATTAAAAATAATCGCAAATATTAAAAAAAAATGTTATTTTTTATTTAGTATTTTAGTTCAATTCAGTACTGAAGTACAATTGAACTAAAGACTAAATAAAAAATAACACGATTTTTTTAACTTTTACAATTTTTTAAATACTTTCATGTGAAGACCTAAATTGAGCCTTCTGTATAAAGAAAAAAATTACTATATATTTTTTCAGCACTCTAAGTAATAGTTCTTAAACAATAAAAACGTACTTTGATGCTACTAAAAAAATAAAATTATATAATCTGCTTGGTTATGAGTGTACATAAATAATAATG